>JAJIBD010001255.1:0-128408 GCA_021461705.1 Cryptotis parvus
TCTTCGCCAACTATAAGACCAAGATGACTGCCCTCCGACGCCCTGATGGATCTATCACATCTTCCAGAAAGGCAATGGAGAAGATTATCCAGGACTTCTACTCAAATCTCTTTGATAACCACATCCACCTGCCCACATACCAAATTCCACAGGATGGATATGTCATTCCCAACATTCTCCCTTCTGAAATCCGACATGCCATCTCATCGGTAAAGAAGGGAACAACACCAGGCCCAGACAAAGTCAGACCTGAACACCTGAAGAATCTGCCATCGGTACTCATCAATACACTAGCTTGGCTCTTCCCATGCTACCTGTCCGAATGCAAGGTGCCCTCCCAATGGAAAACCAGCAGGACAGTTCTACTGTTCAAGAAGTGAGACATTCCATGACATTGGCAACTATCGCCCCATCTGCCTGTTGTCCGTCATCTACAAGCTGTTTACACGAGTCATCCTGAACAGGATTAGCAGAACACTAGATGAAGGACAACCATGCAAGCAAGCAGGCTTCCGGAAAGGATTCAGCACAATCGACCATATCCACACAGTAACCAAGCTCATTGAGGTTTGTAGGGAGTACAAGATGCCGCTCTGTCTCACGTTCATTGATTTACAGAAAGCCTTTGATTCTGTGGAGACTGGAAGCAGTCATCGAAGCCCTAGCCAAACAGGGTGTTCAAACCCAATACATCAAGATCCTTCGTGAGCTGTATTACGGATTCACCACCAGGATCTCACCATTCTACAAAGAAGTGATCATTAATGTGAAAAGAGGTGTTCGACAGGGTGATACCATTTCACCAAAACTCTTCAGCGCCACCCTCGAGAACATCATGCGACAATTAGAATGGGAAGGAATGGGAGTGAAGATAGATGGTCGGCAACTACACCACCTCCGCTTCGCTGATGACATCGTTCTAGTAACACCAAACATTAGCCAAGTGGCACAAATGCTGGCTGACTTCGACCGAGAATGTGGAAAGATAGGTCTACAGCTGAATCTAAAGAAAACAATGTTCATGAAGGAATGAACTAGTTCCTGAGGCCCCATTCACTCTCAATGGAACAAACATCTCTGAATGCAGCAGTTATGTGTACCTAGGTCGAGAAATCAACATGATGAACGACCTAAAACCTGAGCTGCGCAGGGAGGAAGAGAGCGGCATGGAATGCCTTCAAAGGCATCGAAGAAATAGCTAAAAAGGACAAAGAACCTCTGGCTCCGGGCACATCTCTTTGACTCCACCATTCTCCCTGCATTAACATATGCCTCAGAGACCTGGGCCCTATGAAAGCAGGATGAGAATGCTATTCGGGTCTCCCAGAGAGGAATCGAAAGAGCTATGCTTGGAATATCACGCCTCACTCAAGTGAGAGAAGGAATTCGGAGTTCTGACCTCCATTGCTATTCCAGAATCAGGGACGCTGTCTCGTTTGCCAAGGCATCAAAAATCAGATGGGCTGGACATGTAATGCGATTTGGAGACAACCACTGGATTAGAGCCATTACCGACTGGATCCCATGGGATGTCAAAAGATCACGTGACCGCCCACCTATAAGATGGTCAGACTTCCTTGTCAAGACCCTGAAGGAACGGTTTGAGGCTCTTTATATTCCTGAATCAACCAGATGCCATTGGGCTACACTGGCACGTGATAGGGTCCAATGGAAATGTTACTGGCGCCCGCTCGAGCAAATCGATGAATAACGGGATTCAAGTGATTCAAGTGATACTCAGGATAGTGTATATACATAGGTCTTTTTTAATTTTTAATTTTTTTAACAATTACAAAAATGTTCATGTTGGGATTTTGGCCATACAATGTTCCAGCACCCATCCCTTCACCAGTGACCACTTCCCACCACCAATGTCCTCGATTCCTTCCCACTCCCTATCCTGCTTCCGTGGCAGATTCTCCATCTCTTTTTTTCTCTTTCTCTTTCTCTCTCTCTCTTTCTTTACTCTCTTCCTTCTCTTACATATTGTGGATTGTAATACATATACTTAGAGGTTATAATGTGCATCTTTTTGCCTGTTTAATGCTAAGTTCTATGTGGTAATAGACTTTCGACAATTATTGGCACGCTGTTCCCTTCTCTGTCTTACCAAACCTCTGCTCCCACATGTTTGTGGTAATTATTCCTGGAGATTCTTAGCTGCGCTGTGCATGTCGGAAGGGTCAGTCCCTTGACCTGGTGATGTGGTGCTGCTTGAGTCCACCTTGCACAGTGTGTGCCCAATGGACAAGAGTCCATGCAAGTCCACACTCTCACCAGTACCTGGTGTTTATAGTGCTCTAAATTTGGGACACCTGGTAGGAACAAGTAGTATTTCATTGTTTTACATATCCTTTTTAAATCATCCCTAATGTATTTTGCTTTATCTCTTATTTATTCAATATCACCCTAGAGGTTCATCTATTTTATTCATTTAAAATGTCATAATAGTCATGTACAGTGATATACAATGAACTAATTATCTGCCTACCATGGCCTCTCTTCACAGTTCTTCCTGCATGTGAGATCTTGAAATCTAATCTTGAAATCTAATTTTTTAATCTTTATATTATACAGGACTACTGGGTAGTAAGCTTTTGTTTTTTATTTAGCTGAAAAACTGATAGTTTTTATTTTAACTTTATACTTGACATGATTTTTCTGAGCACACATTTGATGTTGGCAGTTATTTTTTCATCACTTTGAGGGTCTTATCTATGTCTTATGTCTCCTACGTTGTTGCTGAAGAGTTGTGAGTGCTGTGTGTTTCTCTGTGTTTTCAAGATCTCTGTAACATGGGTTCTGCAGTGCCATGGCAGTGTGCCAGTTTTGGGGCTCTCTCTGAGCCACTGGAATATATACAGCACCTTTGAATTTGAGGGATCATTGTGACCTTTGGGAAATTATTTTTCCAAATAATTATGAATCATTCCTTTTTAACTCAAATAATTCTACTAACCATTTTTATTTATTGACTTTTCCGCTCCAGTTATAACACCTCCATAGCCGATCAATCCACTTAATTTGAAAATTTACAGTTTATTTTTCACATAATTTTTTGGTCAGTTTTGGTGGTGTCTTGATTTTTTATTTCTTTTTTCTTTAAACATCTAATATTCATTTTATACTCAACATGTCAAAATATTATTAACTTTTTAAAAGGGAAAATAAATATTTTTTAGTGGAATTTTTACTTAGACATTTTTCTCTCTTACTGTGATGTTTATTTTGAGTCAAAATATAGTTCTAATGAGCTTTTTGGAATCTAAAGAGAGCTATATCAAGACTATTTTTCTCCTGAATTAAATTTTTTATTTGATTCTTTTTGGGAGCAGGAGGTGTTCCTCCTCTTAGGGTCATTTCAGTCTCCCTTTTGCTATGACATTTCAATATTATGAGTTAAAAGAGAGTCAAATTTTAGATACTCAATAATAAAGTGTAACCAATGACTTAGAAGGGACAGCAATACCCTGCAGGAAATAAGCATTTCTCTCTGGACAAGTGGAAGTGTCCCTGGCACAGTTTTCCTGACTTGAAGTGGCTATAGTTTTTGGGTCCCTGTATAAAGCATGAAAGACTAGCTTGTTGACTCCCAGATGCCTTCAGTGATACAACTCTGTACAGCTCACACAGGTAGGGTGGATGCGACCAAGTCTACAATGGGATGCTCTGTGGCAGCATTAACAGGAGTCCAACAACTGCCACCTCAGCATCCCAACAGCCGCAACTAGCCATGACCTGAACTTGGAGAGGTCACCTTGCCCCACCCACCCTAGCTTTCTAATAGCTATACTTTATGTAAATGAGAATTTGTGGAGTTTACCACTCTGGTTGCATATACCTTACACAAATAAGACTCTTAAGGTGACCAGCCAGATCACATCCATAAATAATGGACCAACTGGGGATCTCCTTAACCGGACCCTTCCTGCTTATTTCCTCCACATCACTATAAATATTACCTTTCTTCCCTATCCTACAATAAGGTCTTTTGATTTCTAATTAATCAACAGTCCATAAAGTATGTGAAAATACAGTTCTTAAAGAAAGCTCATGCATCCTGGGTACTCCAAAGATTTATATTCTATTACACAAATTCTCCAGGCAGCTGAACTCTATGATACACATAGTTTAGGTTCACTTGTGATAAGTCATCTAGAATGACCGAACACATAGATCCTGACTGAGGGGAGACTTGTTTGATTTTATCTATTTTTGAGAGGGATGGTCCGTTACTTTTCTGTCAGGAAACATATGAGAGGAGACTCGGTCCAGCTCCTCATCCCTGAGAGGTTTTCCTTGTAGAGAAACAGGCTCTAGGCTGCTCCTTTTCCCTTTCCCCTAACCTGTTTTGAATTTGTTCTGAAAGTCTTGCTCCTGGCCAAAGCTGAGACTGTCAACACCGTGCTGACTGCACCCTCTATTTCCAAGTCAGATCTCTTTCATCAGGTGCTAATTGCTCACAGCTCTCTAGTTAGCAAGTCTTAGTCTTCCTTCCTTTTTTTTTCTTAGAGTGGATTATTCCACCTCAGGCTTGCCTGGCATCAATTATATTTTATAAAAAGGACAGTGGCTTTTAATAGGAGAGCACCTCAGGACTGTGCAGGGCACTTCCTGGAACACAAACTTATAAAACACAAACAATGACTCTTAAGAGTGTGAGCAATAGTGATAGCACAGAGGGGAGGGCCTTTGTCTCCTACAACCACTCAACCCAGGTTTGATTCCCTGCATCCCACATGGTCCCCTGAGCACCAGGAGTAATTCCTGAGTGCAGAGCCAGAAGTAACCCTGATATTTTCAGGTGTCACTCAAAAAAGAAAAAAATAAATGAGTGTGAGCAATAAAGTCTCCTGCATTAAGATTATCTTCAGCAACAGATAGCATGAACCTTTTTGTCTTCTAGGGACTCAATCTCTCAGTCATTGCTGAATTACCCTCCGTTGCTGCTGAGACTGCATGTCAGGCCTCCTGTCTGTCCTCAACAGAGGCTGGGCTGCTCTCTCTGCTGACCCTGCAGGGATCTGCTGGTTAAATGGGCCAACAGAGAAGCTCTACACACTTACACTTACGGCTTTGAGGCCTGAGATGGACTAGGTGAGGGAGAGGAAATAGGAGAAACTTACTGGAGAGCTGTGGAATCCATTAGAAAAAAAGTGAAGTGTCTCTGCCTGTGTTGAATAAGCTGCAGACTCCACACTGGAGGGCTGAGAGGGGATCTGACTGCTACAAATCACAGCCTTGGCCACTAGCAGCTCCCTACCAGGACAAATCATGGCCTCAGGGCAGGCTGGGCTTATCTGCACTTACCAAGCACACTCACCCCTTTATTTTCTTTTAAAATAATGACAATGTAATCAGTACACTCTACCTGAGGATTCCAGGGATTCAAGGTTTTGTTTTTTCCTAATAGCACTTAAATCCCTTGTGACATAAAGTGCTCCACTGATATGAGAACAAAGATGTGGTAATTCATCACAATGGAGTTCAATCAATTCTAAAAAGCAACACTAATGTAGAAACAAAGGACTTTCCCAGGAACTGTACCTTGAGTTTCCCCTAAATTAAAATCATTAACACTTACATAAATCCTTTCTATAAGGACCTAACAACATGCTCCTTTCTGGCTATATTTTTGTGAAGTTTGAAGAATCTTGTTTTGTTCAATTGATATAACTCAACAATTGAAAAACCATTTCATATACAGCAGCTCCTACTATTTTACAATGCCTACAAGTGTGTAGCTCAAACATTTCCCTCCAGCAAGTTTTGTTTCTAGGCTGACTCAGATAGGGAGGAGAGCTCGCTCATCATAGCTGCAAATTTTAAGAGCCTGGCCAGATTCATACCGATGCACAATCTGTCAGGACTTCAGAGAAGGCACAGATGTGTGCTAAATAATTACCGCCAGTTTTAATTAAAACTAGCTTGCAACTTTTAAAGTCCAATTAATGGCTTCATAGTTGTCCTTAATTCTCTCACTGAATAGCTTCTAATGAAGCATGACAATTTTAGGAGTACTTTATAAGTTTTGTTTTAGACTGACACTTATTCTTTTTTCAATATTAGAAAGGTCATAAAATTCCCCTCACAAATAGATGGCTGAAGTGGCAGATGTAATTTTTTACTATCTCTAAAATAACATTTTCCACACTTAAGCATAGATAATGATTCTATTATTCCTAATATCGTGTAATAGTGTCCTCAGTAGTCTTGACTGAAAAGTGATTTAACCAAGTAATTATTCATTAGGACCAGAGAACAATATTTTGCAAAGGTCAAAACAAATTCCTATTATACAAGAAATTGTATAATATACATGATATTAAATATTCCTATCATAAGTATTATACTGTATAATATCCACAATTTTTTTTAAATAGTCCCTCAATTTTAAGAGCTCTTATCACTGTATCTCTGTATCACTGTCTTCCTATAGTTCATCGATTTGCTCCAGCAGGTGCCAGTGACATCTCCATACATCCTGTCACAAGCAAGTGTAGCCAAAGGCAGATGCTCCAGGGACAGGAAGAGCCTCAAACCATTCTTTGGGTCATGGAATTGAGGCCCATAATTGCTACTTGTTTTTGGCATAACAAATAAAACTAGGGTAGCTTGCCAGGCCCTGCTGTGTAGGTAATATACTATCAGTAGAAAGCTCTCATCTTGAGCATTTACAGGTTCCAATATTTAATTTTTTTGTAGTGCGTTTTTGTGTCTTACCCTGCATGCTCAGGGCTCACTTATGGCTCTGAGCTCAGGGATCAGTCCTGGGGTCCATCTGGGTGCTGGAGACTAAAGACTAGGTCAGTGTGGAAGACAAATGCCAGCCCTCTGTGCTGGTCCCTGAATATAATCTGGTAAGTTTAAGAATTTAACTTACATGGTGCCAGAGCAATAGCACAGAGGGCAGGGGCGTTTGCCTTGCACACAGCCGAACTCTTATAAAATTGCACACACAGAACTCTTATAAAATTGGGAAAACATCTCCAATTTTTTTTTTTACTCATATTTCTTGCATAAAGTAACTGGAAAACTTGGACCCTTTTTAATCAATGCTGAGTCCCTCAGAGTGCTAGTCCTACTTTGTTTTCTGTTTTATTAGTCCTGCATGAAGCAGATTCTGAGTGAGGAGAGAAGGGCTCTTTTGGTATGCACATTGATTTCTACTTTCCATTACTTTTTTTTTTTTTATAAAAGGGAAGCATGCATTTGAACCACACAAACAAAAAGTATTACACAGACAAAATGATGTAACAATGTACGAAAGTACCTTCCTTGAGAGCATGCTCTTATATCTAAAGCAAAAGGTGAAAAAGATAACATTGAATTTTCTCATTTCATGATCACAATTACTGAAGTAATCATTAGCCACATGTATGTCTATAAACTATGGAGGGAAAAGAACAATATTAATGCTTTATCTATCTTGGCAATGATCTTTTAATAGTTTTGATTTTATTTTCATGACCTCACTGACCATATGTGGCATATAAACGTACTCAATGAGAAGAATTATAGCTTATGCTATAGTATAATTTAATTAAATATAATTCAATTTTTCACCTGGACACAAACTCAAAATAGTGAAAAGACACAGGACAATTGGTTGGCCAGTAAGGAACCTATTATAAAATTATAGTTAACCCATTATGGGTTTTTACATATGTTTGCATATGAAGTTCTCAAGAGTTAGTTCAGAAATAATTTTCATATATTTTTAAATCTTTCAGGGTTAATCTTGACTTTTTGTTTCACAGAGAAGGAGGCAAGTACCTAAAATTACATTTAGCATGTTTTAAAGCTACACTTCAATATCCATAATATTAACCGCTTTCCCTTATATTCTTTCAGAAGAAACCCAATACAACATTGCAAAAATTCTCTCTTACTGCACTTAGTTTGGTTCACTCTTTCTCCTCACAGTGCATAAATATGCTTCTCTGAAAAATGAGAGAAGAGTTGGCACTGATTCTTGCCTTGAGGTGCAGCATCCAGAAGGAAAAGAGCATATTTGTGATTTGCAAAATTCCCAGCATTCTCTAAATTCAGCTACCTGATTTGGTCAAGCATTTCATCGGACTAGGAAAAACTGAATTCATAATGATGAGAAGAAAAAGGATAATAGTATTTTAAAACTACTTGTGGATTCTCTTCTTTTCCATTTAGCCAAGCTTTCCCCTCACTGCTTTATCAGAAAACATCACCAGCACCTTTCCAAGTCTTATCTCCAATAACAAAAACAGTGCATTGGTAGAAATGTACTTTTGCCAGTGTTTCAGTATTTCGGGTATCCTTTCTCCCTGTATCCCCCCCCAACAAACACTATCATTAACTGAATAAAGTCATCACAAATTTGCAGTGTTTTTAGAATTTCAAAAAATTCTAAGCTCTAAAATAATCATCTGTTTTTCAGTTTTTTTCTCCCAAGTCATTTGTAGCTTTAATTAAAATAAAGTGAGCATACCTGTCTGTTATAAGCAAACCTGTTAAAAAGTTCCTCCCAGGCAAGGAGGAACAGTCTGAAAACAAAGGCTAGAGCAGACTGGGGAGGTGCCAGGAGCCTGGCCTCTGCTCTGTCATCTCGGAAACACTTCATATCTTAGTTCTACTCTTTTGTTTTTTACCTCAAAGTAAAGGGCTCAATATTTCTTTCCACTTTATGATCCTAAATATGATGATAGTCTGGTGCAGCATATAGTGACTGCTATTAAATAACTGTGTTGGTGCTGTAGAACTTTGTATCACTGACTTCCCGCTCATCATCGATTTGCTCGAGCGGGCCCCAGTAACATCTCCATATGTCCTGTCTCATGCTAGTAGAGCCCAAGGGCATCTGCTTGCTCCAGGAACATAAAAAGCCTCAATCCATTCCGGAATGAGGTCTATAATTGTTACTGGTATTTGGCATATCAAATACAACACGGGTAGCTTGCCAGGCTCTGCCTTGCAGGTAGCATATTCTTGTAGGCATCTCTAAGTCCAGCACTTATTGATGAACCGTGCGGTAGGCTGGTCTGCTGGGTGGAGTTCTGACAAGAGAGAAGTCCGGATGTGGAAAATGGAGGCCCTCTTGGAGTGGGGTGTCATCTGGCTTGTTGTGAGGCTCTGCTGGGGTGGTGGGCCAGGGGCTAGAACCCACCATGCCTCCCGGGTGCCTTGAGAGCACAGGGAGAGCCAGTAGCAGCTCTGTCCCATGTCTGAGAGTCTCAACTAATAATTGCTTATTATTAATATTAAATTAATATCAATTATAAATTAATATTAATAATAAATTGAGTATTAATATTCGATACACCAAAACCAGTAATATGTTCATTATTGAGTAATATTAATGTGTATTGGCCAAATGCATTCAAATCAAGAAGTTGAGTACATCATATAAAACACGCATTTTTTTCCTCATAGACTTTTGAAAATGGAGAACATTTATGAACGTGGGGGAGATGCAGAAATACTTCTATTACAGTTTCTCTCTGGGAGGATTCATGGCTAGGCCGTGCAGTGTACAAAGAGCACCCAAAAAGCCCTCACAGACGCTGACCAGCTGCGGGACCATGGTAAGCTGCCTCCTCACTCACTCATCTGTCTATGAAGCGGGAAGACAGACGCACTGAAGCAGACTGTTCAGTACAAAGTTCATTACCATGCAGAGCCACGCGAGCTGCCATTCAGGGTAATCCAATGGATGATGAGAACACAGTGAATATTCTAGAAATTCTTGATGGCAAATGCATGAAATACATGTTCTACTAACATGGGAAAAGTATATACATTATTTATAAAGTCTGTAGACAATATGGACAGATTTAAGAGTTCTGAGAAATGACAAACATGACAGACATGGGGCAGAGCTGCTACTGGCTCTCACTGTGCCCAGCCACTCATGAGGTGCCCGGGAGGGGATGGCAGGTTCTAGCCCTGGCCCGCCACCCCAGCAGAGCCTCACAACAAGCCAGGCGACCCCCCCCAACTCCATGAGGACCTCCATTTTCCACATCCGGACTTCCCCCTCGTCAGAACTCCACCCAGCAGACCAGCCTATCACAGCCCGGCTCACCGAGATCCACCCTGCTGCAGTCTTTTTAAATCCGGCCTAGGTATGCTGATCCAGAGACAGACATGGGGCAGAGCTGCTACTGGCTCCTCACTGTGCCCAGCCACTCATGAGGTGCCCGGAGGGGATGGCAGGTTCCAGCCCTGGCCCGCCACCCCAGCAGAGCCCTCACAACAAGCCAGACGACCTCCATTTTCCACATCCGGACTTCCTCCCTCATCAGAATTCCATGAGGACCTCCACTTCCCACATCCGGACTTCCCTCCTCATCAGAACTCCACCCAGCAGACCAGCCTATCACAGCCCGGCTCATTTATCATCAATAAATGCTGGATTTTGAGATGACTACAGAGTATGCTACCCGCACGGCAGAGCCTGGCAAGCTACCTGTGTCGTATTTGATATGCCAGATACCAGTAACAATTATAGACCTCATTCCCATGACCTGATGGAATGGTTTGAAGCTCTTTATGTTCCTAAAGCAAGCAGGTTCCCTTGGGCTCTACTTGCATGAGACAGGTCATATGGAGATGTTACTGGTGCCCGCTCGAGCAAATAGAAGATGAATGGGAAGACAGTGATACAGTGATACAGTGAGAAAAGTCCAATAAATAGACATTTTCAGAATCTGAAATGCACTGTATAAAGCAGCATGTAAATACAGATGCAGTATGGACTTGGGGGCAACCCTACAGATCAGCTAGGTAAGACGTGCTTTCTCTGTACAGGCCATATACAGGATGAAGCATGGACTCAGGGCAACCCAGCAACAATCAGCTAGGTAAGAAGTGCCCTCTCTCTGTCCTGGCCAATAGCATTCTCTGTGTGGAGGCCCTGTTTGGTCTATGGAAACACATGTGCACACCAAATAAAGTTTCTAAAACTCTATTATTATTTTCTTTTTAAAAAATTCACCAAGGATCGTAAAATAAAAGCATATTAAAAACTTATGCACCTTATGGCAGGCTGGATGGGCCTGATGATTATCATTTTGAATGAAATAAGGCAGACACAGAAGAACCAATACTGATAGATAGCCTGACTCATCTGCAGGATCTAAAGAGACAGATATTAGTGTGGAAATATAAGTTGGTAATGAAGCAGGAGTTTTGTATTAAAGATCTGAGAATACTAGGTGGATGGACTGATGAGGTGAACCAGAAGAAATTTAAAGCATTGGTGGGGTGGGGGTACAGGGCACATCAGTGATGGTAAATGAGGCAACAGTATGCATCCCAAACTACAACTGCCAATGAGCAAGCATGGGGTCATCTGGGGTGGGTGGAGAAAGAGGAAGATGAACAAGGAAAGACACAGGATAAGTGGGAGGCATAAGCACTCTGGGGTAGTGGTGGGGGATCAAACACTTTGGGGAGGCAGTAGTGCACAGAGCATTTACACATCCATATCAAAAACTTAAACTTTACTGTAATTTTATTACCTTAAATGCATTTTTAAAAAGATAATCATAAAAGCTAACTCAGGTTTTAGAAATGTATTTAAAATTACCTTATATTTAGATGTTTCAAATGCTGTAGAAGTCAGAATAAGTAATTTATCCCTCATTTGGAGCACACAATGCAGTTAAGTTTATTTCAAAAGGTAGAGAGTGAGAAGAACTAGGTTGCATCTGGGCTCATGATTCCTGATCCAATGGACCAGAAGTCAGAGGCATTCCTCTGCAAGATGAGATATTTGATGCTGCTGAGGCTTAGATGGGCAGGTCACCTGGACAGGTCTGACCTCTGGCCAAGTGGTCTATTAATGACTGCTTATCATTTTGGGCTTCATAAAGATGTTTTTGCTTTTTTGGGTCACACCACGCTATGCTCAAGGCTTAACCTGGTTCTGTGCTCGGGGTTCACTCCTGGGTGGTTCAGGTGACATTATGAGGTGCTAGGGATTGAATCCAGGTTTCCTGCATATAAGACAAGTACCCTACCCACTGTACTATCTCTCCAGGCCCCTGGACTTCATAAAACTTGAGCACATTTTTCAGTTAAAAAATGAGTTGGGTCCAGAGAGAGAGTATAGGGCATAAGGTTTTGTTTTGCATGCGGCTCACCCAAGTCCAATTCCCAGCATCACACTATCTGAGTCCTACTAGAACTGATCTCTTAGCATAGTGGCAGGAATAAGCCCTGAGCATGGCTGGTGTGACCCAGACACAAGAAAAAAAATTTTCTATCCATGAGAACAAAGTTCCTTTTTCACATTAGAAAAGAAGGAAAGACACTTTTCAGGTTAATTTCCAAAGGGTATTAAAAATCCATATTAATGAAAATATGGAAAGAGTTTTATTCCATGAACCTTTCAACTCTATTTAAAAACATCTATGAAACTATGGTATCTAATTATCACTCCTACACCTCTTTAGGAGTTCAAAGCAATTTGCATAGTTAACTCACTTTGACAAAGAAACTCATTTAAGAGGATAAAAGAAACTGAGGCACATAAAAGTTAAGTTTAGTCTACCATACAATAGGCAATAAAAATGAAGTTGATATAAGGAAAAGGTGATGGTGAGGTTCAATCATACTCTACATTCTATGTGATCTTGGAAAGTTACTTAATGTCTCTGAACATCAATAATTCCATATAAAAATGAATTCTCTTCCTCCCCATTCAGGTTCGGAATTAGAAGAAACTGTCAGGTTTCAGAAGCGAAGTGAAAGCTGAGTTGGAAATACAGCAAGAGGGCAGAGCTGTGGGTTCCATGAAGAGTGAGAACAAGAGGAAGTAATGATGTCTGGAAAAACCCTAGAAAACTGAGATGATGTTCTTAGATGGCTGCTGTACACTCAGGAATCCTGAAACTCAAGGAAAGATTCAGGGCTCTCAAGACAACACAACTGTGGCTCACAGACCCAGAGAAGGTCATGAAGACTTGTGAGGTGTCTTCAAACCATGGGAATATGAGTCTTCCATATTAGTAATTGTTAGAATATTACATCATCAGTGACCACCCTATGGGGGTAGAAGGGAACAGTAGAAGAACTTATGTGCATAAATGAGCATGTGAATGATTATTGCTCAATTAAATGGATAAAATTCTTATTGCCCCCAGTAGCAGGTGGAACCAGAATTCTCAGTGTGGAAGAAAGGAGACATCAATGTTGTTCAGAAAATGTTACATTAAATGCACTCTGACCTTGATTGGATTGTATCAGTATAATCCACCATCCTACGGTTTTTTATCTTTGTTCACTCCATTGCAATCAGCATATCTAGTAGCTTTATTATGTTCTTAAATTATGGTTTCCAAGTAAAAAGAAACCAGTGCCTCTAGGAGAAATCAGTAAGCCTAAATCTATTAATGAGATCATCATTGTTATTAGGGTCATACTGAAAGGCTGTAGTACCCAACTTAATGGGAACAACTGAGCTTCAGAAAAAGATAACTGCAATAGGTTGAACTTTATAACTATGTTTAATTACAAGAAGTAATTTGTCATTGAAAAATAAAATTTAACAGGGTTGGAGTGATAGCACAGCAGGTAGGGGTGTTTGTCTTGCGTGCAGCCAACCCAGGTTCGATTCCCACTATCCCATATGGTCCCAAGGAGCATCACCAGGAGTATTTCCTGACTGCAGAGTCAGTGGTAACCCCTGAGTATTGCTGGGTGTGACTCAAAAAGTAAAGAAATTAAAAAATAAAATACAATAAAAATAATTAAATGTCTTACAGCTAAAAATATAATTAAATGCCTTCAAAGACTGAAAGAGGACCAATTTGTTAAATTGTAAATGCAAATAAAGAGTAAGAACATAACTTTTATCCTGTTTTTTTCTGGATGGCTTCTACTATCTGGCAACCTAAAAGCTGGATATGCAGAAGGCATTTCTTGATTAAAGTCTTCCATCTAGCAAACAAAGAAATGATAGATCATCATCATGCAACACCAATGTAAGCCCTGTCTATCAGAAAGAGAGATTGTAAAGCACTGTCTGCCTTTGGAGGAAGGAACAGACCATGATCACCAAAGGGATGGAAGTGGAGTCTACTCTTGCTCACGGTCAGAGGCAGTCAGTGAACACAGGGATGGAGACTGAATGATGAATTGGGCGCAACCAGAAACGTTAGACCTTGGAGACCGAACAACCAAATGACCTCGACTGTTCAATAATGAATTATAAGGAAAGGATAGGGGCAAAAGGGAGCACTTATGGATTACCAGTGATGAAAGACATTTTCTTAAAAAAAATAAGCAAAACCAATCTTTAGAGATAAGTACAGGAAAAAAAAACTAAATTACTCTATTAGTGTAATCACTCTCATTTTAAAGGCATTGTAAGAAAATATTTTAACTAAAAAATGCAGTGAGAAGTAGATAGTATTCAGATTGTTCGTTCACTGTGTATCCTGTGACTCTTACTAAGACACAATCTTTAAGTTGAACGTTTTGTAAAACCAATGCATGCTCCATAGAATGGCACCTTGGACGTGGGTTACCTTTCTGAACCTGCTGATAACTAGAATAGGAATAATGTCACTACGCATACACAAAAAATCAAATTTCACCAGAAAATCTAGACTATGAATTACCTTCATTTCTTCAGAAATTGAGGTGAACAGATTGATCACAAAACCCCATCTTCAGAGAACTGACAGGAGGCCTTTGCTTTTGTTCACAGTATTCAACTGTGCTTTTTTTTTTGTGCTTAAGTGTGCTTTATAAACTACTGTCCTGAGGATATGAGGCAAGTAAATTCCTCTCAGGATAGGTGTTTAATATTTTATTAGTAAGGTCATGGCTCTATTTGTTTTATGTATTTTCATTAAATGTTATTTCTTTGGAATCAGAGTAGAAATATAGAAATCAAATACATATGATAGTACTTATACTGGAAATGAAAAACAACTTGGATCAATTCTGTCTCCAAAGATACTTACAATAAAATAGATAAACAAATGCTGTTTTTATGATACTTTACATCTCAGAGCATATTTGTTAATCTTGGATATTACTGACAGATACAAAAACCCTCTTGCTGTAAACATGAGGCAAACTAACAGGTGTCCCAGATAAAAAGGGACTGCCGCTCTGAAATCTTCATCATACTCCTTCCTCCTATCTTTTGCTCCAGCTGTTTTGCAGGCTAGGAATGTAGGAAAGCACTTCCCTGATGTCTGATCAGGGAAGCATGTGCTGGATGGTTTTAATGATAACGAAAGGCCTTTCAGAGTGTCTAGACAAACTCCATTGTTAATATCAGGAGAGGGATCAAATCTGAAAGAAGTAAATTCGTTTTTCTAAGCTAATAGCAATTAAGTCTTACAATTATTTTAAGTAATCTAGGCTGGCTAATATTAAGATCATCTGAATAATGATTTTATTAAGCTAATAACTCTTCATTGCTTAGTAAAGAATAGTAGAGCTCTGATTTTTAAAATCTCTATTAGTCACAAATTTAGGTGGTTAACAGTGCCGTGCATGAAAACAGTTCTTTGTACTCATTGTCTTCAAGTGCTTGATTTATTATTAGGGTTTAGAGATAATATTCCCTTTAGTTCTGTCCTGGGGGACTTAATATATCATATAATTGTTAAATTATTTGAATTCCCCCTTGTCTACTAGATATTCATTGCAACAACTAAGGTCACAATCTTGAAATTTAAGAATAGTGAGTATTGAAATTATGACATTAATTTAAATATTATTTTCAGTTCTTATATATGTAGAGTAGAAATGCATGTACGATAGGTTATGATTTACAATCAGACGACAGTTTTGCGGACTATTTATTTAATGTCCAGGCACTTTATAAAACATGAAAATAGTAATAAAATTACTATACTTTTTTTTAAAAACCATGTTACATGTTACCAGTTTTCTGAACATTTTATTCATTTATAAATGTGGGCATGGGGCCAGAGAAATAGTACAGGAATAAGATGCTTGCCTTGTATAGAGCAGACCCTGGCTTCATAACCTCACACTGCATTTGAGCCCCTAGCACTGCCGAAAGTGATCCGACTGTACAGAGCCAGGGAGTAACCCCAGAGCAATGCTAGGGCGTGCCCCAGAATCAAAACAAAACAAAATAAATTTGTGAGGGTATAGTTTTGAATTAATTTTATGTGGAAGCTTCTTAAACTTAATAACTTAAAGATATTTTGATCGTTTTATTAGTAAATTGCTACTTAGAAAGAAATTATATGCTTCCGATGCCAGCGTACGGAATGATACTGTGTAAAGAAAGGGGCAAGAAGCAATCCTGGCAGGAGAGTCAGGAGTGGATGCATTAAGAGTTGTTTTTATCCCTGCTATAGATCTGCATGGATGATGAAAGTTACCAAGAAAGAAATTAAGTATTATGCCCTGTTTCCAGATTTTAAAGCCAGTATAAGCCAGCACTAAATATAATTAGGTCAGCTCTGGAAGAAATGAAGTTGATCATGAAGAACCTAAATAACCATAACAAACATATTTATTTCTACTTTAGTCATCACTGTGAGAAGTTTCCCAAAATAATAAAGTCATTAAACTTCTTCTAAATTCAGATGATGTTATTAACCCCCTGTGGATTTCATATTTCTAAAAAGATGAAATATAATAGATATATGGTGGGTCGGTTGCCTTTTCTCTCCGAAAATTGCAATTTATCTGCAGCTACAAAATAAAAGCTGGGGGAAAATTCCAATTTAAAATGTAAATTCAATTTTCTGATCCAGAGATCTATGTCAAAATACTCGACAGTACAAAGTTCACTTTTGGCTAAACCTAGTGACAATCTTTTCTCCTTCTTGCTAAATTCGTGCAATCGGATTCAGAGAGTAATTAAACATTTTCCTCCTCCCAACTGTAGTCACAGCATATTTCCCCAATCACAAAGCCATTTATTATGCTATTCCCAGATCTACTGGCAAAATCACGTATTAGTGTGTCTACCACTGAGCTTGGTTTCTTCCAATTAGGTGGCCTGGCAGGAGGTAAGGGGAAATCAGCATTTCCATTTCCAGATAGCATCCTTAAGCTAAATGTGCTACTCAATTTGTAGCTTAAGCCAGGAGGCTAAAATTGCTGGAAACTTCCTGGAAAATTTTAATTGTGACATTTTAAAATAGATCCATAAGGGAGTAGTTACCCTTTTCTAATCATCTTTGCCACATAGATTAGAATTTAGTACTTTAAATGCAGAAGAACCCTGAACTGAGACAGCGTCTATGGAAATCAATGTGCCCTAGTTTAAGTTACACACTGTTCTACCCAGATCAATTGCTTATATATTATTGATATCTCACAGTTCATCCTCGCAGGAGGTTCCAGCCTGTGGTCCTATTTTCTGGGGGTACAGTCTGAAGAAAGGAGTAGATTTCAGCTACATATTTATAAGGAATGATACTGTGTAAAGAAAGGGGGCAAGAAGCAATTCTGGCAGGAGAGTCAGGAGTGGATGCATTAAGAGTTGTTTTTATCCCTGCTATAGATCTGCATGGATGATCAAAGTTACCAACGACACCAGTGTCCAACTCTGAGCTATTGCCAACAGAACCAAGAACGAAGCTGACCAGGCTTGGGGGAGAGTGACCCAGGATGGTGATGCAGGAACAGTGACGGTGGACTCCAGTGCTGGGGGAAAGGTCTCAGCATTTTAAGCATAAAAATTGATCAAAAATAATCACATCAGAAATTAGTCAGAAGGAAAGAAAGATAGAATGACTGCATTTATTTGCATGACATAAATATATCAGGTGGTCTTACCAAAGTGGAAATTACCGCAAATGTGTGGGTGTCAGAGGTTAGGTAAGACAGAGAAGGGAACATGTGTGAATAAACGCCAAAAGGGCTAATACCAACCTAGAACTGTACATTAAATACAGGCAAAAAGTGTACATGATGGTTTCTAAGTGTATGTAGTGCAACCCACAATGTGGAAGAGAAGGAAAAGGGAGAGAGGGAGAGAGAAAAGAGATAAAGAACCTGCCATTTAGGCAGGCTATGGGAGAGGGAGGGAATTGGGGACATTGGTGGTAGGAAATGGACACTGGTGGAGAGCGGGGTGCTGGAACACTATGTGACCGAAACCTCTAAACATGAGCAATGTTGTAATCTCACGGTGGTATAATAAAGTGTTTAATAAAAAAAATAATCACATCAGCTTCAGAATAAAACTTCTTTCATTAAACTACATTAACTTATTAAAATATTATATGCTTCATATATGACATCTACATATAGAAGTCGTATATATACGGATGCTATAATAAGTTCAGGATTGAAATATTCACTCTGGAATTCAACAAATAGTAATTTCTCAGTTTCAGTTTTATATAATCTGTACCAGGTCATGTGCCACACTGAATTCAAAGATCCAGTTATGAAATTGTCTGTGAAAACACTTTGCAACTACTGAAATCATGACACTAATAAAAAGTATGGAGAATATTAACACACTGACTTTCACTGAAGAGTCTTTTATTAGATAAAATAGCTTTAACTTAAAATACTCTATCTTTTAAAAAAAAACTTTCATTGCTCTCTGAGTTATGCACAAGTGACCATTTGTCTTGTTTCCGGTATTAGGGTGTGGGTTAAGGACCAGCCAAATCCCTCTGGGTTCACTCCTACATGCTGCTTCCTGCTGCCTCTGAGGAACACCGGCGCCCTCAGTGTGTTTCTGAGTTACAGACTGTGAACTTCCTCGTCTGACTCTACACCTTGTTGCATTAAACAGTCTACAGACTTGGAAACTAGAGATTCACGTTTAAATCCTACTTTTGTGCTTATTAGCTTAGAGAATCTGGGTAAGCCCAAGCTTATTTATCAAAAAATAGAATTAGTACTTGCTTTCTTTAATAGTTGTTTTAGAAGTGTGAAAACTATTGTATAAGATGAACTAAGGACACTTTGTCTAATGACAATCAGATTGGTAACTTTGCCCTTCCAGCAGCGGTCACAGGGGTCAGTTGCAGAGAATGAGGCAAACACATAGGAAGACTCACACACATACATACAAACACACACACAAACACACACACACATACACGAGCTGTCTAGGCTTTAGGGTTGCTTGGACAGCCACCAGTGGTCTCACAGGCAGGCTACTGATTCAACATAATCTCTCCCATCTCTCCCCAGGCTCCCAGTACAACAGCCATCAAGCGGTACAGGGGATGAGAGTCAGAGACTGGAGCATTTTACACCACTATCTACAGACACAGTTAAAAAGTCTGGCAGATTTCCTATTCTATTTTGCCCTTGCAGCCCCTAACATCTCAAAAACCCTGAACAAACTCTCACAGTCCTATTCTAGCTCACCTTTCTATCTGCATTTCTGTAGCCTGTAGGCATTATCTGTTCTATTCTTTCTGACCATATTATTCTTTGCTGAGTGCACTTTTGCAAACTCTTTGTATTCTAAACACCTAAACTATCTATCCTTGGGGCATAGCTCTTCCTTGGAGTTTTCTGTTAGAGGGAGGAATTTCCACAATACTATGATATATATATACAACATTGTTACTAAGTGTGGATTTTGCTATAATTTTGATTACTTATTGTTACATGTCTTTCTTATGCTATGCTTGGATTTCTACTTGTTTTCAGTATATTTGTTGTATATTGTCCTATGTCACACCTGGTACTTCTTGGATGATTTTTTTTTTTTTTTCCATGTTGTGGCAGAATAATATTCCCACAAACTTATATTCATATCCAAATCTTAGAATTTTCAAATATGCTACATTACATGAAAATGCAAACTGAAGGTATACATTGCAATTAAGATTGTTAAGTAAATTCATCTTAAACAGATAAATTCTGAATTATTTAGAAATTGATGCAATCCAAGGTCCAAAGGGGACCATAAAAGTAGAGGAGGAAGAAAGGCAGAAGAAAATCCAATGTGCTGATGGAAATTGTAGGAATGATGTTCTGCTGCTGACTTGGGAGATGGAGCTAACATACATAAGTTGAAAAGCATGGGCAGCCTCTAGCAAGCAAAGGAAGGTGACCAATTTTCCCATGTGCCTTCCAAAGGGAAGTTCACATTCACTCGAGCTCAGGGAGACAAGGATGGATAATCCACAGAAGAGTAAAATGACACAGGTGGTGCTCTCGAAGCCACTAAATTTGCTACAACTGCAAAGAAAGCTACGGAGCTGCTCACACAAGCACGGAGTCCAAGGCTGACAGCCTAATGCCCTCAACATGGTTTGTTTACACTCCCCATTCAGGCTTCCTTGAACTCTCTGTGAAAATGAAGGGGCTGTTGGGGGTGGGAAAGACATAAAGGCAGTTTCAGAAACCTCTTGACTCTAGATACAGCCGCCCTGGCTGACAGTGTTTATCGCACACTTGGGGAGAGGGAGTCTCCCACTTAGTTCACAGGAGACCTGAATGCTTTGCTCAGAGGCTCATGCAAGGGACCAATCCCAGTGAGCCCTGTGCAGCTTCTAAGCACCGGGAACTGCAGAGGGTGCTGGGTCACACAGCACCTGCACCTGACCACATGTCATACCCCCAGCTTCAGTGAAAGAAGTCGCTGAAAGAACAAAGACACCAAGGTCAGCAGGCTTGGATAACTTCCAGGTATCTGCACAGTCATTGGGGCCTGGAGTCTTCTCAGGCTATTTCCTGACAGTGGTTCTGTCCTTTGCAGTTTCCACCTAAGTAAATATCTAAAAGTCCCCAAGTATCTGTCCAGCTGCTCAGAAATATGTCGATCTGCCCCACTCCCTGAAGTCCTTGGGTATCTTGGAAGAAGAATGTATTGGTTTTCTGTACTCAAATGAGCTATTGAGAGCAAGACCGCTCCTGACAAGTCACTTGGAAACCACCCAAATTGAACACATGGATTCCTAGTGCAAGCAATAGCACTGGAATATTCCAGAAACTTGAGTACCCCCTTCACATGTCCCTGGATGCTGCTTATGTGTGAAACTATTGAACAATCACAGTGTAACATAAAAGCCAATAGCAAATTATTGAGAAAAACAACTGCATATTCTAAATTAAAATAAAATAAAATGGTAATAGTTCAACTATATTGTAGTGCAGAAAAAAAAGACAACCTTGAGTCCATATGGCTATAGTTTTAAATCATCAAAAAATAATTAAAACAAGTGAAACCAAAGCAGATTACAACTACATATAAGCCAAGATCTAATGAGTTGTGGAAAATGCAATAAGCTAAACAAATCACACATTACTATTAATTAATGGGCTATAAGAGACTGCCAGGTGGGCTTAGAAAAAAAATTTTTGTCTTATATGTTAGAAGGAAAAGTTTTGTTAATTATGAGATTAATGTAATAAATTTTGGCTTCTAATTACCTAAAACTTTTGATACTATTTCATTGAAAATGATTATTTCATTTACTTAAAGTATATATTTTCATTTTCTTATGTAAAATTATATTAATAATTTTTCAATAATTTTATGTATATCCATTTTAAGATATATATGTTGGAACATTTATAAATGCATTAAATCATAGTCACAAGTTCATTTAGGTATGTTATAATATGTGCTTAAGTCATAAAGATTTCCTAAATTTTTCATGCAATGTATATATCCTAAATACCAAGAGAGACTATCTGAATTTCTCTTCTGGAACAGGCATTATTTTGTTACTATAATATATATTTATTATTATATCCCAGTCACAATTCTCCACTCATAAATCTTCAACTTGATCTCAACTTTTAATAATTTATATTCTTATAGTTATGGCAGAGCCTGACAAGCTACAGAGTCGTATTTGATATGCCAAAAACAGTAACAATAATAGACCTCATTCCCATGACCTAAATGAATAGTTTGAGGCTCTTTGTGTTCCTGGAGTGAGCACATGCCCTTGGGCTACAAAAGCAAGCGGCAGGGACAAATGGAGACATTACTGGCACCGGCTCTAGCAAATCAATGAACAACGGGAAGACAAGTTATACAAGTGATATTATTATAGTGAAGACAGTCAATAGTTAAGAATAACTGAAAAGGGCTGGAGCAATAGTATGACAATGGGTTTGCACTGGCCGACCCTGGTCTGATCTGTTAATCCAGAAGTCCATGTTTCTTAACTTGTGACATTTACCTCTCTCTCCAAAGTCAGCAGTGAAACATCTTTCTGACAATTCCCATCAGCACCCTGGTACCCATACAATTCTCCAGTCTGTCAGGAGTGAGCCTTCAGTGCAGAGCCAGAAATAAGCGTTGAGCACCTTGAAGTGAGGCCCCAAAACAAAACAAAAAAAGTCCACAAAAATAAAAATCCTTGTGAATTACAACATAGTAATGTCAAATATGCACTGGAGTATAATGGAGACGAGGACACAGAGAATGTAATTAAAGATGACATTGTAAGCAAGCTTTGATCAATACAAAGTAAGATAAAGATGGAAGATATTTGCTACAACAGTTGAGGAAAATTTTTCTCTAATTTTTTTAATATGGACCTGATTCACCTTCCATGACTGAAATTGCCTACAAATTTATCAGCATTTATATGTCAGTAATTCGTTTTTTTAAGAGTTCACAAATCCCAATATTTGAAGCATTTCATCTCTTAAATGTAGACAAACAATCACTGCAGAGGAAATAGCTTCAAGAGAAGAAAACACACTTTATATGTGAATTTATGTATGGATCATATGCAGAAGAGTCTATTAGCCTTTGGTAAATCTTTTACTGTGCAGATCTCCAAACCTGAAAACCCTGGGGACAGAGTCATTAAAATATACAATCAAAAACAAGAATTAGAAATTCAGGAGGGCCCCAGGAGGAAAACAGAACCAAGTTACAAAAGAGAAAGAGATGAAGGCAGAGGAAGACACAGGAAGCATCCTTCTAAGCAGGCAGGCCAGTTAGGAGATTTTCATATTAAAAATTCAGTGTATGTCTGAAACTCTATAGTTAACACACTATAAATCATGGTGCATAAATACAAACTGAAAAAAAGAGGGAAATTGGGAGAAAAGGGCAGAGAAAATGGAAAGATAACATATCTGTGCATTTTACAGTTGCAGGGAAGATGCCATTTTAACATAACTACTTCACCAACTGCAACTTCCTTAAGTCAGGCCAGTCATTCACTGCCTAACTTTCAAGAAAGCAAATGCTTGTTTCTAATTTCCTACCATAAGCTCAGCTACTTGACATTCTTTGTACAAATTTCTTCTTTATTCCACTAATGCAGCATTTTTCAGCTGAGGTCAGTAGGATCCGTGGGGGGTCCAGGAGAGTACAAGGGGTCACATGTGAGAACTACATAAATGGAGGCCACAGCAAGAGATGGGAGGCCAACCCCAGTAGGACTAGGGGTTGGCCTCCCATCTAGGAAGGCAAAAAGCTGGTAAGGGCCCAAGGCTGCAAGTGCTTGAGAAGTACCACTAGTCTGGAGGGTCTGCCCTCAGCAGTACTCTCCTTACTCACAATGCAGTTTATGTATTATCCATTATAAATGCAACCCTTGACCAGATGTGATGTGGCTCGCAAACCCAGTGCTGACAAAGTCCCTTCACTGTTTCCCCTGCCTCTGCCAGGCAGTTTCTCCACTTCTCTTTGTGACTGCTCTCATTAACGTAGTCTTGCCAAGGAAAAGAAAAATCTCTGCTTTTCCCAATATCACTCACTTTGATGGGAAAAACCCAATTAACCTATTTCCCTCTTTACTCCTCACTAAGAAAGAGGTCATAAATCAGATATATTATCACAAATTCACAAAGGGCTCCTAGCTAACCTCTCCCTCAATTTTTTTTCTTGCCCTAACATTTTCAAAATTCTTATTGAGAGCAATATTTTATAAAATAGTAATACAAATCTGCAGCTTAGGTGACTCTGCCATATCTTTCATTTGAACAAAGTCACGATTTCATCTAATATGCACAAGTACACACACTTCCACAGTCTGCCTTTGAATTGATTCCCATGGGCTAAACAGAACGACCAGGTTATATGCCTTGTTCAAGCAACTGCAAAACCAGCACGTTTATTAAATGGGTTTTCAGATGCAGGAATCTCTTTAAAACGATGTACTTGTATAAAAATGAAATATTTAGTGAGTTGATTTTCACTAATATCCCATTATTTTTATTTATTTATTTATGTATTTATTTATTTATTTATTTATTGCTTTTTTTTGGGTCACACCTGGTGACGCTCAGGGGTTACTCGGGGCTCTGCACTCAGGAATTACTCCTGGCAGTGCTCGAGGGACCATATGGGATGCCGGGATTGAAACCATGCCAGCATTCACCATTTGAAAAGCTATATATGATCAATAATTAATCCACAAGTATTTCCTAAACAATAAATGCTATCTTCAGAGATAATTAGGAACACTAAATTTTAGTACTGGATTGTGTTACATAAGGTTATGTGTACATAAAGGTTTGGGTTCTTTTATCCCCCCCATTGTCAAAGGAATAATGCAGGCATACAAAGTCTTTACTATATATGAATAAAGAACAGCAATTTTTATAGCAAATTTTTTATAGCCTTACAGGATATTATAATCTGTCTTCCTAGCAATGACAGGGGCTAAGAAAAACATCTGTTGTATGAAAAACTGAAGGATAGAATTTTGTGGAGGGGGCTTCAATGGGCCCTGGGCAAGGACAAGCATTTCTTGTTCAAAATTACCACAGAAAATGTACGTCTAGAAATATTTTGCTTGTCCTTTGCTAGTTATGTTGAAATGAGCTTTTGCAACACCAAGGAAAATGTCCTGTTTTGAAGGGTACTGAGGATTTAAGGCTGGAAGACGAGCAAGAGTAGGTCGATAGTTCAGTTTTATTTTTCATATTTAAATACCCACTTAGCTCTATCCTTATTTATGATACCACAGATTATGTTAGAAAACATACATTACATTTGATTAGATTAAAATTGCAAATATTACTAGAACCTCAAAGTACAGAAACTTAAATCATAGAAGTTGAAACAGTTAAAGTTTCCTTCTAAAATAAGGAATTATTTTTATTAATAATTTATTAATACTAAAAGTAATAATATTGCTTTATACTTCCGTACTACTCAAAAATACTAATTGATGATTAATACTACCAGCCACTCAAGTGATGTTAATTTAGGTTTACAAAGGTGACCAGTGATAACAAACAGTTACAAATGCTAGTGTAAAATAGTTTAGACTCCCAGAACTGCTGCTGGGGCCCTCGGCCAGACAATAGGTATTCAGGCGCAGGGTGGAGTCTCTGCCTGCCTGCCCTTGTGAGACTGATGCAGCGTCTTGGAGTGGGGGGCAGGTTTTTGCTCCTTGGCCTGTCATCTGCCAGGCTCCCAGAAGTCAGAAAACCTCGCACAACACAACCACAGTCATCCTATGGTCCGGACACCAAAGCTGGACACAGCCCAACCCAAGAGAGAAGCAGAGTTCAAGCCCAGGCATGTGGGACTAGGCAACTATGCCAAGCAGGTTTTTTAGGAAGCTGGGATTGGGGCCACCTCTCCCCACCTCAAGCAACACAACCTCAAGCAACAAAACCTCAAGCAACACAACCACATTCATCCTGTGGTCCAGACTCCACAGCTGACACAGCCCGATCCCCATGACATGCAGGCTTTATCTCAAAATCTGGTATACCTCAAACGTGTGGGAGTCATAGCCTAGGTAAGACAGAGTAGGGAACAGTGTGCTGATAATTGTTGAAAATGATGATACCATCCAAGAACTGAGCTTTGAATATAGGCAAAAAGATACACACGATAATCTCTAAATGCATTACAATCCACAATATGTAAGAAAGGGAAGCGAGAAGGAAAGAAAGAGATAGAGATAGAGAGAGGGAGAGAGAGAGGGGTGAGAGAGAGAAAGAGAGAAAAGAGATAAAGAACCTGCCATGGAGGCAAGATAGGGGGTGGGGGAGGGAAGTGGAACATTGGTGGTGGGAAATGGGCATGGGTGGAGGAATGGGTACTGGAACACTGTATGACCGAAACTCAAACATAAACATCTTGTAATTGTATATCTCATGGTGGTATAATAAAATATTTTTTTAAAAATAAAATAAAAATGTTTGGACTAACTTGGGAGATGTGGTCATTCCTGCTTTTCAAGATTAGGTAAGGACTCTTGCAATAGACTGAATGGAGAGTAATTGAGGAGATAAACCCTGGAAAAGAACATGACTTGGACAGCCACACTTCCCATATCCTAGACCAAGAGTGACCCGATCTATTGATAGCTAAATGCATCAATTCTATTTATTTTACATTTCCTTTCATTAGAGCTACTTTGAGTTATCCTATGCATGATAATACCAATATGAAATGTAAGTGGAATTATAACTTGATTTTTTGGGGAAAATATCACGCCAGGAGTATAAGTGGCCAACATGAGTCAGCCAGGGAGGTTAGCATAACCAATGTGAGCACACGTGTGGGGTCACCTGGGCCACAGCAGTGTCCTGTGAGGATGCTGTGGAAATATTAAGGCTGGGTTCCATGAAAGGGCATGTCACAGCAGAGCCATCCTGTGCCATCTGACTGGTTCTGGTTGGCCACATGGAAGAGATGTGACTTTTGTCATTCTTTACCTTAAAATTAGAGGCTACAAGAGCCTTAGCAGGCCTGGAATGGTTCAACTGATTTAATACAAAATTATATAAAACACTAGAAGATAATGGTCTTTCCTTTATTAGACTAAAGAGATCTGGGGTTTCAGTCAGAGGAAATACCTGAACTCTGTTTCATCTGTCAGCAATGAGTCACCTTCCTTACATTCTGCTTCCCAATTTTCAGGAAGCTGGAACGTGACTGGTGCCTAACTTGTAGGATTTTTTTTTTTGTGTGTGTGGGGGGGGTTATTGCAGTGTCCAGCACTTAATAAGCATATAAATATCACAACTTCAGCCAGAGAGGTAGTACAGTGGGCTACATTTGCTTCAAATACAGATGACCTGGGTTAGATCCCCAATTCCCAGTCCCCCAATTCCCACCAGGACTGATCCCTGAGCACAGATCCAGAAGATTCTAAGTGCCACTAGGCATGGCCCAAATACCACAGAGAGTAGGAGAATTGCTCTTAACTATGTTTATATAATTAACCACAGTGAGTATACACATGTCTGGGACTGGAGAGATGATATAGTGGGTAGTACACTTGCCTTGTATGCAGTAAACCTGGTTCACTCCTGAGCTGCACTTATGATATTCTGAGACTTAATCCCCAAGCAAGGCACCTACCTTACTGTATCTCTCAGACCTAATATGGACATTTGTAAAATTTTTAATTTAAAATCTAGGCTTTTATATATGTACATATTACGATACCAATATCCAAGGTCAAGTGGAAACATATCAGGAGGTCTTGTCAAAGGTGGAAATTATCACAAACGTGTGGGAGTCAGAGGCTAGGTAAGACAGAAAATGGAACAGTGTGCTAACAATTGTCGAGGGTACTAATGCCAACCTAGAACTGAGCATTAAATAGAGGCAAAAAGATACACATGACAACCCTTTAATGTATGTTCTGTAATCCATAGTCTGGAAGGAAAGGAAAAGAGAAAGAGAGAGAAAGGGAAAGAAATAAAGAACCTGCCATGGAGGAGGGCTTGGGGAGGAGGGAGGGAACTGGGGATGTTGGTGGTGGGAGATGGGTACTGGTAGAGGGATGGGTGCTGGAACACTGTATGACCAAAACCCAAATATGAACTTTTTAATTGTATATCTTTGTAATTGTAAAAAAAAAAATTAAAAAAAAAATCAAGGCTTTTAGATCTACTTACATACTGGTACACAGAGACTCAGAATTATTTTTATTTTAATAGCCATACCATTTACATTCTAGCTGTAATATTATTTATTATTTTGCTAATTTAATGACTGTTTATGAAATTCCATGAATTATAATTTAAATAAGTCTGCTACACTTGTGATTTCTTAGGTGGATGATTTACTGTGTTTATGAGAACAGAATTGATATTAATGGCCTCATTTGATATTTTTTACTGACAATTTGCAGGCATATTTTTTGGTGATTCTGTTGTGACAGATGAGATACTCAAGATGCAATTTAATTTTCTGTGTACTAGTTAAGGAAGATGATTATCTAAACTCATCTACCTACTAAGAGTTAGAAGGTTGCCTTCTTATTTTATTACAGAGGGCAGAGATATAAACTTTTGAAAAATGGAAAGGATGTTATTTCTGGAGCTTCCGCTTGAGCCACGGCTGTGGCACTGGACAGTTTGCCTCAAGTGTCACAGCTGACGGCGTAATAGTTGTATGCACCTTCCCCAGGGAGTCAGGAACAAGGTGTGTTGCCAACATTGACAAATTTCATTACTACAGCCTGACTCTAAATTTACCACAAAGAGGCCACAAAATGGATGTGTAGCTTTCATTGTTACCAGACCATCACAAAGATGTTACTGATATTTAAAAATCATGTTTAAGGGAAAGTGAGAGAACACAGTATGAGCTGCATTGGGGTGTATCAAAATTACCTTTAAAAATCCTTTTATTTTTCTGAGATATCTCAGTTTTCCCTTAGGATTTATTTTTTAATAAAGAAAGTGTTACCAACAGTACATTGAGATCATGCCTCATTTAATTTTTGTTAAATGTGCAAAGAGTCCGAAATGGAGCATGGAAAGCCTCTTCAACAAGTGGTTCTGGAAAAACTGGGCAGTTTCATGTAAAAAATTAATTTGGACCTCTGACACCATGCACAAAAATTAGATCAAAATGGATTAATGATCTCACTATCAGACCTGAATCCATAAAGTACATCAAAGAAAATATAGGAAAAACCCTTCACAACATTGAAGCTAAAGGCATCTACAAAGATGAAACACCACTAACAAAGCAACTAGAAGCAAAGATAAACATATGGGACTACATGAAACTAAAAAAGCTTCTGCACCTCAAAAGAAACAGTGACCAAGATACAAAGATAGTCCACAGAATGGGAAAGAATATTCACCCAATACCCATTCGATAAGGGGGTATAGATCAGGATATATCAGGTACTGGTAGAACTTTACAAGAAGAAAACAGCCAACCTCATCAAAAAATTGGGAGAAGAAATGAACAGAAACTTTAACAAGGAAGAAATTTGAATGGCCAAAGAGGCATATGAAAAATGTTCATCATCACTAATCATCAGAGATGTGCAAATCAAAACACCAATGAGATACCATCTCACACCACAGAGTCTGGCACATATCCAAAAGAGCATGAACAACCAGTACTGATGTGAATGCGGGGGAGAAACAGACTCTCATCCATTGCTAGTGGAAATATCGACTGGTACAGTCCTTTTTTGAAAAACAATATGGACATTCCTCCAAAGATTAGAAATTGAGCTCCTGTCAACCCAGCCATACCACTCCTAGGAATATACCCTGGGAGGTCAAAAAACACACAACAGAAACATCATCTGCAGTTTTATTTTCATAGCTGAGCTATTCACAATAGCCAGAATCTGGAAACAACCAGAGTGTCTGAGAACTGGATAAAGAAACTTTGGTACATTGGGGCCGGAGAACTATCACAGTGGGTAGGACATTTGCCTTGTACGCTGCCCACCCAGGTTCGATCCCCAACATCCCATATGGTCCCCTAGCACCGCCAGGCGTAATTTCTGAGCAAAGAGCCAGGAAGTAACCCCTGAGTGTGACCCAGAAAGCAAAAAACAAAAAAAAAAAAGAAAAAAAAAGAAACTTTGGTACATCTACACAATGGAACACTATGCAGCTGTTAGGAAAAAATGAAGTTATGAAATTTGCCTATAAATGGATGGACTTGGAGAGGATCATGTTGAGTGAAATTAGCCAGAAGGAAAAAGACAGATATAGAATGACTGCATTTATTCACATGCAAATATATTTGCATATAAATATACATATTTATATACATATATGTATATATATAGTATGAGACCAATATCCAAGGTCAGTAGGAAAACGGATCAGGAGGTCTAGTCAAAGGTGGAAACTACCACAAACTTGTGGGAGTAAGAGGTTAGGTAAGATGGAGAAGGAAACAGTGTGCTAATAATTGTCAAAAGCGATAATGCCTTTATTTAGAGGTGACTACAAGAGTATGCCACCCGCACGGCAAGCCTGGCAAGCTGCTCGTGTTGTATTTGATATGCCAAATACCAGTAACATTTTTATTAGGTCATTCCCATGACCTAATAAAATGGTTTGAGGCTCTTTATGTACCTGGAGCAAGCGGATGCCTTTGGGTTCTACTAGCATGAGACAGGACATATGGAGATATTACTGGGGCCCGCTCTAGCAAATAGATGATGAACGGGAAGATAGATAGTGATAATACCAGCCTAGAACTGAACATTGAATATAGGCAAAAAAGACATACATGATAACCTCTAAATGTATGTATTGCAATCCACAGTGTGTAAGATAAGAAAGAGAGAGAGAGAGAGAGAGAGAGAGAGAGAGAGAGAGAGAGAGAGAGAGAGAAAAGAGATAAAGAACCTGCCATAGAGGCAGGCTGGAGTGGGAGGTGGGAGGAACTGGGGGCATGGTGGTGAGAAATAGGCACTGGTGGAGGAATGGGTGCTGGAACACTGTATGATCGAAACCCAAACATGAAATATGAACTTCTTTGTAATTGTATACCTCATGGTGGTATAATAAAATATAAAAAATTAAAAAACAATGACGCCAATTTCAAAATGCATAGTAAAATCTACCTCAATATTAATATTAATTAGAGACAAAGATGCCATTGTAAATTTAGTGGTAACTTAGTGTGTTGAGCTTTAACATTTATCGAATATTTCTGCATACATTTTGTTAAGGACAACTCAGTCTCTAAAGGAATCACCTTTTCACAGTCTCATATGAGAATTCTTTGCCCAGAGTAGTGGTCACTGTAGTGATGCACTATATACATCACACACTGAGTAATCATTTGCTGATGATTATGGTCTTGAGTTGTGTTTCAGAGGTTTGGTATTAAACTAATGAAATGATGAGGACTGAAGTGTGTTGTTAGTTCAGAATCTTGAGCAGTCATGAGCTCAAGTTTAGAGTGTATCTTGAGATCCCAAACATTTATGGTGAATAGCTGCAGAGCAAATTAAGAGGAAACAAATATAATATGGAACAGAGCAGCCAGAGTCAGCACAGGGTTAAGGCTTCACCTGTCACAATTCTGGCTTGAGAGGGGACCTCTAGCACCACCAGGAGTGATGATGCCTGAGTGCAGAGTCAGGAATAAGCCCTGAAATTCAACAGGTATGGCTCATCCACCACTCAACCCCCACTGACAAATAAGGAGCACATAATAAGAACAAATGTAATCAGAGGAGAAAGAAAGGGAGGGGTTCTCTGGGAGGAGGGAGAAACTGTCTGAACAGTGGCCCAGAAGAAGCAGGAAGAACACCATGCAAAGATTCATTATAAACAAGAATGAAATGCTCTGAGGAAGGACACCTACAAAGATGTCAAAAAAATTGCTTTGAGAACAGCATAGAGTTAGCTATAGCCTGGGTATTAAAGAGATCTGGAAAATCATGAAATCAACAAAAAGGCAAATTCTGCATCTATTTTGAAATAGCATGGAACAAGGAAGATGTTTTTAGAGGGAAGAAAGGATGATGAGATCAGTGTTGCAGGGAAGGCAGTGAAGACAGAAAGAAATATAATTCTTTGTCTGAATATGTTCATGTCCATACAGGCAGGTGCAACAAACCCTGTATCTACCCCTTAAATTGTGCTGAATTATAACCATTGCATTGAGAGTCCGGACCCATCTGAGTCCAACTATAGACTGTAACTACTACAAGCCTGCCCCGAGTAGCAGTTTAGTCCCACAGTTGGGGAATGCACATGTCTTGGCGTGTCTAGGCATCTCCTTCCACGCAGCTGCAGGGGACTAGGGTACTTTAAAGGAGCTTCCCACGCACACTCATAGGCTTTACCAGCACCTAGAACAAGGCTCCACAGGAACCAACCACAGGGTTCTTTTATTTTTCCCCTCAAAAGCTCCCACTTCAGTTATACAGTAACTATGAGAAGTTTATTATGACAAATACCAAGTGTTTGGTATTTATCATAAGCATGCCAAGGTATTATGATAAATACCAAGTGCATTATAGAATTTGCCCAAAGTACTACCTCAACTGCAAACTAAACCAAATACAAATAAAGATAAAAGGTCTGCTGAAAGCTCACCTCAAAACTGGACCCAGGGATTTACCAATAGTGAGACCTTCTGAGCAACACAGTTGATGAGTTATTACTTGGAGTAGAAAAATACAACAGTCAAACCGAACCATCACAGGATACTTCCACCTGATGTTATAGTTATGGCAAAAGTCATGTGATTTCTGTTTTTCTGATATTAATACTTGCATTTTAACTACAGGACTCAGACAGTGAGAACTAGTGTTGGAAGGATCAGGAAAATACTGCTTGGATTGTACCTTCCTAGAAAGCTTCAATGTTCCTCTACTTAAAGATTGTAGGTCAAGCTGCAGGAGTCTAAACTTATTTTTTTTCTAGTTCAACATAATATTTACAGTGTACAGTATTTCCTATTTGGCAAAATATTTCCCTGGCAGACATAAATCTCAAGGCTATTATACTTTGCCTAGAAAGAAGTTCATTTCACTAATGACAGACTATCTTGGATTTTCAGTACCTTCTTCTATATAAACGCCTTTCTTTCTTCCATCAAATACCAACATGCCTCACTGCCATGCCAAGACAATTCAGTGACCGTCAAGATAAAAATCACTCCACACTATCTTCAACTTAAGTGCCTTCTCATATCTCTTTATTTAAATTGGTTTTTGCTTTTTTTTGTTTGCAGAGAAAGGGTTTTGGGGGCAACATCTGTGGTGTCAGAGGTTAAGCCTGGCTCTGTGTTTAGGAATCACTCCTGGTGGGCTCAGGGGACCATTTGGGGTGCTGGGGATTGAATCTGGGTCGACTATGTACAAAGCAAGTGTCCTACCCACTATACTGTCGCTCCAGCCCTTAAAACTGATTTTTTTTTTTTTTTGCTTTTTGGGTCACACTCGGCGATGCTCAGGGGTTACTCCTTGCTCTGCACTCAGGAATTACTCCTGGCAGTGCTCGGGGGGACCATATGGGATGCCGGGATCGAACCCGGGCCGGCATGGGCCGGCTGCATGCAAGGCAAATGCCCTACCTGCTGGGCTATCGCCTCCAACCCGAAACTGATTTTTTAAATGTTTCAAAATCCAGTGTTCTTTTCTGGGTGTTATGCCTAGCACTCAACTTGAATGACAGTTTCCATGTTAAACTCTAAACAACATCTGTACTTCAGTTTATTTTACTAATGCTCTTCAGCACCACCAGAAACATTTTTTTCACGTCTCTTTGGCTAGCTCTTTCCTCTCTCTCTCTTCTACCAGAAAAATGCGTGTACTCCTAAAATGTCTTTCACTCCTATTGTAAGTCTTCCTGATGCAATACCTAAGACTTAAACGAATATCTCACTGTGCTCTCTGGACACTTTTCATCTGTATTTTCTGAGCACCCACCAGTGTTTTTTTACATATGATATTTCTCAGAATAAAGCTACAAAACTGAACTGAAGTGATTCTATTCTTCCACAGACTTGCTTTTCTTGTCTACTTTGTTATGTAACATCACTTTGACTGTTCAACTGACTTGAGCAAAGCTTGAAATTTTTATGCCATTCTAACTCATTCATGCTTTCTACACTTACACCCCCTCCAGTCAATCATTTGCAAATACTCATTTATTCTGGAGCAACTCACAGCCATCTATCCTGTTATTCATAACATGCCAGGGGATTCAGGTTATCTTTGCATTGATGATTGAAGCAACCTACTGGTATGACTTTGCTATCTTTCTGAAAACACGTTCTAGAGGAACCTGGTACCCTATGGCTGTCTGTTTCTGTACACTTCCAGAGCACACTGAAAACTTTTGTCCAAGTATAGGAGAACAGGAGAGAATTTCCACAGGGACCATATTCTGATGAGTGTGTTTTCTACAGAAAATTTTGCAAACAATTAAGAATAATTTCAGTGGCGATGAGACAGGGTGGAGAAGAGAGATGTTGAGTAGGAAAAAAATGGGATGGAATTCCAAGTATGTAATTTTTCTGGTAGCTCAGAGGGAAATAATAAGTGTAGAAGATATAGAAATGATTTGCAATAACAGGAATTTGTAATGATTTTGCTAGTCACAAAATTTATGAGGACATACTTTGCTCAGTTTAAGCTTCTTGTCATCTAAATCAATGTATAAGGGAAAAGAGACTGAAAAGCCAGATGTTCTATAACAAAACTTACATATGTGCTGAAATGCAACACAGGGTTAAATGTGGGATAGGGTAGAAAAAGTATATGAAGTGTGAAGCAAAAATTATAGGAAAGAAGTATGCAGCTAGTACTGACTAAGCTTGGGGCTGCTGCTTGGCCATTTACCAGTTGTGAGTTTCGGGAAAACAACTTTCTTCAGCTTCACCTTATCTTCAATCTATAAATTATAACAACAGTCAAAAGTTCCTTCTTAAGGTTGATGCAAGGATTAAATGGGACTGTGACACATTTAGTGTAATTAATAGTTGGCTTAGCTTTTCAGTAACAGCTGCTGCTTATTCATGTGTTGTTACTGAATAGCTGTGCAAACACAGAAACACATATTCACACAGCCTGTTCCATATCTGCAGACCTATCTCTCTCTATGTATGTATCAATGTATGTATCTGTACATCTGTCTCCATGTCCTTCTGCCTGTCACCCGTGTATAAATAAATAAAGTTTTGGTTGCTATATGTTTTGTTCTTACTTGCTTGCTCAAGAAGGGGGTTTTTTTTTTGGGGGATGAAATAGCTTTGAAGAGTTCTTATATTCCATCTATTCCCCTTTGTCCCTTCTTTTGTGTTTTCTAAGTATCTGTATAATTCAACAGGATCTGAAACTGTTCTGAGGCTCTTTAAATTCTTGTTCTTCTTTGAACACATACTTCTCTTTTACTACTCTTACATATTTCTAAGTAAGTTTCAATAAATTATCTTCCTCCCCTACCCCTTTCCCCTCAAAAAAAAAAAAGGAAAGGAAATTGTCCTGAGATAGAACCGCCTTTTCCTTTTTCTAAGGAATGCTGCAGTAGGAATGAGACTTAAGAGTCCATTGCTGTGGATGCTTGGCCTAGTTTGTGCTGGGCAAAAGACTCTAAAGACTCTCTATAAGGATTAGGAGCACTGGGCTAGAAAATCAGAGTTCAGTTGGACGGGGCTCTTATATACTCAATTGTGGTCTTTCCAGGTGGCATCACAAAACAGGGTGCCAGAAGTACCTTCTGCATTTCTAAATCAAGAAGAGATAAAATGCCTGATGGGTTAGTCCTGGCGTCCATATACCAGGAGCTATCGATGATTTCCATAAACAGTAAAGTATACGTCTGGATTAATTGAATAAAATAGTTGCCAATTTATAAATCATGAAATAGAAGTCCCGGAAGCAGCCGGATGGGACTCCGCCCATCACACTAGCCACCATTTTCGCTGTCCGGATGCTGGGAAACTGCCTCACGACCAGATCAACAGAGCAAAACCAGTTCGAGCCCAGGTAGGCGGCTCCCAGAAGCGGGAATCACTGGGAATTCGTCAGATGGAGTCAGGGTTCGGCCATTCCCCTCTCCATTTTGTTGAGCCTGGTGGCCCCGCCCAGGAGCTGCCCAGGGACCATCGGCCATAACATGAAGCGGCTGGGAAGGCTGGAGCTCGGCTCGCCCGGCCCAGCTGAAGAGGGGATCCGCAGGGAGGGCAGATGGGTTTTGGGAGTGGGCCCGTCGCCTCTGGGGGTCCCGGAAGCAGCTGGATGGGACTCGCCCATCACACTGGCCACCATTTTTGCTGTCCGGACGCTGGGAAACTGCCTCACAACCAGATCAACAGAGCAAAACCAGTTCGAGCCCAGTATGTGCGGCTGCTTGCGCCTCGCATGTCCATTAAAATAGTGGAAACTGTGATGTCTTTTGATGCACTGAATTCCACGAAGAGCAGGAAAGTTTGGCGGGAGGGAGAGATAAAGAGGAGAGAAATGACATACAGAACCCGCCAAGTAGTTGAGGGTGTGGGAGGGGGGAGGGAGGTGGGGACATTGGTGATGGGAGATGGGTTTGGGTGGAGGGATGGGTGTTGGAACACTGTAGAACCAAAACTCTACATGAGCATCTTTCAATTGTATGTCTAAAACGGTGTAACAATATTTGGGGGGAAATAATAAAATAAAATAAAATCGGAAAAAAAATTACGCACAAAGAAAACAACAAAAAAAAGGTCAGTGTGCCATATATTTCATATCTAAATAGGAAATATATCTAATATTTAATAAATATATGAAATATATTTATAAATATGAATATTTATATTTATTTTCATATATTTTCATATATTTATAAATATATTTATAAATATATGAAAATATATTTCATATATTTCATAATCTTTCTTTAAAGCATAAAATGATATATTTTGATTCAAATTATCTTTTGTGATTATAATTAAACATCCAGACTGTAGCTTTTCAAGGACTTGTACACTTGTATGAAGAAATTTGTCTTATAAAAATAATACTGAAATCATATTCTGTGAGTTATTTTATCAAAGAACAAATGCAACACAAATTATAAACTAATAGCAATTTATTATACAATAGAGATTTAGAAATAAAACCATATTTTCCAAAATGACTTGCTTAGATTATTAGCCAAATTATTTAAAAATTTTTATGTACAAAGGAAATAAAGTTTTGGATTTTCTGTGGACTTAGCAATTATTCAAATAATTTTATTAGACAGTTAATGTCAGTTAAATGTGGATTTTAACTAAGGCCAATTTTTAAGATGAAAAGTTAGAACAAGCTAGAGAAGATTTGAGTTTCATATGAAAATGAAAGGTTAAATTAAAGGGCTTATATACAAAGTCTATAAAATCATATATTCTCTCAAAAAGTTAAGGAGGTTATTTTAATCAACTGCTTCAAGGAAAGCTAATGGAATATTCTGGCTCTAAGTTGTCCAAATACCCTGCAAAGCAATATGTTCAAATTTAGATATAAACTACCAATTTACCAGGGATGGCATATTAAGATATTTTTGAAGAGAGAGCATGAGGAGATTTTATTCTTGATTTATTTTATGTTTTACTTATTGTTGAGTTACTTCTCAAAATCCAAACTTCAAAGAGATTACTTTAAGCTTTTGATTTCTGAAGGATATTTATAGTGTCACATTATCAATTCCAAATTCTCATTATAAGCTAATAGAGTGACAAAGTTGTAGTCTCATAATAAGCTAACAGCGTGACAAAGTTGTAGATGGTTCATTCTTGCTTGTCACTAAGAAGAAATCAGTACATTTGCAGAGAAAATTATTCTCACAATGAACAGCAGCTTTGTAAGCAAAAAAGACAAACTAATTGATAGCCATCAGTGGCTACAATCATCAGTAGCAAAAAATCCTGTAACTTTGTTTATTTTTGTGTTTTTTCTCTTGAACCCAAAAGACAAGTTTATACACATTAATTCTCCATCTTATTTTCACTATACCCTCTGGGGCATAAAGCCATTAATGCTAAAGAACAGAATTAGCATTAACTAAGCTGAAGAATGTTTGTAAATATTAAATAAAAAACAATGTGAAACATTTCATGAGACACGTATTCAAAAAAGGAAGATGAACGAGAGTAAAGCAGCTGATCAGGTCCAAAAGTTGCTCAAAATTTTAAAATAATAAAGATATGCAAAATAAATGAATATTGCATTCTATTATGTTTAAGAAATGGGTTTAGTTTTTATATCAGATCAATTAAATTTGCTACTGAATTGACGTAGGGTTGCTGGTCTTTACATAAAGCCCAAAATAAGACATAAGAATTAAAAGTTCAGAAAATATTTTCTCTTCGTTAGATATACAGGAGACATAGATGTTCCTTAAATATTTATATTTCTCTTCTTGTTCTACTCTGACAAATAGTAGACCCTAGGAAATGATGGGTGGATGGTTGGCTGGATGAAAAAGTGGGTGGATGGATGGATAGATGGAAGGATGAATGGAAGGATGGGTATATTGAGAGAATGATGGATTATGGATGTAAGGATGGGTGTATGGATGGAAGGATGGATGGAAGGTGGGTGTGTGGATTGTAGAATGGAAGGCTGAATGAATGGTAGATGAAAAGATGGGCAAATGGATGGATGAAATGACTGATGGACAGATGCATGCATGCATGGATAGAAAGATGGGTGGGTGGAAGGATGACGAATGGGAAAATGGATGATGGATGTGTGAAGCTTCCTTTGCTTAGTCATTGAGCTATAAAATGCTATTGCTAATGTGCTTGGTCTAAGGGAGTATTGTTGCCACCTTTCATTAGTCTTTCCAGAATTCTAGGAAGACATGTTTTGAAGCTTATGTTATTCCAATAAACACACTTCTGCCTTGCATCATTTAAAAAGCCTTGCTATTTTGCATTCACTGCTGAAATGGGGTGGAAGGGCCAAGAGCCACAGTTCATACATAGTCTAATGCTCAATAGTGTTCTTATGCCAGTACAGACCAAAGAGAAAGGTACAATATCTGCATATCATGTTCTCTGGATTTGCTTTATACAATCAATTATTGCGCAGAAAAGCAATTTTGTATGTTATTTTATTTTTTTAATTACTGAAAGTATTTGTTTTTAGTTTGGGGGCCATACCAAACTGTGTTTAGGGCTTAATCCTGGGACTATGTTCAAGGATCTCTCCTGGCAGTACTTGGGGGATCATATGTGGTGCTGGAGATCAAACCTGCGTAAGTGTGTGCAAGACAAGAACCTTACACTCTCTAGTCTCTTGAGTCCCAGAGTATTTCATTGTGTTTTAATGTGAATACCTAAAGTATTGTGTCCATAATACGAAATGTTTTCTTAAAAAAAAGATATTTTGGTTATTATCTTGTTACTTGGTATATGCAGTGAACTAACATAAACTCTTTACCTAAATGTACTTTGCTTTTTTGTTTTGTTTTGAGGTCACATCCAATGTTGCTCATGACTTCTGACCCTGCACTCAGGAAACATTAGAGAATGTTGGGGTTCAAACCCTGGTCAGCTGCCTGTGGCCCCAACTTAAATCTATCTTAAAGTATTTAGATTTTTTTAGAATTTGGCTTATTGTTCTCCAAAATGAAATCATTTTAAACCCTTTATATTTTCCTTTATTTTTACACTACTGTAAGAGACCATCTGGTTAATTAGATACAATATGTAAAGATAAGAGAAAAATTAATTATTCCTTTCTTGAGAGTATAATTTTAATTTTAAAATAATTTTGTGATAAATTATGCAGTCAATATTGTTACATAGGAATTATTAACACAAAGATCCTGGTCCTTGTTTTTTTGACATTTGCAGTTTTCAAGAATTTAAAGTCAAGAAGATTGCTAAGATATAACTTTTTTTTAATAAGTAGGCTATTATCAATTGGATTTTAGTCCTCAATCTAAATGGCATCTTTTTCAAGAGTTTTAAGAAATAAACACATTCAATTAATTAACAAAATTTAAAATAAAAATATCAGCATAGATATTTACTGTTGATTTCTATTTTTCAATTAAAAATTTGAGATACCCAGGAAGGAAGATATAGTAGTTACCTGAAACATTGGCATTTCAGGGACATTTCTTTTGATACCTGATTTTAAGCAGACTTTTAAGAATGTTATCTTAAGTCTAGAACATTATATAGCAAATACCTGTTATGAAAGAAGAATAAAAACAAATAGCAGATTTGGGGACTCCCAGTGTTCGGGATGTCTGGGGGGTCAATGGAAAGGCTGTGGTGTTGCTCTGGTCTTGAGTATGGGTTACCCACTACTGTCCACATTGTTTGGGGCCACTAGGAACTGACCTGGCAGTTTGGGGGCCAGGCATAGGGCTTCCACACTGAGAGGGCCCTGTAGTGTCATTGACTAAAGCCTGTATGTGACTGTGAGACATGCCCGCTAAGCAGCTGTCCTTTTATCTCAGGCCCCTAAAGATATTTTTTCGAAAGTCAAAAAAAATCTACAAATCTACTTTATTACTTGATTTTATGTAGGTATTTTTTAAATATCTACATAGATTGTTTTAAAACAAAAAATTGTAAATTTGCCTTATGATTTGATTTTATAGGTTTCTAGAATTCTAAAACTTACCTACTTTGATGTATAAAATACCTTTAACTCATCTTGGTTTAACACATATCTTTAACAACATCTCAATTTCTGTGAACTTGAAGAGAACAAGAATATAGGAGGAAAATATCTCAGGAAGAAACACAGTTAAGGTGATTTGGATCCTTAGCTTAACCATTATCTTAAAATTTGAGCTCCTGTTTTCTTATCTAAACTTGAATGTCACACGCATATACATGTTATAACGTATTTATGGAAAAAAAGCATGACTTTACTCACAGGCAAACTGAAGTATGGCTTCTCTACTAAGAATACTTCCAAAAGTGTTAGCTGCCAGACACTGGTAGTGCCCAGAATCCTTTGCTTCACTGGGATTGCTTATAATGAAGCTCCCGTCTATCAAACTGTAGCGATAATCACTTTCCAAATCTATTTCTGTTCCATTTCGGAGCCATCTTAGGAAAAAAAAATCAGAAGACAAAGAGCAAAAATGACTTCAGATATTGTAATACTCCCAGGGAATGTCAGAATCTCCTTGAAGGGAATTTTTAAGATTAAAGAAAACGATTAATATCGGATTTCTACCTGTAATTGGGAGCTGGGTTACTACGAACTTCACAATTCAGGGCTATTTTCTTCTCCTCCGAGTCAGTTGGGAATATGATATCATCTGGCTCTTGCACAAACACCGGCCCATAGTCCACACTTTCTGTCAGGACCAAAATGAACACATTAAAGTTGTCCAAAATACCAAAACGTTTTCCCCCCCATTATCTTCATATTCATAATGCTTGTTTGTCCCCTATGATCACCCAGTACTCTGCCAAAAGAAACATTCACCTGCTTTAGCACAGTTTCTCAATGAACTGTAGATGCATTTTTATGCTTTGGTTTGTTTAACTTACTAAGAAAGTTTAAAAAAGGGGCCGGAGCGATAGCACAGCGGGTAGGGCGTTTGCCTTGCATGTGGCCCACCCGGGTTCGATCCTCGGCATCCCATATGGTCCCCCGAACACCGCCAGGAGTAATTCCCGAGCCAAGAGCCAGGAGTAACCCCTGAGTGTCGCCGGGTGTGACCAACCCCTAAAAAAAAAAGCAAAAAAAAAAGTTTAAAAAAAATAACGTGATTAATAGGAAAGAAGTACCTCAACGACAGGTGGTGGACACTACAAGGTCTTTGCACTCATCTGAAGTAGACATAACGAAAATTCAAGTAAGCAGAATTTTTCTAAAGGAACAAAGTTTGTAAACCTTTTTGGCACACGTGCCCCAGCTGCTCCAACTAGCACCTGGGATCCCTGTGGGGACTGCACAGCTGAGCGCGGGAGTTTGGTTGCTCCCAGGGAGAGGAGCACCTGGCAGGCTGGGGGTGGGGCAAGTCGGGGCGGGGGCCTGTGGGGGGGCCCTACCAATCACAGAGCCACGGACCAGGACGCCGCCCCACACTCCCAGAAGCCCCGCCCTGGAGCCCTGCTTCTGTGCGCAACACAGTCCTGTAAGCTTCCACCTTGCACGTGCCTAGGGGCGCAGGCATTGGAGCCTGGAACCTGGCTTTCAGCTCCGACTGCTATCATTTCTGTTCTCGTTGGAAATATTCCCTGTTACAGTAAGGGGAAGAAATAGTGAATTAATATGTTACGGCTGGAGAACTAATCAGTGACCAGGGTGGTCTCAGGCATTCCTCACAGGCAGGTGTCGTGGCTAATGCCCCTAAGCCTCGGCAACTCCAGCCCGCCCCCACCTTCCCAGCTCCACTGCAGCTGCCCCTCTCACCCACCCCCTCCATCCGGGGCACACGGGGCAGGATGGAGCTCCATGTTCACCCCTGGGTGGTGCTCTGGAGAAATGGGAGGATCATGCAGGTTCGGAGCCTGAAATCCGGCCCAGTCCTTGTGCTCCTCTGTACCTGCTACCTTGCTGCCATTGCCTCAGTTCGGGAAAGTGGCTGTCTGACCTGAGTGCCCCTGACTCACACTCTCTGCACATGACCCGGCCCACACGCCAGGGAACTTGCCCGCCAGTTCCGCCATGCCCACGAGAAACAAGGCACGTTTCTCCTCACACAAGTCATTTTTGGACAAACACCTCTAGCTCTCATCAGGGCTTTTGACCTGAATAATCGTTTCATACCATTTTGTGTCTTTAGTTTCTGCATTTGAACTGATTATGGGTGGTGAGAATGGTGGCCTTGCCTAGAAGGCAGCCACAAAGGAAGTCTGGGCTACAGCCCTCTGGGAAAGGTTAGTCTCTGAGGGGGTATGTATGTCCCTCCTCTGGGAACGGCTGGTCTCCTCAAGGGTCTGCAGCAACAAACCTTTAAACACTGAACTGAAATGTGAACTTTCCTTGAGCTCAGGGCCAGATGTAGGTCCCAAACAGAATGTGTTAGGTAGACATGTGAGAAAGGTAATTCCTGAATTTCTCTGGATGATTTTCCCCTAGATTTAAACAGTAAAATCGGGTACATTGTGGGATCAGATTGTGTCAAGACAGTGTCGCTACTGGGGATTAGTTGTTGTGGTGAGCAGAGTGGAATAATTTATAAACCGCAGATATTTGAATTATATCTGAGAAATCATGAAAGTGCATTCACATACATGATGTTCTTCCTTCTTTTCTTTGGTAATCACTGAGTCTTACTCATAAACCTCCTCTATCTATCTATTGTGGTTCAGTAAGCCCTGAAAAATCAACAAAGATTCGGAGAAAATAAGATGCATATTCATGATTATGATGATGGCTTTCACATCCATTTAATAAAACTATTTTAGGACAAGTTAAAAAGGAAAATAAATTGTCATAGTATTTAATTTGATATAATGATTATTAAAAATAATTACAATGGGGAATAAGGAAGTAATCAAAAGTTTGCTTTTTGTTCCAAAACTCCCCAGGAATGTAGCAGCTAACAGTCAAACTTCTGTAAATGAAGTTTCAGTGACTCAAATGTCATGAGTGTAGCTGGTTTCCAGGGATGTGACTTGCTAAATGGTGAGCAACACTTGTTAAAACCAAATTTTAACAAGTGTTGTTTAACAAATGTCCAAATATTCACACTGAAATTTACAAAGTTATTGGCATTGACATATGATAAGTCAAAGTATATTTTATGCCCAGTAATAGAGTTAGATTCTTGTCTGAAGATATTACAGAGAATTTTCACTGATCAGATTCCCTGAGAGGATATTTAACACCATAATATTTCTAATGTTACAAGGCTGGGCCTTTAAGCATTCATGACTTCTGCTGTATATTGCAGTAGCAAACTTCAGTCCATGTGATAACCAAATCTACCCCCCCAGGCCTCAAGAGGAGGCCTCATCTCTTCTGTCAGTCTGCAGATTAGAGCAGTAAACAAAAACAAGGAGGTAGGGGCTGGGGCAATAGCACAGTGGGAGGGCATTTGCCTTGCACAGGGCCAACTGGGATTCAATTCTCGGTATTAATGCACCCCTAGGAGTAACCCCTGAGCATTGCTGCTAGGTATGACCCAAAATCAAAAACCACAAAACAGAGAGGTGAGGAGGGAAAGAACTCAAAGAGCTCCAGAGTTCCACAAGAAACCTTGCAGTCCCTGGAGCTGGGCAGACAGCATCTCCCCAGCTGCCCTGCAGGAGGGCAGCACTTCCCTGGGAACAGGCGCTCACTCTGCTCCATATTTCTTTCTCCTAGTGAACTTTCTTGAAGCGTTGGTGCATTCTTTTGTTTGTAGAGATGTTGGTTTCTCTGACAGTTTTCGGGTGTTAATCTGGCCTCTCATTTTCTTGAACTTCTAATGAAACTTTTTGACACTTGCTGATGAGCGAGCCAGAGACCCACTCCACCTGCCCACTCTGATCACCTGGTCTGAGACTTCTGGGGTGCTTCCCTATAGCAATGTGACTCTTGTGTCAGGAAGTTTTCAGCTGCTTGCTTCTTGGATCATGACCAAATACTATCATGTCTCCTGAATGGTAAACTTGCCTCACAGACAGAAATCCCTTGTAAACAACTACTTCTGTGTCCACTTTTCTTAAAAGAAGACCCTAGGTTTCACCACATGCTGGCTAGCTGTCACTTATTCCTTATTAGTTGATTCTTGTCATCTCACCTAACTTATTAAAAAATAAGGTCTAAGGAAAATATCATCCTATTGTGTCTAATACAATGTAAAGAAATTTTTTAATGACTATTAGTGTATTCCACATGGTCATTCATGGAATTTTTGAAATGCTTAATTAGAAATCGCATTTTGATGACATTTATAATTACAGTGAGATAGACTTTTCATGCCACGTGAGCCTCTAAAATTAATTCTTAAAGTATTTCAACCCTCCTTTAACTTTAAGTTGCCTTTCAATATGGAAATTAAGTTTTTTTGGAAAAGTTAAACAAGTGTAACTGTCACTATAAAACTTTAGAGGTCTAGGGGCTGGAGCAATAGCACAGCAGGTAGGGGCGTTTGCCTTGCATGCGACCAATCCAGGTTCCATTTCCGGCATCCCATATGGTCCCCAAGTACTGCTAGGAGTAATTCCTGAGAAAAGAGCCAGGAGTAACCCCTAGCATCACCGGGTGTGACCCAAAAAGAAAAAAAAACTTTAGAGGGCTAATAATTCAAGAGCAGTATATATCTAAAATAGTATTTAGTGAGTGTTTAATGGGTAGTGACAATATATTGTCCAGATAATATTAATTCATATTAATTTTAAATCTTTGACATTTTGGGGGAGGTCAGTATTTCCTGTTTTAATTTTAGTTTTATCGATAGCATTCTTTTCTAGGTAGTGATTCCCTCGTGTAAAGTCAAGATTTGCCTACTCAGATCCTAATTAATCATTCTTCTTTGGAATCAAAGTCAGATGAAAAAAGTCATTTTTTATCCCAATATTGAAATCCTTATTTCATTAATTTTGCCAAAATCTACTCAACAGAAGCAGGTTACTAAATTTAGTTAGCAAAAGAAAAGAAGAAATTACACTGTAAATTCTCAGAGTCACATGGGACATTTGATATTGTACTTACTACTGAGATGATGATATTAGTCTCATATTATTTTTTAAGAAATAAAATGTCATAGTTACTATCACAATAAATATCATAGTTAAAGTCATCTATCTTCCTCATCCTTTGTCCTCATTCTTATTTTGTCCTCAGAGATAAGAACTATGATAAAAAAGAACTATGATCAACTTTCCATCTCAAATCCATTTTTTAAATATGCCATATACATGCATCCTCAAATATATAATTTTACATTATTATTTTAAATTTATTTCTTTAAATTATGCCTTATTTTCTATGAATTTCCTTTTTTATTATGCTCATATTTTGATGTATATTCATTTTGTCTCTTTTCTTTAATAGTTTAAAGTTTCCATAAATTAAAAGCTACAATTTACACCTTAATTCCTCTTCTAATGAACATCTGAGTTATGCGTAAGTTTTCTCTATAAAATATATATTTCAGTGGACACATTTTTTATGTTTGAACAAACTGTCACTGTGTCACTGTCTTCCTGTTCATCTTCGATTTGCTCGAGCAGGCACCAGTAACATCTCCATATGACCTGTCTCATGCAAGTAGAGCCCAAGGGCACCTGCTTGCTCCAGGAACATAAAGAGCCTCAAACCATTCCATCAGGTCATGGGAATGAGGTCTATAATTGTTACTGGTATCTGGCATATCAAATACGACACGGGTAGCGTGCCAGGCTCTGCCGTGTGGGTAGCATACTCTTGTAGTCATCTCAAAATCCAGCATTTATTGATGAACCAAGCAGGGCTGTGATAGGCTGCTCTGCTGGGTGGAGTTCACATGTTTGTTTGAACAAACATGTGAGAGGATTTCTCTCAGATGTATATGCAGAAGAGAAAATGCTCTCCAAATTGCTCTTTAAACTAGATTTTTACATTTCTTAGAAAACTGTTAGCTCTACATAGGGTACATTTGTGCTTAACTCAGAGTTGAAGTGGGATCACTTTCTATTCAAGCTCTGTTAGCTTCCTCATTTTTCACAAGAGCATGTCAACCCCAGCTTTACTCTCTATTAAGGCTAAAGGGAATTACCTGACAAAAGCCATATGTCAGATTCGTGTCAGAGAGAACAAACTCAAAGTCACATCTAGCCAAGATCTATCAAATGTTCAGATGCAAAACAATAGTTCTGAAAGATGACTTGAAAATGCTCAGAGTATTCATTCTTTACTTTAAATGTAGATTAAACTGATCAGCAGATAAATTAAATCAAATTGGCTCCCACCCAGAGCTTTGCTAGACAAAGAATGTCCCCAGAGATCAGTAGTATGGAATTCACTGGGGCTTATAGATGCAGACCATGGGACCTGCTCCTTATCTACTGAAAGGGAACATACTTTCACAAGGTCTCCAAGTGATCTGCATGAATATTAAATGTTAGTATGCACTGTTTCAGATAACTGACTCTTTGTTTTTGATAGCTTGTTTTGTTTTCTTTTGTTATTTTTTCTGTCTTTCATGACATCAACAGATTTTATTGTTATGCATATAATAAAAAAATACTCAGGTCACTAGTTATTAAATAAATGTTAAATTCTTAATGAGGACCTACCAGAGAAATTTGTGTGATCACAGAATCAGAAATATCTGAACTAAAATTAAGTAGCTATTTAATTTTAATGTTCAAAACACTGGGAAATACATAAGCGGCCATGTATTTCCCAAAACACTGGGAAATACATCAGCGGCCTTATTTTCTTCTTACAAATTAATTAACTCACATGGGATCAATCTACTATGGAATTGTTGGTATTTTCAGTAGATACTTTGAATTGATTACAAGTCTTCCTCCATTTTCAATATATTTTTTAAATCAGTTTAAGTTGCTTTAATTCCTGTTTTCTCTCTCTATTTTATCAGTGAGAGCTAGGTAACTAATCTTTGCCACAAGAACAAAAGAACACAAACTGGAGTCACATAAAGTACCTCCCATCCTTCTACCTAATATATTCTATTGTTACTGTCCTGCCATAAACTAATGATGTGTGAAGAACACAGCCACCACACATTTCTAATTGTGTGCTAATGTAAGGGAATTTTTTGAAAAGATTTTTGTAAAGCTTTCTGTTTACAACAAAATTGACAAGAAGGAGCAGAGATTTATATATATATATATATATATATATATATATATATATGTATATACATACACACATATATATATATACATATACACATATGTATATATATGTAATTATATATATATATATATATATATGCCCCCTGGCCCTCTACATGTGTTACCTCTCCCATTATAAGATTACTAATCCAAATTGCATATATATGTATATATATGTGTATATATATTTATGGATGACATTGTATCAGCACACCCTAATTCCCAAAGTACAGAGTTTACCTTAAGGCTCTCTCTCTCAGCCAAGAGAGATACAGCTAATGCATTTGGACAAATGTACATATAATCCTTATTATCATTCACTCTTTCATTGCCCTAATACCTGCTACTCTTATTCATCTTTTTCCAAACTCTCTACCTCAAATGACCACTAATCTTAACGTTGTTTTCACAGTATTTTGCCTTACCAAAATGTCACCAAAATGGCATATGATGCAGCATTTTCTCATGATTATTTGCCAACTATATATCTCATCCAATGGGGGCTTTTTAGAGTCCTTGACTTTGAGTTTTAGGGCTCTTGAGGTAACAATCCTCTATTAGATGCACATTTCATAAAAAAATTTCTCCCAGTCATTATCTTGATATTTCTTTGCTGACCAAGTTATTAGACTTTTATGACCAATTTTTAGAACTTATACCAACTATAAGTATTCTGAAAAGAAAACATTCATAAAATTAGTGTCGTGCTAAAATAATGAAATGCCAAAACTATGAGATGTTATTCCACATGGCAACAACCGGTGTAATCATGAGGAATGGACTTGCTTGTGTTTGTCATCCCAATCTATCCTAGCATTTCTAGGGTCTGTCCAAGTAGTTTGGTTCTAATAGAATGAATTCCTATATGTTTTGTCCTTTATCAGTTATCAATAAAATGGGGCTAAAGTAAATTAATGTTAAATAAATAGACATGTGGCGAGAATTGTTTTTTTGAGAAATTTTATGTATTTAAGTTTTTTTTTGTTTTGTTTTGTTTTTGGGCTATATCTGGTGATATTCAGACATTATTTCAGCTCTGTGCTCAGGAATCATTCCTGGTGGTGCTCAGGTACCATGTGGGATGCCGGGATCAAACCCAGGTCAGACGAATGCAAGGCAAGCACCCTACCTGCTGAATTATCTCTCTGACCTGACCTCCACGTATTTACATTTATGAGTTTATTTAGTTTAACCATGAATCAAAATGTGTGTCAAGTATAATAGAAATGTCTTAAAATCTTTATAGATGTTTAGAACAGAAAACATAACCAAAACGGCCTTAATGTTTCCTTTAGTTTGATTAAACTTTAGATGTTTCTTCCTGCTACATTCCACTAATCTTCGTTATGCTAGAGCATTTACTTTAGGGAGCTGTTATTGTAAGCTCACACTCTGCCCTTTGAGATGTTAATCTTCGCCTCATCTTCTCCTTATTATCCAAGCTATCTCGAAGAGCAGAGAACCATTTTTTTTTAAAACACAATCAAGAAAGCGCCTCCAATCCCCCATTACAGGAATGTATGAGCCCATATTATAGAAACACCAATTCCTAAATACAGATGTCCTGAGCTCATTATCCCAAATCTTCCTAATAACTGCACTTTCAACTCTCTCCCTAACCGGAACAGCCTTGACCTTGACCACGATCTTCTGGAATAGTCTTTCTTGCCTTTTTTTTTTTTTTTTTCTTGCCTTTTTAACTCCAACAGATGTAATTTCTTTTGGCACTCACCATCTTGTTTGAAGGCATCTGTGGAATGATAAAGATTGATGGGGGAATAATAATGCTGAGCTGTCCCTCGCCAGCTAGGTGAAGAAACACTCAGTGTTCCTAGTGATGGATCACTGTATCTTGGCCGGGTCTTTGTTCCAAAGAGAGACGACGATGAACTCTTTTTTAATTCTTAGTAGAGCAGCATATGAAGTAGGGAGATTTGGAAGAGCTCCAGAATATTCTGTGGAAGAAAGAAAAATAAAAAAATAGTGAATTCTGTGAAGATTAGTTTGTTTTTCACTATGATACATGTATTTACTAAAGATACAGTTTACATTGTATTTGGAGTTGCAACTAAATATAAACGACAGAGAGAATGGGAAAATAAAATGTTATGTTTAAATTTTAAGGTATTTCCTGTTATTTTACTAGTTACAATTTTGGCTATTATACAAGAAAACAAGTCTAAAGGAAGAAAGAAAAGGGAATGGAAGGGAAGTAAAGGAGAGGTAGAAGAAAGGATAAAGGAAAAAAGAGGGCAGCAAGGAAGGAAGATATCTAAAATTCCAAACCACTGATTCTTCTGGTTAGGGATATTTGAATTTAATTTTTAAGAGTTTGCCTAATAGTAAAATATCTACTCATATCTACTTTATTATTAAAAAAATATTTCCAATCACATCTATAAATATGCATTGGAATTTTATTGCCTAAAATTTAACACATGGAAAAGGCATTGAATGTAGCATATGTTTTGAAAAGCTCTAATTTATGCTTCATGTTCATGATAAGTTGTCAAATTCACCATAGAGCATAACAAAATCTGGATGGAAATGTATTTAGTAGGTTTTTCTATATGATTTATATAACTTGTTACTATAAGGTGGAAGTGTTATTATGATACTACTCTTAATATTATAGAGAAATATCTCATCCATGTATTACTTTAATTCATTATGCTTTTTATTTAAAATATGCACACTATCTGAAATAGATTTATTAACACTCCTTTACATGCACAGGGGAAATAAGTCTATTGCCTAGATAAAATTTTTAAAAATATAAACTTAGTATAATGAATTATACTAAGTTTATACTCATGATTATAACCAGGAATTGACTTTTTCTTCCTATGTAATATTAATTAACTTTGATAACTTGATGACCTGGAAATAAATCTAAGAATCAGTAAATTTGATATTTGAACTTAGTGGTAGATAAAAAATTATATATTAAATACTTTATCGTTTTTAGTTCACTTTCTTGAAGTGAAACTTTTATAGAATTATAAAACTACTCTACAGAAATATTTTGGAGTGACAAAAGAATTTCTGTGATACAAAAAATAGCACTTAGATGTTAGCATCAAATTATGTTTAACGTTTTCTTTAAATTGTAAATATGATTCCTTGAAACTCAAAAACTATATATATATATATATATATATATATATATATTAGATGTTCTCCACTTTTTAAAATGTGTATGGCATGTGTAGAACAAGTCCTTCAGGAGTTTTTAAGAGATTCGTAACTTTAGTCTGTGCAGTTCAACTACAAGTCTGGTGAAGCTGGATCAATTTTAACTGAAAATAACTAATCTCTCCTGGGCAAGCTATATGAGAACAGATTATGGGCAGACATAAAATCTCCTTTGAAACCTGGATTTTAATGCTAGTGTAGGCACCTAGAGGTGTAAAGCAATGAAAAAGAATGAGTTTTCCTTTAACATAGTTTGTAGCTGTAGTCTCTGAACCCATTCATTTCTTAGTATATTTAGTTACTTTGTGTCTGCCTATCCACTCTGATCACACACACACACACACACACACACACACACACACACACACATATATATATGCATATATATATATGCGTATATATATGCGTGTGTGTGTGTGTGTGTGTGTGTGTGTCTGACTGAATTTGATACCGGTACCCCATATGTTCACCCTAAGCCCATCAGGATCTGAGCACAGAGTCAGGAGCATGCTCTAAGCACAGCCAGGTATGGCACCAAAACAAAACAAAAGGGGAAAAAATATCTCATGTTGATGTAAAAAGTTAATATGGAGAGTGAGAAAATGGCTTATAGTTCTTATAACTGTATCATGTTATATCATGTAGAAAATTATATGAAAAAATTTATAACCAGTGGAAAATTAAATCGGTCAAATGAGATTTACAAGCACAAAGGATATCATGGTTATAAATCTGTATATCTACAAAATACATAGTCTGGGGGTCAGAGATTGGCTTACACCACTCTGCAGAAGCAGAGGAGAGCAAATGCTAATTTGACCCTGTGCACTACGGGTGGCTTCATCTGCTATGGCATCGTTGCATCTGTTGTAGAGGAAGCTTCTTTTCCATCAATTAAAGTGAACCCAGAACTGCTACTAGAAATCTGACAATTTATTCATTCAAATATTCAACACGCACATAATGAGAAGCTAGTAAGGGATAAACAGTAGGGCTACCAATGTGAGAGTAAAGCACTGCATACTTTTAAGGAGCTTATGATCAAGCCATGAAGGAGGCTGTGTGCAGTTTTAACCAAGTGTGCTCAAAAGTCAACTCAGCAGCGGTCTCCTGCACTTCCTATGGTTGGGGATTATCATCCCTCTAGGGGCCTTGGGAAGTGCTTTCCAGGTGATATTCTGTGTCAGCGGAGTCTGAGCTACTGGTGATCAAACTAGCAAGGGTCTAGTTAGGAAATGAGACATTGATTCTAGGGACAGGGAAGGAATGTATGAAACCCGAGGAAGAAAGGCAGAGTGGAGGCTTGATGGGGAAACATGGACAGGAGTCTAGAGTGTGAGGGAGAAGCTGGCTAAGCTAGCCAAGGGCTAGGATGTAAAGGTGGAGTGTCATGCAGAGTAGCGTGACCTGAAAAAGGACATGGGGGATGGGATCTGGATGGCTCCTGTCACAAAGCCAGGGAGAACAGTGCAAGGGAGAGCACTACTCAAGGACACACTCTTCGGGGAGGTTGTGAGCTTCTGAATGAGAATCAATCAGCGGATGACTGATGAGGTGAGGGGTTTCCCTGGCTCTAGCAGCTGTGGGAGAGGGCAGGAAAGGCTGGCTGAGGGGGCTCCTAACTTCCGACTGTGCAGGCAGAGCGGGAGGGGGTGGGGGAGGTGCCAGGGCTTTCACACTGATTATAAAATTATTTAAACATGAGGGAAAGGCATGCTCCCGAGACAGATTATTCCATGATAATCAAATAGATGTTTATTAAAGCCATGACAACTAATGAGTTTGTCAAGATAATCTGGAAAATGAGAGGGTTTAAAAGGAAGCTCAGAGGGAAGCAGAGGGGATGGTAGAGAGGAGAAGACAGGTCTGGGGAAGGGCCGAGAGCACTGGACAGTGAGTGGGGGTTCCGGCGGATGTGAGAGTGGGCCAGAGAAGGCAGCAGGACATGAATTTCCCAGCTTGTCCCCCTTCTCTATGCTTCTTGCATTAGAGAGACTGTACTGTGCCTGGGTCCCTGTGGGCCAGCGTGAGGCTTTCTGACACCCAGTGCAGTGGGTCCTGCCGGCAGTGGCCTCCCACCCTCCATCTGCCCAGCTCCTCTCTCTGACGTTTCCAGTGTCCCAGCTCCTGCTCTGAAAAATATGAACATGAGCAGAAGTAACTGGGGATAGATGTTTCATGCATAGAATTTTTGTGCTGCTCCAAACTGTCCAGAGTGGGTGGCCACGTGGGCACCCGCCGAGGATGATAGATGACACCATTCCCTTTAGTCTCAGTGCTCACATTTCCACCTGTTGCTTCTTCTTATTCCACCTGTTCTCTTTCTGGTCTTAGTCCTCTTAAGAACAAGATCTTATTCCTACTGATTTTAGGAGGATCTACTGATTTCATTCATTTATTGGTTGTTGTGCCACACTCAGATGTGTGCAAGGATTACTTATTCCTGGCTCTGCTGAGGGCTGAATCTTGGTAAGGCTCAGGGACGATATATGGTGCTGAGGATTGAACCCAGGTGGTCAGGTGCAAGGCAAGCCCCTGATCCCCCACTGTCCTATTTCCCAGTCCATAATCTACTGATCAAGTTCCCTCTTTCTGTCCTGCCCTCTGCCATTTCCTCAATTTCACACTTAGATTTTGTGTTCCATTTCCCTGCCCAATCCCTTTGCCACAGACCTTTTTTTTTTGAAAATAGAAAAGTTTATTGGAAAGTAGAAAAGAAAAAATGAGGCTCCCGTGAGTGGGAAGGAACTTAGTATAGGACCAAGTTCTTGCTACTGACTTCCCTCGACTGACCTAGAGCCTAACCTCTCTGTTCTAATCCAACTACCCAATGCTCTATCCGTAGCATTGGGTAGAGAAAAAGAAGTCCAGAATCCCAGGGAAATGTCCCAGTTCAGGAGCTGATCCGGAACTGGGATACTTGAACCTCTGCAGCCATCCTGCTGCAGATCTCTAGTTCCCGTATCTGATTCTATCTGATTCCCGGTCCTGAGTCTCCTGGTCCTCTCGATAACTGGTGTGCAAGCAGCCAGGGAGGTAGAAGCTATTATTGGGACAACGCCCTACAGACCCCAGCAGCCTCTGTGCATGCCCACATTTTCTGTCTTGCTCCCATGAAAGACTGTGGATAAAATGTCTATGTCTCCATCCACTAACAGGAAATTCCCTTCTGTGGATGTCCTGCCCACCTCCATCTCTCCAACCCCAACCCACCCACCTCCATTCCTCCATCTCCATCCCCCAACGTGTATCTCCCCTGTCTCCATCCCTCCCATTCCAATCCCTCCATCTCTACCCCTCCAAACTGTCTCCCTCTCCTTTCCATCTCACCTTGCCTGCCTTAGGACATATTTTAGAGCACACTCTTAATATTTTCTTCAGAATCATTTTTAAAATCTGTTTTGAATATTACGACAACTATATAAATACTTCTATAACTCCATTGAAAGCTACCTTGACAAGGTAGCTTTGTCACTATTTTCACTATTTTCACTCTAGTGAAAATATTGTGAAATTTTCACTATTTTCCTTCACTATTTGTCAATATTTTCCTTCACAGGACTTATCCACAGCTCCCCAGAGAAGCGAGGCTGAGTTCAGCAACTCCCCTTCTTTCTCAGAGTACTTTCCAGCGGTCCAGGCTGTTTTGCTGCTCCCCTCCAGGGGACCCTCTCCAAGGTTACCTTGGTCAGAGCATCAGTTTTCACCACACTTACTCACTGGTAGTCTTTGACACACATGACAAGTGTGTTCTCTTTAAATTTGTCTTCATATGATTCTAGAATCTTATATTTTTATTTGTATTTCACCTGCTCCTTGTTTTTTATTTTGCCAATTATGTTGCCTCTCAATTTCTAAATGTTGGTGTACTCTAGAAAAATAAAACTTCATTTAAACAATCCTTCACATAAAACAATCAGATCACTTGCAAATGAATTCCACTTCAGTTTCGTAACGTGGTTGCTTCTCTAACCTCTTCTAATACAAACTTTCCCAGAGTTCACTTGAACTCCTCCCAATAAGCAATTCTTGACTCAATTTCTTCTTGTGCTTCAGCTTTGGATTCTAGCAATGAATTAACTTCAGTGGGTGAATTTTCTAAGGTAGATTGTTGGGTAAATCTTATTCAGCATTCATAATCTTTTATAAGTTATCCTTTTTAAGAATTGCCATTTAAACAGGATAGGTTGGGTCTAAATCTCATCCATGATTTCACAGAGGATCAGTGAAAAGTAAATGCTAGATGACATTCTTAATGTTTTTTTGATTGCTTCTTTATATAACTCTCAGCTTTTGTTTTCCTTATTTTGGGAGGGGCACACCTGTGCTCAAGGGAAGAGCTGCACCTAGTTTGGTGACTTGGGTCCTCCATGGTGTGAGGTAGACTGGTATGCAAACCATATCACCTGGGTCCCCCTCTTAAATTTGTTTCACCAAATCAAAGCATCATTTTCAACCTGATTCATCCCTTCTCTATTCTACGTATTTTTTCTGATAACTCTTTATTGACTATTTATAATGTGTCAGGGATAAAGATGTGAGTAAATTCTTAACTGTCTCTGCTGTTATGGAGTTGACAATTTGGGTTCATCAGCGGGAGATTACCAATTGATCAAAGAGTAGAGGAACAATAGTCAAAGAAAATTATCTACAAAGCATATATGGCTAAGAACCAAGACATAAATAATGAAGCAAAAGAAATACAAACATACAGAACCATGAAATAAAACTTATCAACATGCAAACGCGTGTCAGTTCCTGGAAAAGGAAACTTTCGTCTCTGGTGCAACTATCTTCCTACACAGACACTGCTCCCTTTATGGACTGAGAATTCTGTATGAAGGCAGCCCTGTTAGAAGCATGCTTGCAATTTAGGCATCTGTGTCAGATGGCCTGGGCTCAAATATGGATGCTACTTTCTACCAGCTGTGTGGCTTTGGGTAAGATGGGGGTAGTGCGCTGTCTCAGCTCCCTTGCTTTAAGAATGATGACAACCTATCACTTGGATTGACATATGACACATAAAGACCATCCTCATGGATTATTTGACAGGTCAAATAGGCCGGAGCAATAGTACGGCAGGTAGGGAGTTTGCCTTGCATGCGGCTGACCCAGGTTTGATCCCCTGCATCCCATATTGTCCTCCGAGAACCTCCAGGAGTAATTTCTGAGTGTAGAACCAGGAGTAACCCCTCAGCATTGCCTGGTGTGACCCAAAAAAGGAAACGCAAGCACACACACACACACACACACACACACATATAGCACATAAGCTACTTAGAAGTTAGCTTCACTCATAGGATTTAATAAATAATGAACTATTATATATTTTTTATTATCTTTACTTAAAACACTACCAATTCCATTGCACAGTGGACATAATTGAATGCTCGGCTTAAGTTTTGCACATCTGATAGTGTTGCAAAATAAAAATATGAATTTTGCAACTTATTTTATTCTGAGTAAATAAAAGTGTGGTAAATGGGATAGTTTCAAATTTATTATTTCTCTGATATATGTTTTCATATACATATATAGGTGTATATACATTGGGGTGGGGTGGGGTTAGTCCATGCCCAGAAATGCCTCAGTGCTATCCCTGGTAGTGCTCTGGGATTGAAACTGAGGTGGGCTAGATGCAAGGCAAGCACCATAATCTACATACTGTCTCTCTAGCTCTCCTATAAATATATTCTTAAGAAAAGCATTGTCTGAGCACTTAACCTTCGGGCACACACAGCCAGGTTTGGTTTTACTGAGAGATGACTCTGAACCCTTGAAGTACTACTTAGGGGTCCTTCAAGCCTTAAATTGATAACTTAAGGAAATTGGGTGTACAGAAAATGCCTATGTATTCCTATGTTCCTATTGGCTAAAGCAAGACCAACCCATCTTTTCTCTATATTTCTATCCAGGATATGAGGGAAAACTGACTCAGAATACTTTTTCACATAAGTCTTCTCAGTAGCTTTAATGAATATATATACTACAGGTGTCAAAAGAATCTAGTTATATGCTAATCATTTTCTTCTATTTTCTCACTTCTCATAGACTAGGCCTTAGGGAACATGCAGTACAGTATTTCTAAAGTGGTCTAGAGATTTTGTGATAAAACTCAATTAACCTGGTGCTCTCAAACCATGAAATTCCAGCTGGAAGTTGGGTAGGAGTAAATATTAATGCCTTCATTAAATATTTCCTAATCAAATGACCCTGGGACCACAGAACTTACATTATTTAATAAATTTTAGTCTATTAAATCAAAATGACATTGCCACCATTTGCAGTTTTAGAACTAATGGCACTGCTTTTTCATTACTTCAAAGACCACTTATTGATATAACATTAGCATTAAATGTAAATAACATCTATAAAATAATGTCAGAGTTAGTAGAATTACAGTATCTTATGGTTATATTTATGATTAAGACAAATATGTCAACAGTATGAAGGATCCATTTTAAAATATTTAATCCCAAACCAGAGAGATAGTGAGTGCCCGGGCAGAAAAAATACTTATGGGAGTCCGGGTGGGACTCTGAGTGTCTCATGTCCCTGAGCATTGCTGGAAGTAACTCATAGCACAGAGCCTGGGGCATGCCTGAAGCAGTGCTAGGAGTAGACCTGAAACAAGGGAAATTGAATCCCTTACCAGTTTCTAAATTTCATGAATTTTGTATCAACTAACCTCAAAGTTCAATCTCTGTCCTGGAATGTGAGAAACATGTTTATATGGAACTTGATAGCTCTTAAAATGTTGATGAAAAGTGGATTCTCACTTTGGATTCTGTAAATGAATCTTTTTGTCAATTCTTCATAAAATGATGTTCATTTTTGTAGTCAAAGTAAAGAATACTCCCAAATTAATTACATGAAAGTTCATTGTAAGAAAATTTATTTTGTACTTATAGTTCTTCTTTGATTTTATTTGCTTATGTAGACACAAAATAAATAATATTTAACAGTATATGATAATTGATACTCCAAATTAATGTTTAATCATTGACTCGTAAGTCACAGGAGTGAGCATAACCACATGCTGATGACAGAAAAAGCAGAAGCCATACAATATCTGAGCTTGCAATATGACTCAATTTAGTATCCCAGCCAGCATGAGGAAATCTGGTATCTGACCTTATCCAGGATATTTTAAGTCTGCTCTCTTTGATAAGAATTAATGTTAACTGCTATTTTATCCTGCTACTGTTTTATGACGCTTGCAGGGATGGACAGGACACCTTAGCAATGCAGCTGTTTGAAGCATATTTAAATACAGTTAGGAATTTATAAATAATTCACATCATTTCAGATTGGTTGCCTGCATCTGTGGAAGAGGAGAGTTAAAAGAGCTCCAGAAAGAAGCACCTTCTTCAAGAAATACATATATATGAACTTTGCAGAAAGACTTCTGTTTGTCTTCTTTGGGGACACCATATGGCAGGGCTCTGGTCCTTCTCCTGGCTCACTGATAGCAGTGCTCAGGGGACCATAAAGTGTCCTGGGGAGCTTACTTGGGTTGATGTATACAAAGCAAGAGCCTTTCCCTGTACGATCTGTGGTGCAAGGAAAACATTCACAGCATTACTTTCTAGAATTTTCCGTAATGACTTAATAAAAAAAAACAGATACACTGAGAGGTCAAAGAAACGTAGATCTTAAAGTGCTGCTCTCACGCCTTCTCAGGCACTCTGATCATATCTAAAGATGGAAAGACTTAACATCTGGAGAACATTCTTTTCCTTTCTAAGGAGCTGGAGACCATGAAAGTCACTACATCTTTACTTAGGTAATTCATATGATTTTATTACAGAAAAATAAATTCCTTATAGATTTCCTGTTTGTAAATTTTTTCACTATTGCCACAAGGTTTTTTAATCTATAGTCTTTAGATGCAATCACTTTATCAAGGCAAGCACAATTATATTAAATTGGTATTTCTTTATATTGTTTTCAAATCACTAAGGAAATTAGAAGGGCAGGAGCTAGTTGAAAAATATAACCAAATTAATTTTGTAATTAAATAATTCCCTCTTGTTTTGGATAATTAAAGGTTTCAGTGATGACTGAGCAGTAATAATTATGTTAGTTTTTACCTATCTAGTGTCTATGTGCTTAGATCAGATAGTATTTAGTCAAGAATCAAAGTTGACAATATTTTTCAATAAACACTTTTTTTAGCTGCAGATAAATATAATTAAACACAAGGACTATCCTCCCTCATTTGAGAAACTATTAGAAAAATTTGAAAAAAAAGATGCGTGTTTCATTGTGTTTAATGTTTCTTCTGATATTGGCAGATATAGATATAGATATAGATATAGATTTTAGGATCTATAAAACATGGATGTACCCAAGATAAATTTTGGAATGAGATTCAAGATGGTCACTTATTAATAAAATTATAGAGCATTAAAGTAATGTTGCAATATTCATTCAATATACACAATAATAAAATACAATGTCTCCTACATTAAAATGTAACAGTGAAAATACAAAAAGCAAGAAAGCATACAATCTTTGCCTTGAACAGGATCTTAACTAAGAGAGATAATGTAAACTTCAGGGAAAAGATTTTCTAACCATGGGATTTGAATAAAATTCAATCTGATACTGAGAGTCGCTCAGATAAAAATTACTGTGACAGTTTTAGAGAAAAGTTTGCACAAGGTTAGCTCTTTATGAATAAAGGATTGTGTGAAATGCTGTTTATATTTTCATAGACGCCAGTGCCATCCGTCCTTGCTCATTATAAAGGAAGAATTTTCCAGAGCCTCAGGATATTCACGCTGAGTGTCTGGGAAGTCAGCCTCAGGGAGGAAGTGGGCGGGTCCCAAGGAAACTGCAGTACCTTCCCCTGGCCTAGCTCACAGGATCTGCTTTTGTGCTACTGCTCTGAGCAAACTAACTACTTCTAAATCACTGCTAAAGAAACTTCTCATCTGGGTTCTCACTGTGATGCCAGTAGCGCACACACACACACACACACACAGACACACAGACATAGACACAGACACATACAAACACAAAGTGTGCGACACAGGTGCATCACAAAGTTATTTTTTGTCCTGATTTGTGTGGTGCTAAATGAAGAAATAATTGATACCAAATGGATACCTGAGATGGAATTTGAGTTGATATTTGGTGACATACTACTTTTAGAAAATAAATATCTTGGAAACATGTTTATGGTCTTTATTTCACTGCCGAGTAAGTGCCCTATTCACTGTACTATCACTCTTGCCCTTGGGAACAAGAAATTTTTAAATACAAAGTTCAAAAATATTGTAGAACACCTTACAGATGATAATAATTTTTAATTCTTATGTCAGAGGCAAAATTGACAGAGCCTAAGAGAATTAATTCACCTCGAGGGAGAGCACCAGTGAATATCCCACCCAAATTAATAAAGAACGAATTTAAGCCAAATCCACAGGATAAAAATGCTATTAAAACTTCACTAAGAAGAGCCTTTCAAAGCCAGTGTAACTCTGGGTTTCTAGAGGAAGGAATCCTAATTTGTAAAAGAAGTCTAAATATCTGTGTCATTAGTGGGAGTTTATATGTTGTCAAAATACTTCTTTTTAAAATTTTAGTTAAGACTGCCACTAAGCCCAACTAATGGCTTAGTGTTTTACATATCTTATTGTAGCTGCACATTTTAATTTCATGACAGTGCAAAAAAAATCTAAGTTTTGTTGACGTTTTCTTTTTCCATTTATGAAACGACAGTTGGTCAAGCGGTTAAGACTCAATGACATTTATCAGCTACATAATTAAAATGTAGACACTTTTATAATAATTGCAAATGTGACCTTCACATGTGTATTTTTTGCTAGCAAGCATGTTTAGCCAAATGTCACAAAGTACCCTAACCCATTCTTTCCCATAATGTTTAATTATATCATACTGAAAGTGTTCATTCTTCAGTTGCCATGGTTTATGAAATCACACTGCTTCCCGTGAGAATGGGGAACTATAGTTCCAATACCCTAATTGCAAGGCTGTGACTACAATCTGCCAAAACAACTAACTGAGAAGTGAAAATTCATTCAATTAACAAGTTGGTTTGCTTTCATGATGCCAACAATAGCTATGAATTCTTTTTCATAGTGCAAATAAAGAATTCTAGACATGGGTTTGATTGCTTTGGCTTTCTGTCAAGCTAGCCCAGATCTTTCCTCTGACCTTCAAACTTCTAATTGCCTTGGTAAAAATCTTCTTGTGGTTGTCTCCACAGAGAGTTACAAGTTTAGTTCAACTCCCTTATTTTCCAACTTCATTTTCTCTATAGCTTAAAATCAACCTTTCTAGAGAACTCTTCCTTCCAAAATCTCCCAGTTCCTCTAATCAATACTTCAGAATTCTACCAAAGTATATCTGGAACGTCAGACCATTATACATGCCCCCAATAATGAAATCATTCTTTTAAACATTTAAGGTAAAGCAAATATCCTCTGGGAGGTAAGACTCTTTTTTATCTATTTGTCCATATTCATATCTTCTCATTTTTGTCTTCCTTTTCTCAAATTAAATTTCAATCACTTAATAATAAATTATCTTAATTTTGTCAAATAAACCAACTCATGTCTCCTTCTTAGCCTTTGACCTTGTTTCCTCAATATTGTTATATGTTAGTTGGCAGTGACTATTTTATGAAAATATAATTTGGGAGATATTCTGCCTTTATATATTCAGTGTTATTTGTAGAACTAAGATTCATATACGTAGTTTATAAATGTGTGTGTGTTGTTTATAGGATTTTAAATATTCATAAAACGTATCATCCTAGTGTCTAAAATATAATTCCAATTTAATGATGGAATAAAAATTTTATTATGCAAATGGATCTTATCCTATATTTTAAAAGGATTTAATCCTGTTATCACTCATAGTTGAAGTATAGAGGAGAGAAGCAAGAAATTAGGCAAAGTCACTGCATGGCTCTGACCATGGAGCAGAGTTACCAAAGCAGAGGCGGATGTGGTGGGTTGACATATTGCTGGAGGTGAAATATCATAGCATCTATTTTCAAGAGGCATGAAATTGTACCCTCAGACAGGCTTACAAGCCAACATTATCTCAATAATAAAATTAATAACAGTAATTGTGCCATCAAAAACATTGAACATTGTATGATCTCATTGTGGGACTGATCTAAGACACTTTATTCTTTTGAAAAATTAGCATAATTAAAGGTTTATAAATATAAAATTAATTTATCATAATATCAATGATTAAAATTTATACTAAGAATTTTTTATTTTTTATATAATATAAAGTATATAATACTTTGTATAATATTAATGTTTGGTTGAATCCATGGAGTTGGGAAACTTGAAATGACATGCATAATTTTTGAGTTCTGAAATGTTTTACTGAAGGGTCAGAAAATGGTTTAGCAATCTAATTTTTAAAGATTGCACCATTTCTAACATCACACGATTGCTTAGTAAAATAACTGATTCACATTTAAAATATTCACTATCGTTTTTCAACTTAGAGTATATATTTGGCCAATTCATGTATCTTTGGGTAATTTACAAAATACATTTTTAAAATTAAACGGTAAAATTATATTCTTAGACACATTTAATTTCAATCATTCTTGTGTCGTATAAAGTTACCTATATTAAGAATGTTAGCCTCTGATGACACTGCAATGATGGCATTTGGGGTTGCTTTGTAGTCAAATACTTTCTCATGTGTTGGCATGAAATTGTTCTTCGTGAAGGAAACAATTCAAAGAGTCAGGTCCTGTCTACTCAGTTTCTCATCTCAAGAAAGAAAAACTATTAAATTGTGGTTGAGGAACTAACAGTAATAAGACAGGATGACTAAAAGACAGAAACTTAAGAAATGAAAACTTTAAAAATGTGTAATAGTTGGGGACAACAGGATAGCACAGTGGGGAAGACATTTGCCATGCATGTCTCTGACCTGGAATCAATCACCAGTACCCACTATGGTCCCCCGCAGTGATCTTTGACTGTAGAGCCAGGGGTAATCCCTGAGTATCACTAGGTGTAGCCCCCCCAACCCACCCAATCCCCCAAAAAAGTTTTATATTTCAGACACTGAAAATACTATCTTCCCAATGCCATAAAAAGAATAGACTTTCATCAAGTGTAGAAGAGTCTGAAAGTTTCAGGCAGTAAAGGAAGATAAGTATATTACTGCTAATTACATCCACAGAAAAGCATGCAATATTTTTGTTTGTTTTGGGGCCATACCTCAAAATACTCAGGGCTCACTGCTGGTTCTGTGCTCAGGGATGACTCCTGGTGGGGCTCAGGTGGGCATCTGGGTTGCCAGTGATCCAACCCAGGTCAGTCAAGTACATGGCAATTGCTTTACCTGTTGTGCTCCCTCTCTAGCCCCCAACTGTGCAATATTTTATTGACAGCTTCCTGCCTGATTCAATTTTTTTTCTCTCAACAATGAACATTATTCCATGAAGAAGATATTTCTGTCTTTGCAAACCCATGTTCTTCAGGTTCCAATGAGAATGCTGGCATCATTATTGGCCTGACATCGTGTGAATTACTGGATCTCTCTAATCTATAAAACCAGGATAACTACTTCACCTAGTCTAATAATAACACATATCATTTATTTTATATTAAATGTTTTTCCTTATATTTATTGGTATTATGGCTTATGTAGTATTAAAGTTTGTTGTACTGACATCCCTAAATTGCTGCGTACCACCTCCAGTGGAGTGCCTGTGGGTTATGACATCTTCAGACGATTGCAGGATTACTTTTTCTGTTCTCTTTTGCTTTTTTAGTGGGATGATGAGCAGTATTTAGGAGAGGCTTTAGATTTCATATTGTTACAAAAAAGAAAATATTGGAACTAATACCATTAAATGATTAGATATTGGAAGACTTCTAACTAAATTTTCTGAAATTATAGAAAGTGATCTCTAAGAGGTTGTACAAAGATCTCTGCGGTGAAATCTGAGTTGTGCCCCTCCATAACAGTGTTTCTCCATCAAAAAGATTCCTAGAGAAGAAAAGATAAACACACAATAAAAACAGAACCATTTCCTAATCCTATTGAGGAGAAACTTACTCTACCCAAGATGTGGTGGTATAAAAAGTTCATATCTGCATTTCCTAGTAAGAGTCATCCTCCGTGTTTTCTCACCGGAGTCCTTAGCAAATCTGCATGAGAGTTTCTTCCAGTGCAATAATGTAAAAGTTGAATTAACCCCCTGCAGGGCCTACCACGATGCCTTGCATGTGGTCAATACCGAATGAGTATTGTTGAGTAGAAATGAAATCTAATAGTTGAAAGAACGATTTATTTTCTGTAATATCTCATTGCAGAAAAAGAAATAATAGAAAATGGCAATTTTCTCATGACTATAATGAATTCAACAGATAGTCTTACAATTGCACCAGAATTTATATATCCAAGTAAGTGCCATCTTTTAGAGTATTAACTTTGTTAGTGCTACTGGGATTTTCCATAATACCCTCCACAAATAGACAGTTCTCAAATATCTATTTTGAGTTTCATTGAGAGATTATGGTCACATACTATTAAAGAGAAGCTTTATTTCTTTTTTATGAATGAAATTCCCACTGTCCCTACCTACTATCTTTTTATAAAAACAGTAAAATTTGATGAGGAGCAGCTGTCATTAAAGAAGATGGTCAGAGAAAACTATGTTAAGGCTCAGAGAGGTGAAAATAAGTTAATTCAGAGTTAATAACAGTATTTCCATACCAGCAAAACAGGATCTAAGAGCGAGAAGATAAAAAAGGCAGAGCTCTGTAAGTTTTTGTGTGTGGTTTTTTTTTCATGATGGAAAGAAGTGCCAAGAACACAGATGGGGCATAATAAAGTTATGGATGTATCAGTACAGAGGATATAATTTACATACTGGCCCAATCGCTTGATCATTATAATGTCAAAGGAAAGCCACAATAAATGAGGGAAATAGTATTTGGAATCATATTTTTCATAAGCAAATTAAATTCACAATCTGGTAAACTACATTTTATCAAAGGTCCTTTAAAAACATAAGCATATATGGAGGGGGTGGGTTGAAAGATAGTATTGTGGTGAGAGCTCATTTCCTGGCACTAAGGGTCACCTACAACTTTGCTGAGGTGGCAGGATAATCTCTGCATGGCACACTCTGGGCAGTGGCCATTGCACTGAACCACTGGCCTGGTTGGTAGAGAATCATCTGGGGGACTCCAGGACCTCCCTGAGCACCACTTCGAAAGTCCCTCACCCCACAGATAAAGAGTATATGGCATGTGCAGGAGAGGGTGAGGAGGAATCTGAATAATGCTGCAAAGACTTAGACATTCTAGGTATGCGCACAATGGCTTTCTCCACAGCTAGCAAAGGACTTGTACTTGGATATTGACATTACCTTTGTACATTGAAACAATGGACTTGTGTTTCTACACTGTCTTGACTCTTATACTTGGCATTATTTTAAGAGAAAATTGAATTGCATATTATTAGACATGGATTCCTGCCCTGCCCTTCAACATAACGGCAATTACAATTCCTTAATCAGCAGAGCTAACTTGTGTTACAGTGTGATGCCGAACCATTCCTTGGTCAATTGTTTTTCTTGTAAAACTGCCTTCTGTTTGGAACTATAGCCTGAAGTCTGAGTCTCAAATATAAAATCATTTCTGAAAGCGCAATTTAACATTATAGCTTGTAAGTGGCATTATTGGTTCGACCATCTCTTACAAGAACAAATAAGCTTATCTATTTATTTATTAAGCCAGCTTATTTATTTCTTATTCACTTTAATCCTATTTAAGTATACTTATAAAAAGTACCTACTCTATGTGTCTATATTCCTTCATAATGATAATAACTTTAAAAACAGTACTTACATTGTATTTTAGAAACAAATGAAAATCTATTATTCCAAAATATTTAATATATAAGAAAATATTTAACAATCAAACCAATCAACAGCATTATATTTTCATATCTAAATGTTTTCTAAAATGTAAGAAAAAAGGTCTATCTACAAATTGTTATATAACTTTATCTAACTTTCCATCATTCTGAAATCAGTAATAACATAACCTGTATTTTAAATTGTCCTTTGTGTTTTTCTTTATGCTGTGTTGGGCAATAAACCCAGTTCCTACACATAGGAGCCACAAACTCTACCACTATGCAACATCACCAGTCCTTCTAACTATTCTACACTTGATGGTTTTAGGGGACTCTGGGAACCCCATCAAATCATTTGTGATTTTAGGGGACTCTGGGAGCCCCATAAAATCATCTGTGATTTTAGGGACTCTGGGAACCCCATAAAATCATCTGTGAAATACCATGCACAATAAATGCACAATAAATAAATGCATGCACACGTGCATTTGAGAATACTATCTGGACCCATAACACTTGTCAAGTTTGCAGAAGAATGAGGAATACTAAAACTCACAGGTATTTCATACTTTTAAACCTTTGTTTTAGAGAGGTAGTATCCTTGAATATTGAAAGCATGTTAATTCCATCAAACTATGACATTGCACTGAGTATTCCCGGGTATGAAAGCTCTGGTGAGTGTTTTTGAATGTGGTTTCAAGAACGTGAGACGGTAAACATGTGCAGCTACTCACTAACTCATGAGGCAGAGCAGACATGGGGCAGGGGACTCTGAAAGGAGAAGGGCTAAAAGGAGATTCTCATATGATGGATGCTGACCTCAGTAGATCACAGTTGGCTCTGGAGCTTCTTTTTTTTTTTCAAAACTTTTATCAGTGTATAACTCTTAAAAATGCATCTAAAACAAATAATATGGTTATATTAAGAAAATTATGAAAATAATATTTCACACAATCAAACTTCTACCTTAGCCTGTATTCTAATGTTCACTTCCAGGAACCACTCAATTTACTTAAAAATTTAAAGATGAAGGTTTGTATACGTGAAGAACTTCAGATTCGGGGTAACTCTTTAGGTAGCTCCTGTCTTCTATACTCTATGACCTCTATCTTTGTCATCCATGCATTTATAATTTATGATCCTCAATCTATGTCATCCATGCACCTATGATCTAGATGTGGTGCTGGAGATTGACCCGGCTGACCTGTGCAAGGCCAGCACCCTATTTGTACCCACAACTTAAGAGACTAGTGAGGGAATACCCATTCCACAGCTGAGCTTGCAAGCCTTTATCATCTAATCCAATATGTATTCATTTTTGAAAATGAATACACCAGTTAAGAGACACTTGGCATACAGAATAGTCACAAACTATTTTGAAAATGAATACACCAGTTAAGAGACACTTGGCATACAGAATAGTCACAAACTAATTGTGCTTTTAGAATAAAGGAGTTTGCGATGACATAAAATTACTCTTAAGGTTGACCAAATAAAATAAAATTTGTCAGTGTTTGAGAGACTAATCTAAACAAACCCAAAATCCACGTAGTATGTTCTTTTAGGACGTGTTAAACTGAAACATAAAGTTCCTTACCTCAGACTGTAATAGTCTTATGAACTATATTATTAATACACTGGTCTGACCACTGCCCAGAATTTGAACTCACCTTTGGTAAGGTACTTTGATTTGCAAGGAAGAAAGAAACCATTCCAATTCAAGGTGAATTAGACAATAAAACCATATATGATTATATAACAGGATAACAGAGCTAGAATTGGCAGGAGAAGATTTTCAGGACTTTTCCACAAAGTAACAAAAAACTCAGTTAGGGCTTCTTCATATAATGGACTGTCGATTAATAAATCTTTGATTTCTCATTTATATACAATTCAGGTAGAGACAATAGAATCTGTGCAGGAAATGATCATGTATACATGTACATATGTATGAATGTGATCGTGAACTATAAGTGCCATGCAAATGTGAGATAGAATAATTAGCACTATTATTGCTACTACTCAACTTGAAGTGTTTTGGCAGGAAAAATCAACTCTCCTACATCTGAGGTTTCCTCAGCATTCAAAGAACAGACATTTGAAATTCTCAATTTAGAAACTGGTATCAGAACTACACATTTACCATTATAATGGAACACAATTGTCAAGAACAAGGGTTTTTTGTATTTTCTCTTGAGAAATTTTACTTTTTGATTGAACTTGAAAAAATTCATCAAATTTCTAAGAAGTAGTTTTCAGTAATGGAAAAGTTTGGTTACAAATGATAAATTCTGAACCTGAGAACTTAGCATCACATCATAGATTTCTTCACACTTGCATTTTTATATTCACAAGTTATTTTGTGATACAAGTTCACTTACTATTGTATGATGGTTTACCATTAGAACCAACTAACAGGCGAAATAAGGCTTGATAAATGAGTCAGTTTGTTTTGGGGCCACATTCAGTGGTGCTCAGGGGACCACGTGGGATGCCAGGGACCAAATGCAGGCCAGCCTTGTGCAAAGTAAGCACATGATCTCCCGGCAAATCTCTCCAGTCCCAGAAATTAGTATTTTTGATCCTGTGTACAAATTTAAATATCTGAGAGTAGTATGTTAATGTGCTGTTTTAGGAACATAATGAACTTTGAAATGCATTCCCGCTTTCCTGTAAACCTTGCCTTCTTAAATATAAGGTCAAAAATTCTAAATATTTCAGTGAATGCAATGCTCACTGTGATTTAAAATCTGTTCGATTTAACACCTTGAAAGTTACAGTAATGGAAATTGAATTTCGGTTAGCTAGGAAGTGGAGTGGTAGTTACTGAACTGCAAAGAGAACATTCTAAAATATAATAAACTAAAAAATCAACATAATAGTTTCGTTGACAGAAAGGACTCATTCGCAAAAAACATCGTTTCCAGGAAACTCTGCACCTGTCTTCTCTCTCTCTCGCCCCAGAGAGCTCAGGCCCTGACAGCACCATAGTGATTGGAGAGGCAAAACCGCCTTGCTGTAAGGATGTTGAGTGAAATAGGCAGATAATGCTATTCGATCAGAAAAGTCTGAAATTCTTTCATTTGGTCATTGATTTTCCTTTATAAATTAGATATAATAAATAAGATACCCTATAAACACTTTCTGCTCAACTGATGATCTTCTGTCCAGCAGAGGGCACTCCTGTATATTTGTCAAAGCCCCATCTGGTCATTAAAACATGAGCATAAACTTCATAGGACACAACATAAAAACTTCACAGGGCAAAAGTTTTTTTTTTTTTTTTTTTTTTTTTTTGTGAGTCATTATACAACAACCAAAAAAGGAAGCATAAAAGCAAAAGATGAATGGAAATGGCATTAATGAATGAATGGCATTAATGAATACTTAAATTTCAGTCTGAATTCTGAAATATCGATACTAAGCACAAATCTCCAAAATCAGTCTGCGAGAATTAAAACTCATCTCATAACTACAAGAAAAGTATTTTAAGGACATTTCCCCCTAAAGATGGCTTATAAGTATAGGGGATCAATTATAAACCAAATTTGTTAAATTGTACATGAGCACAGAGTCAGGAATAAGTCCTAAGCACTATTGGGCGTTCCTCCCAAAACCCATAGAAAAGTGGGAATGGCAAAGAAAAAAATAAACAAGAACAAGGAAAACTGCTTTTAAATTGGATAATACTTAGTCTTATTGTATCAAGGTGATAACTCAAGATTCTACTAGTAAAATACACACATATACAATATTGAAATTTTCATTGAAACTAGGTTAACACAGCCTGTTATAAGAAAGACAATTCTATATTCCTACAAAATACACATATAAATGATATTTACTCAATATGGATATATCACTTGTCACTTGTCTTCCTGTTGTTCATCGATTTTGCTCGACCAGGCACCAGTAACATCTCCATAAGTCATGTCACATGCTAGTGTAGCCCAAGGGCATCTGCTAGCTCTGGGAACCTTAAGAGCCTCAAACCATTCCATAAGGTCATGGGAATGAGGTCTATAATTGTTACTGGTATATGACATGGTAGCTTGCCAGGCTCTACCTTTGGGTGGGATACTCTTGTCATTAGGCTCTCAGTTCGTGTATTTACTGATGAACCGTGCACAATGGGGAGAGATCAGCTTTTCTCTTGTGTGTGTCTCTGATGAGCTGTGGAGTCTGGATGTTGAAAATGGTTGCCTTCATGCTGTGGGGGCTCCTCTGGTTTCTTGCAAGGCTCTATTGGGATGGCAGGCCAGGGCTAGAACGTGCCTTCGCCTCCAGGATGCCTCATGATCAGGCGAGCACAGGGGGAGTTGGTAGAAGCTCTGCCTTGTGTATCTGTATCTCTGGTTCAAGCATACTTGAGCTTGAAATAGGCTTCGCTGTGGGGTGGGACTCTGACAAGAAGGGCTTAGGATTGGCTTTTCTCCTGGGTGGAGCTCTGATGAGCTGTGAAGTTCGGATGTTGAAAATGGTTGCCCTCATGCTGCAGAGGTTCCTCTGGCTTCTTGCCAGGGTCTCCCAATATAGCCTCACAATAAGGATATATACATATATATACATATATATAAATAAAATATGCATCTGTATGCATATATCTAAGTCTATCTAATGCAGCTCTCTATGTGTCTGTATAAGACAATCCATCTGTCTAAAGTAACCTACTTTCACAAGTCCTCCTACCTGGAACTGCCAGCAAGAGTGTTGGCTGAGCACCTCTGTGTCCCATAACTGATGGAATATAATAAACCTTCAACTTCAAGTGAATATAAACCTTCATTGCCAAAATAAGATGAAGAGTCTGACAGCAGAAGAAACACCCCAACTACCATCCTCAGGAAACTGGCATCTCAGAGGGCTCAGACAAGACACCTGCTACTCCCACAACTCCAGCTGCTACTCCTAGGAAACCAGAATCTCAGAAAGCTCAGACAAGACATCTGCTACTCCCAGGAAATCAGCATCTTAGAGGTTTTCACATCATACTGCCTGGATTTTCATTGTTAAGAGACAATAAAAAAGAAATCCTCACTCAAAAGACAAGATGTTTCACTTCCTAATGTCCTGAAAATGAGAGAATATGTTAGTAGAAAATATGAAAATCTTATCACTCAAGGGCAAATCTTTTTACAGCCAAGCACCAAGCTGGCAGCACAGTAAAACCACTCAGTGTGGCCACAGTAACGATCAATTTGGGTTGATTTAACTATAGAGCATCTGCAGAGATTTAGGGGATTGGCCACAATTCCCTTCTGAATGTCCTGCCAAAGCATGGTCAATTTATTTCTGCTCTACAGACATGATCCAAGCTAAAGAGATACTTTCAAAGGACTGTAAACTTTATCCCTAAATAAAATTTTTTTCAATGAAGCCAAATTCAAGATGCTTGGGCTTGGGTATTTTAGAATAAATATATTTTATTTATTTTCTGTAGAATCAGAGTGAGTTTAATGTAGACGAGCTCATAAATGGGAAGCAGAAACATAACGGGACCTAGAGACCTAGAGCAGCCTTGCAGCTGAGATAGAACGGGAGTCCTGGTCATTTACAGAAGAAACAATTTATAAAGCACGTGAAGCTACAGAGAAGAGTGAAGAAAAGAAGCAAAAGCAGGAGAAAACATGACCTCTAAGGATTATTCATCCTGAGACCTTTTCTTGGCCACTGGGGAGTCAGCTGAGGATTTACAATTCCATGGAGGAGAGGAATGTTCTGTTTTGAACTGATCTGTGTTTCTGTTATTGACCTGCTGATGTGATTGTCCTACATAACTATTTTGCAACTATTAAATATATATTTTGTAATACATGTTAAATAAATATTTTGTAACTATTAAAAATAAACTATTTCTTTAACTCTAAGACATGAGATGTGGACACTTTTAGGAAAAGATTGGAAGAATAAGATTAATTATCTGTTAGGGAAAAACAAAATTTTCTCATTCAGTAGGCGGTCTGAAGACAGAGTTGAAAAGTAACACTTGGCAGAAGTCAAATTAAATTTAGTTTTCAAAACAAAATTGTTAAAAGGTCTTAGAAGTTATTTAAAAATCATGAAATGATTTATTGTGATCAATGTCATGAAAATTGATTCAAAGATACATAAATATTTGATGAAAACTTGCAATGTTTCAGGAAAACATAATGAAGACAGAGTCCTTGTCCCTTAAAAGTTCATAATAATAAAAGGGTTACACAAAAGGTCGATAATTGAAACTCAGTGGGAGAAAATAAGAGCCACTACATCGAAGAACAGGGTTCAAAGTGGCCGTCGTGGAGCCTGAAGACCATTCAGTAAAACACTGGAATTGAGGATTTGAAAAAGAAATGAAACTTACTACTGAAAAGAAAAAAATCTACTCAGTAGAACAAGGACTTACTTAGGTCTGATTACTATATTATATGCTAGGAAAGTTGCAGATTTTTTTTTTTTTTTTTTTTGCTCTTTTGGGTCACACCCAGCAATGCCCAGGGGTTACTCCTGGCTCTGCACTTAGGAATTATTCCTGTCGGTACTGGGGGACCATATGGGATGCCGGGAATCAAACCCATGTTGGCCGCATGCAAGGCAAATGCCCTATCCACTGGATTATTGCTCCAGCCCTGAAAAGTCACAAATTTGCAATTATTTGTTATATGAGTGAGTATCAAGTTAGGGTCCTAAGAAAGACAGGCCAGGTCTCTCTGGGCTCAGGTGCTATGCAAAGAAGCTGAAATTCCTTTCCCTGGTGAATTCGGTATATTCATTCTGGGAAGCAAAAATCACACATTAGTTTTGAATGCTGGCACATCATTTCATTGATGGTGGTAAGTAAGATTGTGTATCAGTAATTATTAATTTTTTAAATGTTGCCAGAGTTTTCAATGAATAAAATCAGCAAACTCATAGCATGCAAATGATAATTATTTTCTCAGATATAAAGTTAAGCGTCTTTTCTATTACTTCAATATTAATCCTTCAAAAGTTAATTTCTCTTCTAAAATATCCTAGGGTAAATAGATACAGAGCTGCTTATGTGCAAATGACCTTATAAGCCAAAGGCTTTGCTGATGCCCAGAATAGGTTACTAATATCTTCCATCAATCTACCAAGGAAGACAGGAAAAAGAATATCTTAGTTGTAAAATCATATTTGCAAAATTTATGTCACATAAAATTTAAGAGATATAGTTAAATTATAATTGCAAATGTTCTAACCAGTAATTGTAATACACTGAGAAAAATGAGATAATTTTTGAAGATATAAATTAGTATTTAATCATAGATGCCTCTAATCCTCATTCATATGAGAACCGAATGTCTTCTAAAACATATGTCACCTCTGATACATACTGCAATCTCCCCACCCCTTAATATAAATTCCCTCTTACTACAGCAGTTTCTCTGATGAGTTCGGTCAGCCCTGGAGGTATCACACAGGGTGATATCTTGAGTATCACACAAGGTACTAGATAAGAAGAAAACATTCCTCCATGTATTCATTGGTGCAGGATTATGTTCACTGCTATCACTGTTAAGCCATCTAATTTGTTAATAATTTTTCAAACATTTTCCATCTCTATAGAGATGCATACTATGTATACTATGACACATTTGTTAATATAGGGCAAGATATGGATTCCTGACTCAGAAGACAAACCAGTCTAGCAGGACTTGTGTATTTTCAAGTAGAGCTGACCTGAGCCCAGACTGCTGCCTCCCAGGACTGTGTCCAGGCATCGGGGATGGAGACAGGATGGAGCCAATCCCTCTCTGCTGCCCTAGTCTCTAACGACACTGATGTTAAACTCTCGTAAGTCTGGAGACTGGGAAACAGCTCCCTTGCTTCATTTTAATAGAAACTTATGTAAAAGATGACATCTGAAAGGGAAAGACAAAACCATCTGTCTTACAAAGGCAAGCTCACCTTCAAAGACCTCTTGAGACTGTGGGCAGGGTAATGGTCCCTTATTAGGCCTGGGGTTGTTGTTGTTTTGTTTTTTGACCAAGTGCAGTTTCAGGACTAGAACAATCGGAAAGATACCTGTTGCATGACTGTCAGTTTGGATGAATCCACACTGGCCATCAGTGGGGAATTATTATGAACAGAGGAATACACTGAAAAATGAATCTAAGCTTATTTTAGCAGAATAAACAATATATAGGAATTAATTTTATTATCAGCATATTTTTCTTTAGGAAATAAAAGGGAGACTCACCCAGACACTAGGTGCCTGTGTCACAGTACCCTGTTGGCAAGACTAGTAAGCTTCCTCTTATTGGCCTTGATCTGGATGAGGCCAAGACTCCTAGAACCACCTGCTTCTAAACCCCTCATATGTTAGAAAGACTTGAAGTTATAGGGAAACAAATATAGTCAAGAATGAGGGAGAACAACACTCCTCAAGCTGTGCAGGGCTTCACGAGAATCCCGCGAGCTGTGGATAGAAGCATCTTAGCTGTTCCCATGAATGGGCCCTCAGAAACTGTTTCCTTACTTGACTGCGCTCCCTGAGCATCCATAATTTTTATTGGGGAGTCTGCAGAAAATGGTCTTCTAGGCATTCCCATCCAAGATACAACAGAAATGTATACAATTTGAGGGTTATTAGGGAAAAGAAAATCAAAATGAGACTAAGCCACCGCCTCACATTAGTGAGAAGGCACATACTAAAAAGGCCAGGAGCAGCAGTGCTGGTGAGGGTGAGGAGAAAGAACTCTCTTTTGCTACTGCGTGGTGGGGGAGCAAATGGGTCAGTGCTGGGGGACAGTCTGGGAATATTCTTAGAAGCTGAGGAAGATTTACCATTTCACTAACAAGGCCACTCCTGGGTATCTATGCAAAGAGCACAAACATGATAATCTGAAAGAGAGATAAGGGCTCTAGGGCCAGAGGGATAAGACAGGGTTAAAGCACTTGCACTGCATGTAGCCAGCCGGGTTCGGCCCCCAGCACTGCAGGATGTCCTTGGTTACAGCCAAGAGGGACCCATGAGCATAGCTGGTGTGGTCCAAAACACAAAAATGGAGTATGTTCAGACTAAAGGTTAATTTATATCAGACATAAAAGATCTTAAAAGATTTTACTTTAACATGAAATGCTACTTGGCTCTGGACAATGCTCGTTTACTGTCAGAATGAATGCAGCATGTGCCCTGCTCAAGTCTCTTATTCCATATCCTTCCCGAGGCTTCACTGTGTCTCACAGACCCCTATAAGATATGAAAGCACAGTCTTTTCAATGGTCATCACTGATATAAAATTTCCAGATTTTCTCTGATACTCTCTTTGTTACAGTAATGTAAAAGCTACCTAAGCCTGGCATAATCCAATAAAATGGTAGCATTCACCTATGCAAAGAAATGCCAGGAGACCACAACATTGAAGGTCTTCCAATTTTTGTGTCCTCTCCAACAGATCATGGTCTAGTGCTTAATTAGATTAAGCACTAATTAGATTAATCAACTATCATTGATTAATCCAAAGATATTGCAGAATATAGTTTTGACTGCCAGCCCGAACTAACCTGAACAGTCTGAACTAAAGAAAATCTACAGTTGACAGCTCATTTTTGGTTGTCATTAAATTATGAGAATCAAAGATACTATAAATATGATCATACAATACTTCTGATCTTCTTGAATGTTCTCCTCAGTGAGGTTCTACCTAAGAACAATAAAGTATGATTTATAAGGAAACTCAGAAAAAATGGTTAGTTTCAATTCGGATGGTTTCCATTCAATTGTTATTATTTTTCTAAGTAAGTTCCCTACCTACATATTTTAGATGCCCCGTGTCCCCTCTAAGAGTATGATAAAAGGTGACATATGGGCACATCAATTTTGTATTATTTGCATACATTAATACAACCATTTCAAGATAATTTTCTATCATTTCCCCCACTGATATAAATACGAGACTATTTAAGAGGTTTAAGGAAATCTAGATTGCATTTGATCACAAACAGAAGCACAATGAGTGAGTTAAATTACTTCTCTCTGTTCAGATGAGTCATCCCTTTAGGTAAATGCACCAAGAACAGTCTCTTCCCATCTTCCTGTGTGTAAGACTCCTGAACGTTTACACAGAAGCTTAGGTAAATTTCAACATAGTCACCCATTCTCAAAATATTTAAGCATTACAGTTATTCTGGTCTTAAAGATGTACTTTCATTAACTACTTCAAGCATATTTCTTTTTATATAAGACAGAAAATATGCTCAAAATTGCCAACTGCAAAATTATGGGTTTTCTTCTGAATGTTTGGAATTATTTAAAAATAAATAATAGTTTTGATAATTCTAAAATGCATGTAGCCAAAAATGAAACAGAAAGCAATGGATGCTTTTTCCCTCCTGATTGAAATGCAACTGAAATAAACTCACTAACTCTACATTTCTAGCAAGGATGATTATGAATCACAAGGCTCTCAGTGTGATTAATACAACCATTAATTAATGGTTAATTAATTAACAGGACAGAAGCACATGGCACTGACAGGTGGCTCCAGGAGTCCTGACTCGGTGCCTGTGGCCACCTCCTACTGCACAGGCTAACGGACCTGAGCACTGACAGGTGAACTTCCACACCCCAAAGCAAAACAAAACAAATAAATGAAACGATCTTTAGACACAGATGCATCTCAGTTCATGTTCATTAACCCAAATAGTTCATTATTTTATACCACCCACTAAAACTATTTCTATTATCTAGCCAAATATGTTAAATATAGAAGATAATAAGTAATGGGTTGCTATGTAAACATCTACTGTGGTTAAAAAGAACAACCAAACCATATAGTATGTGATCTAAGATAAGTTATTTTTTTTCTGATTTTAACTTTTTTTTTTTTTTTTTTTTTGCTTTTTGGGTCACACTTGGCAATGCTCAGGGGTTACTCCTGGCTCTGCACTCAGGAATTACTTCTGGCAGTGCTCATGGGACCGTATGGGATGCCGGGTGATTGAACCCGGGTCGGCCACGCAAGGCAAACGCCCTACCTGCTGGACTATCGCCCTGGCCTCTTAACTCTGATTTTTAAACTGATATTTTTCTGATTGTTTTTTGATTTTTATGTCTTTGTATAAAAATTTGATAATTACTTATTTCCTGATTTTTATAAAGTTAAAATGATATTTTTAAATTTTTAAATGAATATACTATAGCATTCTTAAAGATCACAAAATAGCGATAGTACTATGGGGGAGGGCTTTTGCCTTGCACACAGCTGACCCAGGTTTGATATCTAGCATCCCATATGTTCCCCAAGCACCTCCAGGAGTAATTCCTGAGAGCAGAGCTAGGAGTAACCCCTGAGCATCGACAGGTGTGACCAAAAAAGGAAAAAAAAATATTTATATGTAAATGGAAGTTCCTTCTATTGTAATGAGCACAAATATAAATCTTTACCAAAATTTATGGATAATTTAATAAACATACCAACATGTTTTGGTTTTAAAACTCTCCTTTCCTCTTACACACCAAGTGGTGTTATCTTCAATGATTTTGTGAGGAGACAGACAGGAACCTCATGTCCGCCTGAGGAGAGTTACTAATCACAACACACTATGTAGATGTACTCTACAAATAGTTATTCTATTTGCAAATAGTTATTCTAAACTTCTTCCCTTTTCTCCTTTTTCAAAATAGGTTTTATTCTTGTGATCAACCTCCTGTGGTTATTTAACAATCAAGTATCTATTTTATTCTATTTGGCTAGAAAATCGAAATAACAAGAATATTACAAGTTAACACAAAGAAAATGTAGTTTATTGGAGAGCCTAGCCCTACATTAACAAACATCTTTAGACAAATTAACCTCAGCTTTATAAGGAAACAATTTCTTCAGTATGTTCTTTTCTGGCCTGTGGAGTGAGAGTGGGTTCCCAGGGATGACTGGGCATCTTCCTCAAGGCACTCCTCAGTGAGAGACGAAAGTGTGAAGACATCACCTGTACAGACTGTGCAAGGATACAGTGAACAAAGGGGCAGACATTGTATCCTACAGGGAGGAACATTAGTGCCAACACTTCCTGGGGAAGGTGACACTGAGCCAATTACTGGCTTCCTAAGAGCACACATTCAGCAGAAGTCAGAGCAAGAGTAGAAAATCTGAGGATAAAGGGGGCCGAAGAGATTGTACAGCAGGTTGGGGGGGGGCTTGCCCAGTATAAGGTTGACCTGGGTTGGATCCCTGGCACCCCATATGGCTCCCTAAGTCCCACTAAGAGTAATCCCTAAGCATCATCAAGTGTGGCACCTAAAAACAACTATAAAAGAAAATTTAAGGCTGAAGGGATATCACTTGTGAGAAGGCTGTACAAGGACGAAATTTGTGAGCATTTTGAGGCTCTTCATACCCCAGGTTGGTATGATTGAAAGGCAACTTTGAAAATGGTCATAGGTGGTCATGAGTAAAAAATCAGGATAAGCTATTACATTGTTTTCATGTAAATATTTTATTCCAAATTATGCATTTAGGGAAACCATACTGCCACTTGAGGTGTTGCAGGTGTGGCTGCAGTGCCTGGCTGTGTCAGCAGGTGGCAGACAGGAGACAGACTTGTCTACACCCAGGCTCTGCCAGTGGGCCCTGGATGGTTTAAAGGTCTGACAGAAAAAGTCTGGGCCCCCTGGGATGAACCCAGAGCCACGCAGAGCCTGGCAAGCTACCCGTGGTGTATTCGATGTGCCAAAAACAATAACAATAGTGGATGTCATTCCCAACGATTGGAGACTTTACTGGTGCCCGCTTCAGCAAATCGATGAACTGTGGGAAGACAAGTGATACAAGTGAAGTGTTACTATAAAAGAAGTGTAAAAGAATTTTCTGATGGTTGGGGAACTGAGGAAATAAATATTTATTGCATGATATTTTATGACTGAAATAAATCTGCGCTATAGTATGCACAAATTATGAAGCGTATAAGCATAAAACAAAGAGATATAAAGAGGGTGAAAATTGGCAATGATGATTTCTTAAGAAGAGTTAAACTACTAAAATAGATTCAGTTGGTTATGCTTGACTGAGATAAATGAACACCAAACCTTAGCCATAACAGCATCACAGACGTGAAGCCTGGTTAGGAACTGAACAGGGAGGATTGTTGATGAGGATACTAATATAGATGACGCGAGCAAAAAAAAATCTCATCTTTAAATTGTATATTGTAACATAAGGAAATATTAATTATGTCAGGCTGTGTAGGAGTAGAAATGGGGATATATGTGGCAGAAACTTTGCTAAACAAATCTGAGGCTTACAGAGGGAAAAGTGAGACACTACATTCACTTCTGGTATACTGAGTTTACGATGTCAGTAAAATACTTGAGTCACATTCTAATAACATCTAGGAATTGCACAAGAATTGGGTACATTATTAATGAGAATTTACAGTAAGAAAAATACAAAAGTAGTTGTCATTGTGCCTCCTTTTGTTCCCTCAGATCATTTTCTGCAAGAGTTAAAGATGCTAATATACAAGATTAGTTCTAAATAGACAAGCAGCTTGAAGCATCAGAGTCTGATTTATATTTCTTAATAATTGATTCAAAAGAATAATGGTATCGCTGGAGGGAGAACAGTGCTTGCCAATTCCAGGAGCACAAGGAGTGGGCCCTTACCTGAGCCAGAAGTAAGTCCTGAGCATCTCTAAGACAGCCCAACCTCCAGCCCCCAATTGTAGTCAAAATAAACAAAAGTATTTTCCTTTGTCATCACTAGATCACTAGACATCCTGTTGTTCATCGATTTCCTTGAGTGGGCGCCAGTAACATTTCCATTTCACCCTATCATGTGCCAGTGTAGCCCAATGGCATCTAGTTGTTTCAGGAATACGAAGAGCCTCAAACTGTTCGCTTCAGGGTCTTGAAGAAGAAGTCTGACCACCTTGTAGGTGGGTGGCCACGTGATCTTTTGACGTCCCGTGGGATCCAGTCAGTAACGCTCTAGTCCAGTGGTCATCTCCAAATCGCATTACATGTCCAGCCCATCTGATTTTCGATGCCTTGGCAAATGAGACAGCGTCTCTGACTCTGGAACAGCGACAGAGGTCGGAACTCCGGATTCCTTCTCTCACTTGAGTGAGGCGTGATATCCCAAGCATAGCTCTTTCGATTCCCCTTTGGGAGACCCAAATAGCGTTCTCATCCTGCTTTCGTAGGGCCCAGGTCTCTGAGGCGTATATTAATGAAGGGAGAACAGTGGAGTCAAAGACATGTGCCCGGAGCAGTAGGTTCTTTGTCTTTTTCGCTAGTTCTTCCATGCTTTGGAAGGCAATCCATGCCGCTCTCTTCCACCTGTGCAGCTCAGGTTTTAGGCCGTTCATCATGTTGACTTCTCGACCTAGGTACACATAACTGCTGCATTCAGAGATGTGTGTTCCATTGAGAGTGAATGGGGCTTCTGGAACTAGTTCATTTTTCATGAACATGTTTTCTTTAGATTCAGCTGTAGACCTATCTTTTCACATTCTTGGTCAAAGTCAGCCAGCATTTGTGCTGTTTGGCTAATGTTTGGTGTTATTAGAACGATGTCATAGTTGCAAAAAATTCTCAAGTAAGTTTTCGGAGATGTATATGAATACTTGAAGATCAAAAGCCAATGCCCTATTTGGGGACTTTAGGAATTCCCTAAAACAAAACTAATAACATATGACGATTGACTCAAAGTAACATAAATCACTGAAAGTTCTTTTATAATATACTTATTCCTTGTCATATTCTGAATTGTGTTTTTACATATATGCATATATATGTACATAGATTATATAATACATCACTTGATCACTTGACATCCCGTTATTCATCGATTTGCTCAAGCAAGCGCCACTAACGTTTCCATTTGACCCTATCACGTGCAGGGCTACTCTGGCACATGATATAATACATATATAATACATATATACATATACATATATGTATATAATTATACATAATTAAAATCTTTTTGGGATTTTAAGATTTAATACATATATAATATACACATATGTATATACAGATATAATGTTTTTACATATATAGCATAAACATTGAGAGTGGCTAAAATTATTTCCTTAAAGTGGTAAATATTTCTAATTGTATTTCCACATTCGTAATATTATTTAAGCTATTGAATAATTCACATGGCTTGAGAAACCATCAATAAAGACAGGCTGCAGAACCATCTTATGGGAAGCAGATAGAAATCAGTTTGATATTTTTAAAAAAATATTTTATTATACCACCATGAGATATACAATTACAAAGACGTTCATATGAAATCAGTTTGATATTATCAGCGCAAATCACCTGATAACAACACATATAAACTCATCCCCAGAAGTCCTATCTACAGAGGTAACATATGGTTGTTGGTGGTGTTGGACATGTTTTTGTTTCCTTTATGATTTTTTTTCTGGTGGAAAACCAGGTTTAAATTCGTATCTGCTTGAAACTAATTGGTCCTTAAATAGCATATGTTGGACATAAGTTCATCAATAAACTGAATAAGGGCAAGAAACAGTCAAAGGAGATTCTGAGCACGTGAGTAGTGGGAAAAAGAAATCTCAAGGGAGGGAGACTGTAGGTTCAAGTTTATCTTTCTGGGATTTTAAGAGAAAAAATAGTAGCTGAATCACTATCATTAGAAGCTATATGCAGTAACTTCAGCACTTTCTCAATGTTTGAAAAAATGTTATTCTCAAAAATCAGGCACCAAGATAAATACCACTTAAAGTGTTATAAATCTTTCCAAAGACCTGAAAATCTGCACATTCATTGCTTGTTTGCTTTTTTGTATCTCTGAAGACATTATATAGAAGACGCTGTGTAGTTCTTGGTTTCTCGGCTATTACAGTAAAAATAAATGCATTCAGGAATTATTTTCCCTAGAGCAGACAATCACAGACTCACTCCCATCACTGCTTTTCTCTGCCCTCCACATCCCCTACTTCAATGTACTCTCTTGGAAGCTAAAATTTTGTGGGTGTGGGCATGGCTGTTTTGACACCAAAATTTTAAATTTACTTCATGTAGTGCAGTTATTCGTATATTTTTGGCTAGAATTTTTAAAAATTCTGAAGTGTCACTGTTTGATAGTAACTCACAAATTATTTATGCTGAGGTAGCTCTTTGTAAGACAATGTTAAATTTAAGGACTCCTAAATGAAAGTTCATCTCTTCACTAGAAAAATATGAAAAACAAACCCAAAACCTATATAGATCCAGAATAATAATATTATTTGTTAGAATATTGGTATATTTAGCATGCTGTAAAGTTAGACATTTTAATATTCAAGTTGTGTTTTTTATTTCATTTCTGGCTTCATTAATTCCTTAATCATAATCTTGAACATTATCAGAACATTATATTCTAAGAACCACTGATTCTATGTGCATTATATAAACTATACTAAGCTGTCTATTACTCAGTTTTTGTGTTAATTCATATATTTAGAGTAGATTTTTAATAATGCTTAACATGGAATTTTATCTGTCTAGAAGAGTATAGGGAAATGCTCAGTCCAATGATGCTCTAGGTGGCCTTAAGTAATTGCACAGAGAAGGGGTAAGATCATTTGAATGAATGAGTCTCATAGAATTTCTTGGAAAACAAATTAAAACAATTCTCTAACAAAACTGCCATTAATTTTAGGAAATTTAAATTAATTTCTGTAATCAGAGAGGGGTAGATTATAGAGATCAGGTAACTGTATTTTATGTATGGGGATAACATCTTAAAAATACATGTGCCACTGGTGGGGGACGGGTGCTGGAATACTGTATGACTGAAACTCAACCATGAACATATTTGTAATTGTATATCTCATGGTGGTACAATAAAATAAAAAAAGAACGTGCCAGCAGTCAGACTTCAGCTGTGCCATGCTCTAGGGCATGTGGTGGCCAGTCAGTGAGGGCCTCCAGTGCACCACCCTAAGGAAGAGGCGATGCTGATACTCGGAAAGGTGCATGTGTGCCAGGAATACTTCAGCGCCTGGTCTACAAAGGGAGAGACAACCAAATTCCATTTTTGAAAGAAGAAATGTAGAAGTGGAAAATTGGAAAATCTCAATAGAAGTTATTATATAAACTTGACAAGCACATATTTTCCATCTCAATACACATTTCCCTCTTGAGGACTGGGTGCTTAGTGGATGAGGAAAAGCATCATCATGTCCTTGTGAGCTTTCTGTTACAGGTATGAAGGCAAACTTCTCCATGACAAGGAAGAGAGGAGGTGAATGATTAGGTTAATTAACTGAGAGGCCACCATGAGGGTTTTTGGGGTCAGATTTATTGTAAACTGTGATAGCCCAAATCCTTCAAATTTGTTTTCTAAATGTATCTAGATGCTCCAGGCTAAAGAGTACTCACAAAAAATTCTAATGAGATGTAAAATCAGGAATATGGACTGTACCTTATCTATGATGCTCTGAGAGAAAAATTTTCAGACATTATATTTAGAAAGATATTGTCCCAGCCATGATCAAAAATTTCTCACACTTAATTTCATTTGTTTAAAGTGTGTTTCTATTTTCTCTGTAGAAGTTTAACAATTAGTCTTTTTTTGAAATATAATATATTTTGAAATATGATATATTTTATTTGATATGCCAAAACCAGTAACAATTATGGACCTCATTTCCATGATCTGAAGGAATGGTTTGAGGCTCTTCCTGTTCCTGGAGCAAGCAGATACCCCTGGGGTACACTTGCTTGCAACAGGACATATGGAGATGCTACTGGTGCCCGCTTGAGCAAATCAATGAATGAACAACAGGAGGACAAGTGAAGTGATAATATATTATCACTTTTTCAACTGATGGAATATTTAAGGATGACTTAGCTATCAGGTAAAATTATTCACCTTCAGTTCTTTCATGCTTCAGTCACATATGAGATTGTAGAGAGATATACCAGTTTGGTATAGAGGAAACACTAGCCTAATGGCTACTGTCAGACTTTGTTCTACAAGCAAATTGAAATAGTAGTTTAGGAATAAAGAGCATGAGGGAGGAAAGGCTATAGCCACTACATTTTCTTCTCCACCTTAAATATTATATAGCAATAGTCTAGATATTAAATGATATATTCTAATTTCCTATTATGCAGTTAAAACTCATGATATTAATATAGGGAGGAATAGACCTCAAAATATATCAGTTCAACTTAGTCAGCGATCAAATTATTTCTATGCAAATTAAAAGGGATTTGCATTATCTGGGTTTAGACCAAGCCACTAAAATTGAGAATCCAGAGTTGAACTTAATTTTCTTCAGATTGTGTGTGTGATGGGAGTGGATTTTCTGCCACGGGAGAAGATTGTGTGTGTGATTAGAGGACTGTGTGTACGATGAGAGGATTATGTGTGATGGAAGAGGATTGGTGTGCCATGGCAGAAGACTATTTGTGCGATGAGAGAATTGTGTCTGTGAAGAGAAGATTGTGTGTGTGATGGAAGGATTGTGTGTGATGAGAGGATTGTGTGTGATGAGAGGATTGTGTGTGTGATGAGAGGATTGTATGCAATGAGAGGATTGTGTGTGGAATGAGAGGGCATTGATGTGCCACGGGGAGAGGACTGTGTGTGTGATCAGAGGATTGAGTATGTGTGATGGGAGAGGGCTGGTGTGAACAGGGGAAGACTGAGTGTGCTGTCTTTGACTTTCAACTGAGTTATTCTTATTTTCAGAGCCATGCCTGGCAGTGTTCAGGGCTCACTTCTGAATCTGTGCTCAGGGACCACTCCTGGAGGCTTGGGGGACCTAGTGGGCGCTAGGGATTGAACCTCGTTTGGCTGTGTGCAAGGCAAGGGCCCTGCCCACTGTACTGCCTCTTTAGTTCTTAACATCCCAGTTTTAAGGTCAAGAGCAATGTGACCAGTTGTGAGATCCCTGTTCAGTTGGCCAGAGCACGGTGAAAGATGGCTTTCATTTTGAGGGAGTCTGAGTGCAGCAGCAGCTTTTAGACAAGCCCTGAGCACCCTGATGGGAGTCAATACAAGCAGCACCTAAGTAAGGACAGCACTTGCTTCAAATGAAAGAAGATGAACTGATATACAACAAGAAGCATAAGTGCAGGAGGGTTTCCCCTTCCTCCCACACTTGGGAAAATTCGGTGAGGATCACAAATGGTCTAACAGCCTTTCACACTCACTGACTTTTCAAAGAAGGGAGTGTGTCATTGGCTGGGAGATGAAGTCCATCTGAAAGGACAGGACAGGCCTGGCCACTGGCAGTTGCTCTTCTTGAATACTCTAATACCGTCAATGTGTATTTGATGAACAGTACGACCGACACTGTTTTAAGCCCTTTTACCTGGTGACCAATTTAATTCTCACTGTACCTTCAGGAGCAGGCTTCTACTGCTGTCAGAGTAGAGGCAAGGAAATTAAGCCAGAGGGGTAAAATAGAATGACAGAAAATATTTCAAACAAGCAAAACTGTCGAAGCATGCAGAGGGGAAATCTGTTCACCACTGAAGCAATAAACAAATAAGAACTGGGCAATCAGACAGAAAGTCCAAGTTTAGTGTGGTTCACACTTGTCAGAGAGCATCAGCATTTACTCAAGAATAGTTGGTTGTGAAGTCAGACAGAGACAGTATCATAAGCTGTGAAGAAAGGCAGCAAAGAGCAGGACAGGCGTCAGGGACGTGCCTCTTTGGGAAAAAAGCATTTCAAAGATGGAGCCGCAGTGGCTTAAGCTAAATCTTTAATACTTTCTGGAAACCTTGACAAAGTGGTAGTCACTTTTGATCTTGGAAACTCCAAGCAGGGCTGGGAGATAGTACAGCAATTTGGGCTCATGTTTAGTTGTCAACAACCCAGGCTCGAGTCCCTGCACCACATAGTATTGCCCTGGAGGCCCCATAACCTCCAGGGCCCAGGTATCCCGGGCACTGCAGGACACAGCAGCACCACATACTCAGACCTTGCACTGAACTGCTACCCTGGAGGGCTGAGCATTGCCAACAGGGGTCCCTAGACCTCCTGAGTACCACTTTGGAGTCCTCCCTGCTAAAAGGACAAGAGACAAGCCTTTGGCTGGGAAATAGCATAAGAGCCATGGGGTTGTGTTTTACATGGTGGTGCCCCCAGTTTGGTCCCCTAACACTGCATGATTCCCAGAGCACTTCTCTGTAGAGTTGGAGTGCCCTCACGATCCCCAGCATTGCTGTGAGGTCGCAGGGCCCACTCTGGACAGGGGGTTGTCACAAGTGGCCTCGCCCACACATGGGATGCTCCCAATCACTGTCCTTCCATCACTGAAGGGCTACTGGTCCATCGCTGCTTCTCCCCACATCCTCAAATCAGCAGATGCTTCTCCTCTCACTTTGCATGGTGCTGTTTGCTTCACTTTCCACCTCCCCAAAAATGTGGCAACCAGCCTTCATTATGTACATAGGAAACCATTAGCATTAGCATCATAAAACCACTGAACCTCAATAAGCATTTCAAAAAATAAATGAAAATGATTTCATGATATGAAAGCAATTCTCAAGTCTATTCAACTTGTGCTCCCCATAGCTAAGTCCTGAACATTCTGAATACATGTTAATTAATTGAACTAAATGTCTCCATGGCATGGAGGAAGTCATGACTGAGGCTGGCACAGAGGAAAGTCAATATTTGAAATGTGTGGTGTCCTTTGGTACCCACAGAAGCAGACAGACAATATCATTTACAGTATCTTTCGAGCTAAGCCTCAGAGTCCTTTATAACAACGGTACTGTTTGGCAGTGAAAGATGACAAGAAATGGAAGCAATTTCTCAGGACAGCTGCACAGGTTAGCCCTGGAAAGCTGTGCACTATTTCCTATCTTCATCTAAAGGGCTTTAGTTCAAGCTAAGAGCATCAATATATCTTGTAAGAAGATGCAGAGAAAACAGTGAAAGACAGCAAATGAGTGAGAGTGAGTGAGTGAGAGAGAGAGGAAGAGAGAGAAAGACTTTCAGAGTACGTCACATTGGTTCAGAGAATTTCATTTTTTGTGTTTCCCTTTAGCATTCTGAAAGTTGTCCCCTTTCCTTCAGCTGTTTTACCATTGTCCTAATTAAGTAGTTTACAGGGTGAGCAGTGGGATGATCTATAATCTATGCCCATCAGAGAAGCATTTCCCAGGCAAGAACATATATTTCAAGTCTGCCAATATAAACACTTAATGAAGGAAATTTGCTGAAATGCCGAGCAAGACTTATGTGTGTGTTTTTTCTACCTTCTGTGTACAAGATCGATAATGGCAATCAACTACTTGGATGAATTGATCTTTGCAATTGTGAAATTGAATACCAAGGGAAAGGAAGGAAATGAAGAATAAAAATAAGATCTTGCTTCAAGTTTCAAATTTCAGTCCTAAAACACCTTTGGCGTGGGCAAACCAGCCACCCTTTACTTCCCGCGTTGAAGACTGGTGTGTATTTCCCTCCATCTTTTTGTGCTTTAAGAGTCTCCACATCACAGTTGCAGCTGTTCTGAGCATCCAATACTGACTAAAAGAACACTACCACCGTGTGTCCTTTCACAGGTAATCTGATGCTCCCCGAATCTGCTAGTTTTCTCTGTCACAGTTTTATGTACTTCATAACTCAGTCATTTTGAGGAATGCTATTGAAGAGTGCTTCCGTGGCCTGTGGGAAGGAGGGCGGCTGAATAGAAGCAGCTGAACTGTCAGTCAGTCACTTTGGTTCCAAATGGTAATTAAAGGAGCCTAATTGCTCTGGTCTGTATGTGTTTCCTTGGCAGTCACACATCACTTTCATGAGCTCAGAGGTCTTGGCAAGTGTTGTTGCTCCAGCTCCTACCTGCGTATTGCAACGTGGATTGTTTTAGAGGTGAAAATGTCCGTTATATGGGAGCTCTGATTGAAGTACAAAGGTCAGGAGGAAAGTGTTCTGATTTATATGCTTCAGTTTAAGTCCGATCCAACACTCACCATTTCCTGTATCATTATGTTCTGATGTATTTAAGTAACAGAAAGAAAAGAGTGACACTACAAGAAATTATGCTATAGTGGAATACTTTAAGACTTGCCTGCCTTAGGCAAGTATCTTTTAAGCTTTCATTGAAATATTAAACTGATTTGCCTCGGTAATCTGAAAGGTATTTATACCTCAATTTATGGTTTTACAAATAGCTAATAAATGGGCATGACTTTTGTAGGGCAGGCTAAGCGGCAGGTGTATTAGAAGCTCCCATGCAAAGAATTACTGGATAGAGTCCCTCCCTCACAATTACTAAAGCCCGAGGGCTTCTCCATTGTTCATAATGGGCTTTCACATGTAGGAACATCTATTTCTAACACACACACACACACACACATATATATATATATGCATATTAGGCTTGATCAAGATGGCACATGTTCACATAATTCAGTTTCATAATCAAGGACACTTAGATTTAGAGAGGTTAAGTAACTTGCACAGACTCACACAGCTTTCAGGGGATCAATATTCAGGATAAGCGAGTTGCTTCCACTGTTACCTCACTGTTATAGACTCTCTCTCAAGAACTTGCAATCTAATGAGGAAGATGGATAGCAACATTATACATCCTCAGATCTGAACACAAGATCCTTCATATTTAATACTAGGTTACATCTATCCCACAGGTTTGTCACGAAGCCTAAATTTAAAAAAAAGTCTATGAAGGCAACGATTTCAATTTGATAAGGGACTTCAGACACATGACTAGAAAAATGCCATGCTTCCGGCACACATTTCTAATATAATTGGGGTACTTCATTATTCCTTCAAATGAGGTCTCTCTCACCATGCGATGAGCAAGCAAAGCAGTAATTCTTCCTCTCCCTCCCTTTGAAGTACCTCATAGCAGACACTGAAGGGAGCTGCCTAACTCTACATAGAGCACACTGTACAGCCCCTAGAATAGCAACAGAAGTGTGTAAGTTCCTTGGTTAGACATGCATTCCCAAAAGGCAGAGCCTGTTTTATGCTTCAGTTTGGGATTCTACGCCAGCAGAGGATCTGAAACGTTGACTGGGAGTGTGCCACGCTTGTACTGTTTCCCACTGTGATTATCGCAGACAGAATCAGTTAGATGCAGTAACCAGAACTATTATTACCAAGGCTGAGAATTCAAGTAGAAGAATCACTAGAAAGAAATGAAAATGTCTTGATTTTAGTCCGCATTTCATATTTCAACCACTGTTGACTTGCTATGGTATCTTGTACAAGTACTAATACTTTAAAAATTATTTGAAAATAAATAAAATATATATCCTACCATTCAAAATAAATAATAGCTTTAGATTTTTAGTAAAAGGCAAAAGATTTATATGATTTGAAGAGAAACCAGAGATAGCCTTAGATTTTTAGACTTATAAAATACTCCAGGATTTCTTCCTTTCTACTATAATTCTATTTGGAACAGTTCCAAAAATATTGTGTTAAATAAAACAAAATACTTTCAGTTATTGATCCAAGGCTTCTTGTTTTCCATGACTTACCTATGTTTACTGTATCATCCTGTTATAAAAGAAATACATAATAAATAAGTATACTCTAATACACCTTAGATTTACTAATATTTTAGAATACACAAAATAATTAATTATCCAGTTTTTTTTTATCATCTATAGGTTGGGCACTGTTGTGTAAGTCACACTGCTCACAGAGGCCTGGACTGGGATTTAGATTCTCTGACCTGTCATTACAATTCATTCCACTCCTCTACATTTCATTTCCCTTCCCTGTAAATCATAAAAAGAACCATTTTTCACCTGGCTAGTACACGGCTGCATCCTTAGTGGGGAAGACCACGAGGAGAATGCACAAACAGCTGAAATGCTTTTAGCCTTGTCAGGCATCTCTTTGAAAAATTCATTCAACAGGATATATAACATTTTTAATACCAGACAGTAACACAGCAGCAGGATACAACATCTAAGTTTAATAGAAGTCAAATACTTAACCTGCCTTGAGGTAGAGAAGACTTATGGGATTCTAACTTAATGAAACTTTGAAAATTGAGTAGGACAGAAAAAAAAGCATTTGAAGGACTTATTCTTGGCTATGAATTAAGCACAAGAGGTAAATAATTCCACTAGGCTAGGTTTAGAATAAATTTGCCTCCTTGGTGGCTAAGTCCATTGAACAAGGTACATGCCAATTCAGAGATCTGATAAAAAGTATGTCAATATTTGGTGGCATTTGTCAGTGGGGTGAAAATATGAATGGCTGAAAAAGTTTTGTGAACCTGATCTTCCCAAATTAGACTCAGGTAAAGCAGTTTACCTGTAAATTTCAAGTTTGTCCATGCACGCTGTATTACTTAAAGACATATAAAAGGAGTTTTAAGGAAGGTTTTCGTGATACATGAAAGTTTTGTATTTAGTTTTCAATACAGAAAGAAAAGACCTTAGCAGTTGGCCCAGACTAAACAATACAGCAGTGACACGGAAGAAGAAAAAGGTTACTATAATATTTAATGATAATTTACAGCATATTGAAAATAGTAATTTAAACAAGGTTATGGGCTGCTAAAACTGCTATAATTGTTGTTGCTATTCTAATTAGAATTCCAACAGAAATTTAAAGTGTTTTATGTGATATTGTTACTTATTTATTCACTTCCATGAATATTACTGCCAGGATTGGGTGGGTCCTATTATATCAACTGAAGGCTTCCAAAGCAAAAGTTGAGTTTTCTAGAAGGATTTCTCCTCTTGGCCGGAACACAGATACTGCTTCAACTTTAAGCCTTGTTAAATTTTCACAAGAATTCAACATGAATTCTTACCTGAATTTTCAGTTTTCTGTATGTTTCTCTATACATGTAGAGAAATAACCATGTAGAGAAAGATTTATATTTTATATAGAGAAATATATTTTTATACTTATAATCTTTGTATATTTATATATGTTTTATACATTCATGCATTATATGTAAGCTATAAAAATACTCATATATAAAACCTACCAGTTCTGTTTCTATGGAAAACTCCTACACCTCTACTCTTTTTGCCAAAACCTATTAAACTATAAATTACTTTGAATTCTTGTGGAAAGAAATGGATAACAAACAGGTAAAATAAAAGATAACACACATTAATATATTAAGCAAAAATATGCTATCAGAATTCCAAAGACAAAGAAAATGTCCTAATATGGTTTGAGTAAATTTAGAACTCAAGCTAGGGAGATGAATAGGTACAGATAAAATCACGTGAGGTGGAGAATGATGCAGGGGGCAGGAAACTGCAGAGGCTCTGGGCTGACACTCCACAAACTGGGAGGGAAGGAACAGGTGCCCCCATGGGCAGGTGCTTTTGGAGTCGCACTTGAGGGATGATTCAGGGTTATGCATTTGAGACCTTAACGTTTCTGCAGTTAACTCCAAGCTTGCTGCTGGCCTGGGCCAGAGTCACAGATCTGCACTGCTGCTGAGGGCTATTGCAGGTGCAAAAAGGCTGGGTGCCCCTTGGGACCCAGCTGAGGGTATGGCCGAGCATCAAGCTCAGGCACTAAGCACCAGCACCGACTATCAGCACTGAGTTCTAACACTGAGCCCAAGCACCCAGTACCACATGGAGCCCTAGTACTCAGTCCTACACCAAGCTCCAGTACTGAGTCCCAGTACTGAGACCCAGCACTGAACTCTACCACTGAGTGCCAGCACTAAGTTTCAGCACTGAACCCCAGCACTGAGTGCAGAACTGAGTTGCAGCACTGAGACCCAGCACTGACCTCTAGCACTGAGCCTCAGAACTGAGTCCCAGCAGTGAGTTCAGCACTGGAGTGCTATCACTGAACCCAGGCTTCTCATTATTCCTCTAGCACGGGAAGCAGTGGGAGTGACACATCTAATTACACACATAAGATAAAATGGTTCTGGTGGACCAGAGGAAGCTGCAGAACAAGAAAAGCAAATATAGGATAGTGTGGAATTTTAAAAAAGTGTGAGATGAAAGAGTAAATGTTGGCATGTCTGTTCCTGATGAAGCTTACATTGGGCTTGATTCAGCTTTATTTCTCCTTGACTTCAAGAATTCTGTTCTGTGATTTTCTGAAAATAGGAACTCAAAATTTCCTTATGGGGTTTACTGGCAGGACAGCACAGTGCCCGGAAAGCGGCCATCGTGAGCTCCTGTTTCTAAAGAGCCTGGCTGGCTGGTTAAAATGCAAAAGAAATTGATCTTGCCCAATGCTGAGGACTGGAAGTCAGGATGCTGGTCTAAGTGAGAGCCCTCTCAGTGACGCCAACTTCTTTTAAATCTTTCACATACTCATCTGGTAGAAAGGCAGAGGAAGGTCCCTCTGCAGTGCCTCCGATTACTCAGGTCGGCCTCCTGACCTGACCACAGTCCCAATGCCACCCTCCAGGAACTGGCTGATGCCTCCAAAGGCTCCTATGCAGACGTTGTATGCTAGAGCCCTGGATTGGGTCCCTGGTAATACACAGTGTCCTGAGCACCACTAAAACCCCAACCAAAGAAAGGACCTGTCGTGTTGGGCGTTAGGATTTCAGTATATGAACTTGATGGAATGCAAACTTTCAGGTCAGAGCAAAGGACACGTTCTTACATAAAAGTTCAATATAATATATCAGAGTTTAGCTTAAACTTACTTTTCTTCCTTTTCCAGGGTGCTTTATCTATCTATTTGTCTATCCTTTTAGAGAATAAACTTCAGTATTCCATTACACACACAAGCCTAGTTAGATAAAACAATTTCTATGTTCCATGATTTCTTTCTTTTTACTTTATGACTGTAATTATTTTCTCTCAAGGTCATAAAGTGTGAAAATGATATTGTCTTCAAATTTTAGAAATAATCACAATGTTTCAAAAATATTTGGGGGCTTGGAAATATGCTTATCACCAAGTGTGGGCAAATTCATAAGGGGAAATGGCATTTGCCAAATGCTTAAAATAAAAAGATCAATATATTTTAACCTACAGACAACACACCAAGGTTACGGTCACATTTAAGACACCCAGTCACTTATGATTGCTGAAGTTTTAAAAAATCTCCTCCTACCATAATGCTGCCATTGTAACTGTCTAGAGACTGTGGATGTTTACTACGAGTGTTGTATTATTTGAGTGTAAAATGGATCCCTAGGTAATCTCTTTGAACAAAAGCAATGCTGAAGCTAAAGCCCTGCCATCTCATTTGGCAAACAGAGGCATGCCAGGTGCTAGAGGCTGTCATCTTTGCAGGGTGGAGCATTGCAGCCAGGCCCCCCGTCTCTCTGTCTCCTTCCTAGTAATAATGTACATGCCCAGGTCAAATGGGAATACCAACATCCTAGCAAGAGATTTTTATTTATTGATTCATTCAAAAGCTGAATATTTTAAGATGAAGGTCTTCCAAGTAATATTTTCCTGAGTTTTGCTTAAAATGATATAAATAGCAATGTGAGTTATAAAAGATTATCCCCAAAATACACATTTTGGAACTGAAATTTCATTCAAGTTTGAAGTTTCTGAAATTTCCTGAGATTTAAAGTCTGAAATTTCAAGAGTGCACACTATGTTTTTACTAAGTGCTTCACCAAAGTACAAAGTAGATTTACCTAATCTATAAGAATATTTATATAAGATACATGTATATGTATATACACTCACAAATCTATGCTATAGGCATATGAAAGTACATATGGAAAATTAAACATATGTATGTTTAAAAGGTGAAGGCATCACTCTCTTTTCACTACATAATGCTGATAAAGGAATGCTGATAAAGGAAGATAAAGGAACTGCTTTTATTTCCCAAAGAGGTAGCTTTTTAAGCTTTAAGTTAATTTAACATGACCTTCCAAATAAAAAATCTTTAAATGAATCTTTGGAGCCAATGGAGGTATAATAATCATGTAACATACAAGAAGAGTATTAAAAATGTATAGGCAATAACTATAATGTAGTTGAGTTCAAATGAGAGTAAGCAACATTGAAGAGGGTTGTAAAGTTAAAAGACTAAGATTTAACAGACTTTGGGAGTCTAAAATGTTGGAAGCTTAACTTGTCATCTATCTTTATTATATCTGATTTTTGTAAAGCAGTCAAAACTTTTACACACATTTTATTATTTGTTCTCATATGTGGCAAGTGTTTTAGGTTCATGTAGAGGCTAATAATTTGCCTTATGATAACAGAAGGCCACTTTTGATATATGTTTTGAACCAAGACACAGACTTCTTAATGAAATTTCTTCTAAAATGGCATGGAAGTTAGGTCTGAACTCTAAGTACTGAGCACAAGCTCAGTGCTAGAGTTAGAGGATGGTTTAGAGGATGGTCTAAAATATTCTCTACTGCCCATGAGCGAGAGTCAACTATCTTGACCTGAGTGTCAGCTGTCAGCCCTCGGCTCTTTGGCAGTTACTGAACTCTCCAGATTCATTTCTCAGGGCTTCTTCTTTAGCTGAGCATAATTTTAACACTCTAGGAGATGCAGATTGTGTATGCCAGTTTGCATGTGTGTGATGAATTATAGCAAAGATTTTCTTTTTGACAAGAACAAATTGTAGGAGTGAAAACTGAAAACTTCTGAAACTTTAGGACAGGAAATATTTGTGGTGTGTGTGTGTGTGTGTGTGTGTGTGTGTGTGTGTGTTAATATGAGACAATGTTTGAGAGTATTGAATTTCTTGGTTTCACAGGTTTCTATGGTTTTCTCACTTTGGTACCTGTGACAGAGAGCCTGTAATTACCCATGGATGATGCATTTACTCACTGCAGATAGCATTGGGGAGAATTAGAGAACTGGATAATTACTTGCAATTCTAATAGATCTAGAAGGTGTGATCACAACAGTTACTGTCCTTTAACAGTGCTGCTAGATACAGTTGACAGGAGCCACATGCAGACATAAGATCTGGGAATATGACTCATCTGAACTAAGAAGAATTTTTAAATTTAAAATTATCACCAAATTTGGAGATTCTTTAAAAAATTATTAGGGGCCAGAGATATAGTGGAGTAGTAAGGTGCTTGTCTTGCACACAGCTGACTGAGGTTTGATTCCTGGCACCACATATGGTCCCTCAGCCCTGTCAGAAAAGATCCCTGGGGCTGGAGCGATAGCCCAGCGGGTAGGGTGTTTGCCTTGCACGCAGCCGGCCCATGCTGGCCCGGGTTTGATCCCGGCATCCCATATGGTCCCTCGAGCACGGCCAGGAGTAATTCCTGAGTGCATAGCCAGAAGTAACCCCTGAGCATTGCCAGGTGTGACCCAAAAAAGCAAAAAAAAAAAAAAAAAAAAGAAAGAAAAAGAAATGATCCCTGAAAACAGAGATAAGTGTATGCCCTCCTGAGCACTTGCGACAAAGAAGCCTGAGCACTTCCTGTTGTGACACAAAAACAAAGAAGAACCTGAGCACTTCCTGTCCTGTTGTGACACAAAAACAAAGAAAAGGGCAAAAAATATATTATTAATATATTTCCATTTATTACATGCTATTTCAGGGGGTTAGAGTCAAACCCAGATGTGCTGAGGGATCACTTCTGAGAACTCAGGGGACCATATGTGTTGCCAGGGAAAAACTCAGGGGCCAGGAGTTACAGCACAGTGGGTAGGACATTTGCCTTGCATGTGGTCCAACTGGATTCAATCCCTAGCATCCCCTATGGTTCCCTGAGCACTGTCAGGAGTAATTCCTGAGTACAGAGCCAGGAGTAACCCCAGAGCATTACCAGGTGTGACCCCAAAAGCCAAAAAATGAAAAAGAAAACCCAATCAAACAAAAAAACCTGAGGTTGGCTGCATGCAAGGAAAGTGCCCTACCCACTATACTATCTCTTGAGCCCACATTAATTACATGTTGAACTAATCACATTAATTATATGTTGAATAGTATCTTTGGTATATAGATTTAAATAAATTATGAATTTCATTTGTTTTATTATTTCATTTTATTAATTGGGGGCACCTGGGTTGTGCTCAGGGTTTACCTGGCTTTACTCAGGAATCATTCTCAACAGTGCTTTGGGGACATGGGTATTGGCAGTGATTTATCCCTTCTGGCCACGCCAAACCAAGTGCATTATCTGCTGTTTCATTTTCTGCAGTCCTCATATTTTATTTTTTAAAATATAGTCCCTGGAATATTTAAAAATCCATATTTGGTCTATTTTGCCTAACTGAACAGCAACGTGTTAAAAGATGTGTTTTAGCTTATGAGACATCAGTAGAAAACAAATGTGAGCAAACACACCTTGAAGATCTGTGTCATAACTGGCCCAAGTGCCTTGGAAATTCCTTGAGAGCAGGGCTCTACCTCTGCTGCTTATCAGTGAATTCCCAGTCAAGTTTTGGAATAAATAAGCCTAACTCTTCATGTCCACTGGTTAGCAATATGGACTACAGAACCAGAGAAAAAGGAAAAGAAATAAAAAGTATAAACTATTCAAAATGGCTTTGTATTTATACAATAATTTTGTGACCTTTGTTTCAGTAATATAAATGTTTAATGCTTTTTAATGAGTATCAACAATGGCCCTGGCACACAACTACTAACACTTAAAACGCATCAAGCAATATGTGAATCAATTAATTTAATCTCGGTCTGCTGTGGGTCATGACATTAATAGAGAGGCTTAACCCAACCTGAGCAATAGCGGACTGGAGGCAGCACCCATGACGGGCAGCTTGTGCTCTGGGGGGCAGGGATAGCTGGTGTCTCAGCACCATATTACAGAGGAACTATGCAAGGTGTGAGAAAACTAAAGACAGGTGGGGCACCTGTGGAGTTCTCCCTAGACAAAGAGGTAAGTGTGTTATTCAAAAGTTTTTAATCTCTTCTCTTTTTAAATATAAAGAAAGCTATTAGCAGTTGCCATTATTCATTCTGTTTTTTACAAAGGGGATTCCGATACAAACCTTCATTGGGCAACTTCCTTGGGGACAATTTATTCCCTTGGCATATCTTACAACACCAGTCCTTTTATGTCAGCTAAGTACAGGCAAGATCTTTGAACGCTGCCTGATGTACAGTAGGCGTCAATTCTCATGCGCTGAGTGAATACATGAATGTCAGTTGTTGGCAGCTGAAATCTCTTTATATCATAACTTAATGGATTAAAAAGCCTTTAAGGTGACTATTATGTGATGCTGTTTGTTCCAGCTGAACATAGGATCATGGATTATTGGTTCCCTGTAGGACACAGGGTGGCAAGTCAGTACAATAATAAACAAGGAGATATCACCCTTAGCTGGGACCCATTGGAACTGCTGCCTTTAGAACTAAAGTCTCTTTTACAGTATTCACTGGTGTGAGTTCTGAAAGTGTGACTGTGCATCACTGTTTCTCTAGTTAAAAAGGAAACACTTGGTTGAAATGAGACCCTTCCCCATTAATGTCATCATCTGTATTCTGTTTCTATAGATTCTTCAAGTTCCTTTTTAAGATAGATTCTCAATCAGGTACATGACAAATTTCTAGGCCTTTCACAGAAAATTCTAGAATGATCAAGCTGAACCAGAAATGGCTACAGTGAACCTTGTACTGCTCCAGGACCATATGCAGGCCATGGTTTTTGTATGGCACATTTATAAAGTTCTTAAGAGTTTTCCCTGCCCCTTTTATGCCTGACTTGCACAAGCATACCCCTCAACAAGATGTCCGACTTTCACTCTGCACACCTACCAGGCTCCTGGAAGAGGTGTGCTTCAGCCGCCTGACTGCTCTCTTTTCTCAGTCTTACGCAGGTCTAACTTGCATAGTCCTCATCTCATTCTTGTAATCTTCCGAAAACACCTCTTATACTTTCCTTTTTGAACTATTACGTTTTCTCTGACTTTGCTTTTCAAAGGCAAAATTCTCAGCTCCTTCCCTGCCAACAGAAGCTCAATATGGCCCTGACTGCCTGAGCACTCCATGAAGAATATGGCAAGTCCTCGAGTGCCTGTTTCAGCAGATGGCTGCCACTCTCTAAGATTCAGCTCAGATCTACCTCCTCCATTCCAATTCAGCCTAAACTGGTCATTCTCTTGTTTGGAACTTCAATTTTAATTTTAGAGCAGAATCTATATTATAACTGAGCACAGGAATATCTGTTCTCTGGTCACACGGATGCTATTTTAACCCACTAACACCAATAATTCATTAGCTTTAAAAATTCCTTGAAAGCAGTGTTTTAGTACCCCTTGTCCCACACACATTTTTCCTTTGCTCTCTGCTACAACTTATTTGTGAATTACTTAAAAATGTAATTTTCTATCTTGTCTTTAATTCCTTGCCTGATAAAATTCAAATGATGGTTGAATCATACTATTTGCTTGCTCCCTCCCTGCTTATATTCCGGTAAATGAAAATTATGGAAAAAATTACAATAACTACACTGACTTTAAAATGATCTCAAATCCTGACTGGGCAGTGATGTAGATGGTACCTAATTATGGGTACCACAACTCCTTCCTGTTATTCTACCATGTATTTTAGTCTTTCCTGTAGTTTTTTCCTGTTCAACCATGAATTACCTTTCACTAAACTTGAACAACAGAATGCGGTAGAAATTATGTGGTGCCAACCTGTGTTTTAATCACTGAGAACTTACAAATGGCACCAAAAGAGTGAAGGGGTGAAGCTCCCCTCTCAATCCCACAGGGTTAGGAAAGATTTCTCTGAATAGAGAACTTCATCTCTATTCATAATTAACTTGTGAATGATATTAGTGATGAATGAGACAGAAAGGAGGTATTAGAAGTCAATATTCCCATTTCTAATAAAATAAAATTAAGTTGATTGTTACAGTAAAGAAGTTCTTAGAGATAGGGAGAGCTCAAAGGGTTGAGCACACATGCTGCTTGAAGGAGGTCTGGGCTGCATCCCTGGCACGGCGTAATTTCCTGAGCATAACCAAGTACAACGTCTGAGCACAGAACAAGATACAGACCTCAACCACCGCTGGGTCTGGTCACCTCTCCCTGCCAATAAACAACAAAGAAACAAAATCCTTCTGATTTTGTTTAGTACCATCCTACCTCCATGGAGATTTGTGGACTTGATGGCTAGAATGACGTGTTTGCTTTTCAATGACTATACCAATATTAGGGTCATTCAGAAAACAAGGCTTGAGAGTAATGTTTTTTAACTACATGACACGGAATTGCCAAAACAAGATCCTTGCCATTATAAAGCTGTAGCAAAAGGGAAATTCCCACATCTATTTTATTTTTTCCTGAATATTTTATTTTATTTATTTTATTTTTTTAAAAACATTTTTATTATACCACCGTGAGATACACAGTTACAAAGATGTCAATGTTTGGGTTTCAGTCATGCAGTGTTCCAGCACCCATCCCTCCACCAGTTTCCCACTACCAATGTCCCATGATTCCCTTGCCCCTCCACTGGTCTGCTTCTATGGCAGGCACTTTGCCTCTTCTCTCTCTCTCTCTCTCTCTCTCTCTCTCTCTCTTCTCTTACACATTGTGGCTTGGAAAACATACATTTAGAGGTTATCATGTATATCCCTTTGCCTGTATTCAATGCTCAGTTCTAGGCTGGCATTATCATTTCCAATAATTATTAGCACATTGTTCCCTTCTCTGTCTTACCTAACCTCTGATTCCCATACACTTGCAGTAGATTCCACCCACTGACAAGACCTCCTGATCCATGCTTTGCCTGACCTTGGATATTGGTATCATACTATTTTATTTTTATATACTGCAAATAAATGAGGCCATTCTTTATCTATCCATTTTCCTCTAGCTAATTACACTCAGCATGATCCACTCCTTGTCCATCCATTTATAGGCAAATTTCATAACTTTGTTGTTCCTGACAGCTGCATAGTATTCCATTATGTAGATGTACCAGTTCCTTTATTCAGTCTTCTGTTCTCAGGCACTCTGGTTGTTTTCAGATTCTGGCTATTGTGAATAGCGCTGCTATGAACATAGAAGTGCAGATGGTGTACTGTTGTGTGTTTTTTACCTCCCAGTGTATATTCCCAGGAGTGATATGACTAGATCAAATGGAGGCTCAATTTCTAGTCTTTGGAGGAATGTCCATTTTGTTTTCCAAAAAGGCTGTACCAGTAACATTCCCACCAACAATGGATGAGAGTCCCATTCTTCCTGCATCCTCACAAGCACTGGTTGTTCTTTTGGATGTGTGCCAGTCTCTCCCACACCTATTTAGCCAGCTCAGATGTCTAATTTCTGATTTCTAATTTTTCTAAGATTTCATTTTTGCAATTAAACTGTTTGTTTTAATAATTATTCTTTAAGACACAACTGAATATTTCTTTAACTTGTCACTTTGGAAGAGGGAAGGGAAACAGTAGGAACCTCAATAACGCACACTGAAATATAACACATATATCCTCTGAGAGAGAGGGGCTCTGAATCATGACAGAGAGAACTGGACGCTGCTGATGCTCAGTGAGAGTTTGCCCAAGAAGTCCCAAACACACTTGTTTGTCAACTGAAGAACCTTATTAACTTTCAAGGTCTGCAGAGCCCAAGAGTAGGGGTCTCAGGTCTTAGTCCCGAATATAAGTCCAAGTTTTTATACATTCTTATCACAGCCTGCTTGGTGACATTAACCTGCTTTCTTCTTGCTTGCAAGTGAGCAAGTAAGTATACTTTTAGTAGAGAAGCCAGATGTTTTTGGTCAGCCTTGAACAGTTAAAACAGCTGAAAAGAGTGATGTGTGACAACTACTTTGTCTAGAAATCAGGTTATTCTTGGGGTATTCGAAATGAGCAATGCATGGTAGCTACTTTGTCCGTAAATGAAATAATTCTCGCAATTATTCTTAGGGTTTACTGTCCCTAAATCACCTCTGCATCTTTGGAATGTCGTATCCTATTTCTCAGTTTGAGCCATCTGCTTTTTCTGCTACTTTGGCTCACACCATGACACTGAGGTGAATGTCTGGTGTGGAATATTATTCACATGAAACCCCACCATTGGTAGTATTGTAAGACTAAGCTTTTTTTAATATAATAATAATCATTAGTTTAGTAATATTCTAAAAATGTTGTCATCTTATTTGATCCTCACCACCAATCTGGCATGTTGGGACTTCTATTTTTACAGGTGGTAATATAAAATACAGATTAATTTTCATTGCTAAATTGAAATTTAGTTGCTAAAATAAAATTTGAAAAAAATCATTTCATTAAAAATGGGGCTAGTTTAGAAAAATGTATGTTCTTTTCATCACAGAGCAGAGAGAAACAGAAATAGTTTGTAAGAACATTTCCGTTCACAGTTGTAAAACAAATGTCAAGAAAGGAATAATACTAGAGAATATACTTAATAGCTGAGTTTCGGTTTGTGACATGCCTCATTCTGTCAGAGCTGAAGGAAATGGCTTTTAAGGAGAGAGAATCAGACCATGGTTGTTGATTTACACGATAATATTCTAATACTACACAGTAGCAGCCAAATACTCTGGAATCATAAATACCAACAAAATAAATGCTTTGGTTTTGCAAAGTACAGTTCAGAGTAGTGTTCTTTTTCTTTTATTGTAAACTGTTTTCAAAACAAATTAGCATTGGTTTTACCCTGAAAGCTAAAATTCATAGAATTTTATCACATATAATATAGTTTGGGAGGATGGTATTGTATAGTTACATGTATTGTTCACAATGTTAAAAATTCTCCAAACTTCATAAAGTATGCTTTTTGTTTCTAGACACACTTGTATTTGACTGTATCTAGACTATATTTGTGTCTTATGCTGAAAAAATCAATCTCTATATCTGTAAAAATAGAAGTTCCCAACATTTCAGATTGGTGGTGAGGATCAAATAAGATAACATCAAAAATTTTAAAATACTGCTGAAGTAATGATGATTAATCTATAAAATGATATCTCCAAGCACTAATTCTCAAGAGACTAACTGATCCCTTTGTAAAGAAAACAATTTTGTGAATTATAATTTCCTGTATCAGTCACTAGAAAGTCTAGAAATTATATATAATTTACACACAAACATGCTGAGGTAAAGATAATGTAGTCAGAAAATATAAGAAACATTTTCATGTATAAAAGATTCTATCAGTTGTGGGCTCTGGCACACACAATAGACAGGCCATGGCAGACACTCAGCTTACTTCTCTTTCAATGTACTATGCTGGGCTCCCTGGGAAGAAAAGGGCCTCCTTTCAGCTAACCTCCTCAAGACGTGCTCAGAGGAGTCAACTCAGTGGTGGTGGCAGAGATAAAATGAAGAAGGATGAATGTCACAAGTGTCTAAGAAAAAATAAAGCACAAAATAACTTAACACTTCCATGAAACACTGAGCACAAGGCTTCTTGATTTTGTTATTCTGAAGTAGCTTCTATCTTTACAAAAGACCAACCAACTAGACAATTTGGATAACACCTTCCATTGGTCAGCTGTAAAAGGCCTGGTCATCATTGTGCCATCACAGGAGGTCTGGTCGCCAAATCTAATAAATCTTGTACAGATTTTGTCAAGTCATTCATAAAAGGCAAAAAAGGCAGTCAGGGGCTCCTCGTGACAGAACAGTGGTGAACAGGAAGTCCAGAGGGAGGCAGAGACAGCAGGGGACTGGCTTTATAGGGTTCCTTTGTCAAATAGAGGAAATATTATCATTCTGACATTAATCTCCCTTACAGTTTTTTTTCCCTTACAGTTTTTAATACATTCAATCCCTTCTTCTTTATTCTTCCAAGAAATTAAGGAGAGAAAAAGTTGAAAGGGAAAAGTTAAAAATGAAGTTTACTTAAGGTTTTGATAGGACATACTTGCTTTGAGCCAAAGGTCTGTCCACAATACAGAAATGTCAGACAGCTATTTTCAAAAACTAAAGTTTTAAAAAGTGAAAAGGCATTTGCCTTTTAGTGATGTGTTAAAACTGTCACTTTTATGGGGATTATTTGAAAGTGGCTCTTGTAGCATATTTTTTGAAAATGGGTATCTAGCACTGTTTCCAAATTATAGCTATTACAGCTTTCTTAAGAAATTTAGTTCGACACTTGATTTTACCTCAGCTTTGCTTTTTATTCTTTGTAATTCTAATAGTATCTTTCAAATATCAGTGCTTCTAATGCCAGGTGTGAAAAGAATATGGTGAAGCTGCTTTCTGATGTCAGTCAAAATGAAGAAAGATTGTGAAAGGCAAGTTTCATACCAGTTAAGGCTGGTAATTTTGCAACTAGAAAATTCAGATTAACCCTGACCCTTTGCTGGGCCACTCTGAGCTTTACAGTAGACTTACAAATTATTGTGACTTGATTCGTTTTTTCTACTTAACCTTCAAAACATACTTTAAAAAATTATTACTTTCCAAGATATGCAATCTTTTGGTACTTAATATACAATGCAAATTCTATCTTAATTCAACACAATTAGCATTAATAGCGCTCTATGATCTTTTCTAATAGGCAACATATTTAAAGCTTGTAATTACAATGATCTATGTCTGTCATCAAAATAGGCAGATAAGATACACACATGGCATCCACTCCTCAAGTCTCCCTTGTACTTTTGATATTTTAAGATATTGCTTTTTAGACTCTTTGACTTCACCAATATTTACAGTGCACTTACCAAACCCTAGTTGAAAGACGGCGCTCTCTTCATGATGTAAAAGCCCTCTGGAGCGGCACTGACTAGGTTCAAGCTCCAACGAAATAATCATGATAAGATTTTGACAAGTTATTTGTCCCTTACTTTCTAATTTGACAATTGGGGTAATGGTGTTTCCTACCCATTGTCAGAGTTGTGAGGATTAAAATTATTAACAAGTGTAAAATGTCTGAGAATAATGTTCATCAATAAGTACTCAAACAATGTTAAAAAATGATTAAATACTACCCAAAACCCCCCAGACGATTAGCAATAGCAAATCTATAGGAATCTGAGAGTCAGATAATATGGTTGCCTTTCTATGTTTCAATATTTAATAATTGCTATGACAAAACAGAAATAATAAGTAAAATATAAGCCAGAAAGTTGGATAAGTGCATGTTCTGCATGTGAGAAACTGAGTTCCATGCCCAGCACCCCACGGGCACTTCATGCATCCAGAAGTGACCCTTTCTGGAAAGATTTGGGAGAGTCCTTTAGCACTGCCAAGACTGGCCCCCAAATCTCCCCAAGATGAATTAATATGTGTTCTAAGTCAGACTATGACATTGCTAAGAGTTAAAAAGAAGGGAAGATTTTTGGAGGTTTAAAATGGCTTCTTAAGATCACTTCCTAGCACGAACAAATAGCGGTTCACTTCAAAAAATTAAATGTACTGCTTTAGTCAAGTTTGGTTTTCAGAATGAGAGAATTAGGTAGTTCCTGTCATAGGTTCACCCTAGTGGTCCAGACTGTTAACTATGAACTGGAACCAGATAACAAGAACCATTTCTCTAGCTATATTCTTTGAATAATGATATCCTCACAACCTGAGCTCATTTTGAGTATATTATACAAGCATCACAATGAGAATAATATTGAATGTCTTACAATCCATGCAAATTATTTATTACTTTTCCCTTTACCCATGCATTTAAAGAACACCTGAGTTCTGGCATTACACTTCATCCTGCCATCTGATTACCATTCTTTTTTGGAACTAGACTGTGGACACATCCATATGTTACAAGTGATTTATCTGAATTTAATTGAACAAATGTTGTTAAAAAGTGTTTATTAAAATAGTTTAATTTAGAACACCTGTTTAATTGAAATCAAAAGACATAAACCATATCCAAAAGTCTCAATGGAAAAGATGTTCTATTTTTCTCTCCTTTTTCCCTAAGAGCATCATTGTCACTGTTTTCCTGTTCATCATCGATTTGCTCAAGCGGGCACCAGTAACATCTCCATATGTCCTGTCTCATGCAAGTAGAGCCCAAGGGCACATGCTTGATCCAGGAACATAAAGAGCCTCAAAACCATTCCATCAGGTCATGGGAATGAGGTTATAATTGTTACTGGTATTTGGCATATCAAGTACGACATGGGTAGCTTGCCAGGCTCTACTGTGCAGCTAGCATACTCTTGTAGTCATCTCTAATCCAGCATTTATTGATGAACTGCGCGCCGCTTGCAGCCATGTGAGCCAGGCTGTGATAAGCTGGGCCTCCATTTTTCACATCCGAACTTTCCCTCATCAGAACTTCACCCAGCAGACCAGCTTATCACAGCCCTAAGAGCATCTTATTGACAATTGACAGTGCCCACCAAAAGACCTAATATTAACTTCCTTACATTGTAAGATTGTAAGATTGTAAGATTTTGCTTATAAATCTGCTTATAAATCTGCCTCTTTATAAGCAGGTAGAAGTTTTCTGAAATTTTTACAACATGTAAAATATTTTAAAAAGTATGTGCTTTGTTATTAGTCTGTACCATATACCAGTGTTTTCATAAATCTTCTTTAATTTGCTTCATTTTGGGTATATTTGGGCCACAGGTGGTTCTCAGGCTGTACCTTTGGCTCTGTGGATTGCTCCTGGTAGGTTCGGAGGTCCATATGGGATGTCAGGGATCAAACCCTGGTTGACTTCAAGGCAAGAACCCTTCTGTACTATCTCTCCTGGCCCTCTATGAATCTTCTATACTCAAGAAAATAGCAAAACTTTGGCTTTATTCCTGTTTGAGAAATTCCAACAGGCACAGCAATGTTAAAAAAATACAAATAGTACAGGCTTGCAAGTGTTATTGCCAAAGGACAAAAAAATAATTGGCAAGCCACCTAAAAGCAGCAAATACAGATGTACAGGCTTTGGGTTTCAATTCTATAGGGTAATGAGTAAAGGGAAAACAACCGTAAGAAAGAATGCTCACTTTCAATCTGACCAGTGCAGTTAAATTAAAAAAAATACAAAATGAAGTCCTAGCTGCTTCAGAGTCACTCCCCTGGTATGCTTCTCAACTGCGGAACTACACTTAAAACATTTTTCTATTTTCTTTAGAAACTACCTTGTTGAGGATAGTTCTCGGACATAAAAAATATTCCATTAATTTTTTGAGTAAATAAATATTCAACATATACTATAGGTCATATTCTATAAATGTGTTCTTGGGATAGCATCTTTCTTGAGACCAAGGACATATAAACTATTCAAAGCATCTAAATTAATGAGGCTCCTCTTCTTACCCCTACTGAAGATTTGGCTGTCTTATTAATTCTATGAACAGTCAGGGAGGAGGCTCATTATAGCGAGTCAGGGCTGCTGCGTGGGAAAGACACACAGGCCATACGGAGAGAAACAAGTCACCGGAGGAGCTAATGAATTCAGATGGATGTGCTGAAATGAGGCACCTATACGGAACTGGCTGGAAGGAGTAGGAGATGCTGAAGAAAAAGCTGGGGTTCACACTGTTTTTGTGGAATGTAAAAAACATAATATGAAACCAATAACCAATAAGTGACATTGGTGCACTGGTGGAGGGATGGGTGTTGAAACATTATATGCCTGAAACCGAATCATGAACTGCTTTGTCTATCTCACAGTGACTGAATAAAAAAATACAAAAATATGCATTAGGGCTGGAGCTATAGTACAGGGGGAAGGGCATTTGCCTTGCATACAGCTGACATGGGTTCAATTCCTGGCATCAATACCTGGCATCAATTCCTGACACTGACAGAAGTGATTTCTGAATGCAGAGCCAGGATTAACCCCTGAGCGTCATGGGTGTGGTCCAAAGAGAAAAAAAAAACTTGGTGTTCAGACAAGGGTTTGACTGTAGATAGGGAAGGTGCCTTCGGTCTATTGAGGAAAACTGCAAAGAAGGAAGAAAAGAAAAGAACCACACCTAAGCAACACTAACTGGACAGGAAGCTTGTAGAGCGGAAATAAATTGACAAATTAACCAGTTTAAAATGCAAAATATGAGTGAAATTAGTCAGAAGGAAAGAGAGAGACATAGAATGACTGCATTTATTTGCATGACATAAATATACTAGGTGATCTTACCAAAAGTGGAAATTACCAAGCGTGTGGGAGTCAGAGGTTGGTTTAGATAGAGAAAGGAACATGAGTGAATAAATGTCTAAAGTTCTGATACTAACATAGAACTGAGCATTAAATACAGACAAAATGCAAGTGATGGCTTCTAAGTGTACGTAGTGCAACCCACAATGTGTGGGAGAAGGAGGAGAGAGAGAGGGAGAGGAGAGGAGATAAAGAACCTGCCATTTAGGAGGGATGTGGGAGGGGGGGGGGGGAATTGGGGACATGGGTGGTGGCTGAGGGGCACTGGTGGAGGGCGGGGTGCTGGAACACTATGTGACCGAAACCCCCAAGCGTGAACAACGTTGTAATTGTATATCTCACGGTGGTATAATAAAATGTTAAATACAAAAAAAAAATAAAATGCAACATAGTGTTTGTAAAGAAGAGATAAAGCTGGATGCAGTTAATGACACTTTAAAATGTTTTCAATGGGCATGTTATATGCTAGGGGTCATAGGTGGTTTCACAAGGAGTAACAATAGAGATTGCTGACACCAGAAAGTACAATTGGAACAATAAAAAATATTCCAGTGATCACAATATGTTAAATTGGAAGATACAGAGTGTAAATGTTAACATATCTTCAGGCCATATTGCTAAACTGTACAAAGATAGCTCATGCTGAAACTAGATAACTTTCACCACCGCCATCACTACCACTCAGTGAGGGCACATGACCACTGAATCACGATCCTGAGGGCAGGAGAGAAGAGTGTCTGGGCTCTCTCCTGGGAGTAGAGCCCAGTATGGCTGCACCAAGCCTTGCCCCACCAATTTTAATTTTAGTGTTTTTCCATTATGCAAGTGGCCTGGTTATGTAGGGGAAGAGGGTAGATTTGCTTGGAAATTTCTTTCACCTAAAGCATGAACTTAAGATGCGCACACAAATTTCTTCTCTCATCTAAGTAGGATTCTATCATTTTAAAAGACTTGCTGTTGTAAAAATATATTGTCAAATTCCCAAACTGACAATGCATACCATAGACTTTCACCCATGAAAAAATTTGACTAAAAGACGTTAAGTGGTTCACATAAGTTTATTTAATATGATTAAAAATATACTGGCATGATTTAAAACATGGAAAATTAATAAGATAAATGAAAGATAATCTTTGGCTATATTTGATTGTCTGGCATTGCTGAAATCCAAAAAATTAGAAATCTGCCTTTACTTTGATAACAAATTAGATTCTTAAAAGCACTTATCACTGTATCACTGTCTTCCCGTTCATCATCGATTTACTCGAGCGGGCCCCAGTAACATCTCCATATGACCTGTCTCATGCTAGTAGAGCCCAAGGGCATATGATTGCTCCAGGAACATAAAGAGCCTCAATCCATTCCGGAATGAGGTCTATAATATAAATGAAAGGTGAAGTGATTGCATCTGTCCCTTTTATATTTACTAGGATCTTTTACTCTTTCTTTAATGATAATTTGAATGACACAATATTACTGCTGTATAAATGCATTTGCATGTGGCGTGCAACATCAAATACATATATTTAAAGCAATGGAATCATGAAACAGGTAAAACTGTGTAAGCATACCTGTGTGCAGGCATGTGAAAACTATAATAACTCAATAGCAAAGGAAAAGATCTGAAAATTTAATTTTTGTAGTGGTATTCACGTTTTATAGATGTAGTATTTACTCTATATTTCACATAGTAGGAAAAACATGACTTTTATAACAAATCAAGGCATCTCTATATAACTATTTAAAAAAGACTGTAATCTAGAATATAATTATTCTCTAGCTTTGTAAGTTTGCTCTCTGAAGATTGCTCACTTTTATATTTTATATTCCTTTTAAAAAGGGTATAGTAAGATTTGGTAACAAACTAAGTTTATTAATAATAACTTTAAACCAAGTGTATTAATAATTCTAGGCCTATATAGGGAACACATTTTTAGTTCTTGAAAGTCACTTTTCACTTGTCTTCCCATTGTTCATCGATTTGCTCAAGTGGGCGCCAGTAACACATCCATTCATTGGGAATCAGGTACCATTATTGTTTCTGTTTTTGGCATATCAAGTACACCACAGGTAGCTTGCCAGGCTCTGCAGTGGCTCTGAGTTCATCACAGGGCGGCTGGCATGCAGTAATAATATTTTTTCTTTAGCTATAGCTGTGAGTTAGATTTAAGTGACTTCAGAAGGAACTAGGTCCAGGATTTCACTTGTTACTGTCACACAAACAATACAACTTGTGCTGTTTCATCAGAGTGTATTTGCCTCCTTCCTTGGGGTTCAGGTTGTAAATGTAGTTCTTGAAAGTACTTTCTATATTTGAAAATACTTAAGTTGCCATAGTTTTATTAATAACAAAAAAGAGTAGATTTCTTAGGTAAGCCACAATGAGATATTTTCTTCAATTTAAAAATATTCTTGCAAATATATTTTTATAGGGTATAGACAAGACTGCCAAGAAATCACTAGAAAATGAAATAAGTTCTGACAATAAGTGTTTCCTGGAATCTCTCACACATCTTATTTCATACTCAGGTTAATAAAGATGAAACGGGATTGCCTATTTATAGGTGATCAGCAGGTGACTAACTTTCAGAATGAAGAAGACAACAGAACAGATGTAAATTTTACTCAAACCCAATGAAAAATTTACCCCAACTCTGTGAAACAGAAAGAATGTGTGACTAGTTCTAAATTATGCTTATTAATACAAACAAGTGATTATTTTCATAATTTGAGTTTCATCTGGAATTCATGTATAACTAAATAATGAATTCATTGTTCAGAAGTCTTTATAGTTTTCATAATCTGAAAGTATCAGTTTATATACCAAATGGACAATGATTTTTGATGTAATCCTTAAGTAATGTTAGTTTAGGTTAAGTTAGAGCAGCATGCACAAGGGAAACATGCTTTAGTGATTTGATTGGTAAGGAAATGATCACTTTGTAGAGAATGATCTATCTCATATATGGGCTTAAAGATAGATGGCAAGGTAGTAATGAAAGACCAAAGCCACCAAGAAGCCAAAGCCAATGAAGGCAGCCATACAATGAGAGAACTCACTCACACTACTGAGTAGTCTGGCCAGATGGGGGTGTTTGAAGAGTAGGGTGTTGGGGTTTTGGGGGAAGGGGAGTGTATACACTGGTCATGGGTGTGGTGTTGGAACTATGTAGTTGAGAAAATATTAACAGTATTATGAATCACAGAGGAGAGGAAGGCAGGATCGCAGGAGAAAGTGGGAAGCAGGCAGGAAGCGGAGGAGGGAGGGAGGAAGGAAGGAAAGAAGGAAGGACAGAAGGAAGGGAAGACAGAAGGAAGGAAGGGAAGGATTACTTGGTCTATATCACATTTAACATAGGAGGCTTAAATATCATTCATGTACTTCAGTGCACTTAAAATCACCGATGCTAAATTTTACTTGACCATTAACAAGAAGGACATTATAACTGGCTCTGAATACATAGCATGTAGTTTTCATCTTGTGACAGAACAGTACTTCAGAGGATAACAGAAAGTGGGAATTTATGGCAGGTGTATTACTACTTAGGAACTAATCTCATCCACATGGCTGTTAATGTGAAATATGGATTTTAATAATCCTGGCTCTGTGAATTGTGTGATTGTGCCTGGTGGGAGTGTGATTAGCCACAGCCTGTAAGATTAATTGAGATATAGCACACAATTACATCTCATGAATTTCAAGCTATCCAGATTATCCTAAAGCCGTTATACTTCACACTTATCCTTACAGTACCCTTATAGTTTAAAAACATCAATGTGCATCCTTAGAGTTAAAAAGTCAATATCCTATAATTGTTGAGCTGGATGTCGCAGAGATATTAAATATATCACTGAAAAGTGTGTGGAAGTCTTCAAAATACAGGAATGGCATTGATATCTCTGGACATAAAAACACATAAATGTTAAGTAAATAGAAAATAGATAATCAGTGTAACTGAAACACATGTTGGAAACTTACAGAAATGTCTTAAAATGAAATGATATTTAGAAAAATGTTTCTAATTTTAGCACACATAATTTCAGGAAAATAAGTTTGTTTGCTTGTTTGGGACCCTATCCCAATTGTGCTCAGGGTACTCATGGCTCTGTGATCAGGAACCACTTTGGGAATAACCAGGAGACAATACACAGGGACCAGGGATGGAACCTGGTTAGTCACATTGTGAAAGACAAGTACAACATATTTTCATAAAGTTCTGTACAATACACATGTGTGACTTCAATATTATAACTTCATTAATTTATTCACCACATTTTTCTCTTATACTTTTGCTCCATCTTTTAGTGGGGTGTATGTGGTTAGTGCTGTGGATTGAAGTCAGGGTCCCAGACAAAGAGACTGTGCTCCTGGTAGAACTTTACAAGAAGAAAACATCCAACAGCATCAAAAAATGGGGAGAAGAAATGAACAGAAACTTTGACAAGGAAAAAATTCGAATGTTAAACAGCATATGAAAAAATGCTCATCATCACTAATCATCAGGAGAGATTCAAATCAAAACAACAATGAGATGTCATCTCACACCACAGAGACCGGCACAGATACAAAAGTGCAAGGGCAACAAACGCTGCTGTGGATGCGGGAGAAAGGGACACTCATCCATGGTTGGTGGGAATGTCGACTGGTACAACCTTTTTGGAAAACAATTTAGACATTCCTCCAAAGACTAGAAATTGAGCTCCCGCTCAACCCAGCCATACCACTCCTAGGAATATAACCCTGGGAGGCCAAAAACACACAACAGAAACACCATCTGCACTTTTATTTTCATAGCAGCACTATTCACAATAGCCAGACTCTGGAAACAACCAGAGTGCAGAAGAACAGATGACTGGATAAAGAAACTTTGGTACATTTACACAATGGAATACTATGCAGCTGTTAGGAAAAATGAAGTCATGAAATTTGCCTATAAATGGATGGACATGGAGAGGATCATGATGAGCGAAATTAGCCAGAAGGAAAGACAGATATAGAATAACTGCATTTATTTGCATTATATATTATACACAAATATATATGTATTATATATATATATATATATATATATATATATATATATATATATATAGTATGATACCAATAGCCAAGGTCTGGCAAAGCATGGATCAGGAGGTCTTGTCAAAGATGGAATCTACCACAAACTTGTGGGAGTCAGAGGTTAGGTAAGACAGAGAAGGGAACAGTGTGCTAATAACTGTTGAGAGTGATACCAGCCTAGAACTGAGCATTGAATGAATATAGGCAAAAAGATACACATGATAACCTCTAAATGTATGTAATGCAAACCACAGTGTGTACAAGAAGGAAGAAAGAAAGAGAGAAAGAGAAAGAAAAGAGGCAAAGTGCCTGCCATAGAGGCAGGTTAGGGAGGGGGAAGGGAATTGGGGACACTGGTGGTGGGAAATGGGCATTGGTGGAGGGATGTGTGCTGGAACACTGTATAACCGAAACCCAAACATGAACATCTTTGTAATTGTATATCTCACAGTGTTTTAATAAAATATAAAATAAAATTTAAAAAAGCAAAAAAAAAAAAGGGGACTTCGCTGTACCACAGTTCTCAGTCCCCACCCACAACTGTTCTCAATTCATGGCAACTCTGACTCCTCCATATTCAGAGAAAGCCACATGGTCTTTTCCTCCTTCCAAATTTTAATCCTGCGGCTCACAAAGCTCAAGTAATGAGGAAGAGTAATAAAGGAATAGATTCAAATGTTTCATTCAAGTTTCCCCTTTGATAATATTCCTTGCCAGCCTCACTAAGGTGAATTTGACCAAGCCTTCAAAGTACTTTGCTTTAATTTAACGTTTCAACTTCCCTGATATTTCAAACTCACCAGCCCTGTTCTTTCTGCAGTTGTTTCCCAGTCACAATCACACCCTCCTATGCTCAACCGGCCTTGCCCCTCCATGTTCTCAGCAAGTAATAACCGACAAGCATTCACCAAGAAGCGTACCTTAAGGTCCTGTGCCAATCACAAGAACGGGCCCAAAGAAAATATTACCAGGTGAAAGTCAAACGAAGGCATTTTACATAAAAAGCTTTATAGATGTTGACACAGATATGCAAATCAATATCTATAATCTAGACCTATCAATTGCCTTCTTTGGACACAGCAGACTGATTCCCTTGACATCAACTCAAATTTGTGTGAAATCACTAAGCAAGTTAAAGTTAAAAAGTCAAGCAATGATGAGAAAATACAAAATCACCAATGTTAATGGTTTAAAATGGATTGAATAAGTCACAGGTCTTCAGCTTGCACTTGGCATTTCTGATGAGATATATAAAAAATCTCTTCAATATCCTTTGAAGACGCATGCCATTTTCCTTAAGAAGTTTTTCTGTGTCTGTCTTTTGGGTGTGCTTTCTCTTGGCACTGATCAGGGACCATTCCTGGAGATGCTTGGGAATCATTATGTGGTGCTGGATTAAACACCAGAGTCAGCCATGTCCAAGTCAAGTACCTTACCCACTGTACTATTTCTCAAGACCTAAAATTACTTTACAAGGAAAAGATAACTATAGTATACTTCGCAAATATTCATCTTCATTGATTCGATATTTCCAGAAGTCATCACACAGAAACAAACAAGAGCATTTCTTCCTTCATGTACAGATGGTGCTTTTAGCCTTGAAGGCAACTTTTTAGGGGCTAAAGTGATAGTACAGAGGGTGCGGTGTTAGCCTTCCATGCAGCTGGCCTAGGTTTGACCCCCCCAGCATCTCATATGCTCATCCGAGTCTAACCTGGAATAATTCGTGAGTGGAGTTCAGGCACAGCAGTTATGACTAAAAACAACACCGCTTCTCCTCACCCCGCACTCATCACCCCCTCTCCCTCCAGCTTTCCAACATTTCAAACTACCATTTTAAGATTGAATTGGAAATGACTAAAACATCTAGAGAACCCACAAATTAACCAGAATTCTAACATAGCAAGTAACTTGGATATGAAGATAAAAGATTGGATTTTGAATATCTAAATAATTTAAAATCTATTACTATAGTGCTTACATACTTCTGGTTTGCATTTAATCTAGACAATTTTGAAATACTTATCATTGAAAATAGCATATATCAAGAGGTGAATATATCTATTTTTTGATTTAAAAATAATAATGTAAGATATCATAATAGTCATTGTTATACTGAAACCTAGAGGCCCCATTCACTCTCAATGGAACAAACATCTCTGAATGCAGCAGTTATGTGTAACTAGGTCGAGAAATCAACATGATGAACGACCTAAAACCTGAGCTGCACAGGAGGAAGAGAGCGGCATGGAATGCCTTCAAAGGCATGGAAGAAATAGCTAAAAGGACAAAGAACCTCCGGCTCCGGGCACATCTCTTTGACTCCACCATTCTCCCTGCATTAACATATGCCTCAGAGACCTGGGCCCCTACGAAAGAAGGATGAGAATGCTATTCGGGTCTCCCAGAGAGGAATCGAAAAAGCTATGCTTGCAATATCACGCCTCACTCAAGTGAGAGAAGGAATCTGGAGTTCTGACCTCTGTCGCTATTCCAGAATCAGGGACGCTGTCTCGTTTGCCAAGGCATCAAAATCAGATGGGCTGGACATGTAATGCGATTTGGAGACAACAGCTGGACTAGAGCCCTTATTGACTGGATCCCACGGGATGTCAAAAGATCACGTGGCCACCCACCTACAAGATGATCAGACTTCCTTGTCAAGACCCTGAAGGAAAGGTTTGAGGCTCTTCATATTCCTGAATCAACCAGATGCCATTGGGCTACATTGGCACGTGATAGGGTCCAATGGAAATGTTACTGGCGCCCGCTCGAGCAAATCGATGAATAACGGGATTCAAGTGATCAAGTGATCCTGAAAACTATAAAAAACAATTCCATAATAGCTGAAATAACTTTCCCATAATGGCATAGTCTGTCATTGTCAAATAAATGTGGTATGTTTAATCAAAGTAATTAATGATATTTTACTCATTTTTAATTCCTGATATATACTGCAAATAAAAAGAACATGGGAAATTCAGATATATACCGTATAACAGACTAAGTAACAAAAATGATACCTCAAATTTTTATTTCTAAAAGTAGTACAACCCTTTTACAGCCCATCTGAAATATGTACCTTAAACACAGATGGGTAGTTTTAGCAGCATTTATAAAAATTAGGATTGCAAATCATTTATGCATAATAAAAATGACAATTGGGATTATTCTACCTGGATTTTGTAACAATTTTTTCCTGAAAATGTCATCACATTTTGAAGTCTTATTATAGACCTCATTCCCATATTATAGGCTTCATTCCTATGACTTTATTGAGTGGTTTGTGGTTCTTTATGTTCCTGGAGAGGGCAGATGCCCTTGGGCTATCTCGCATGTGACAGGATGTATTGAGATGTTATTGGTGCCCGCTGGAGCAAATCGATGATCTACGGGAAGACAGTGAGACAGACAGTGATTGTGAAGTCTTAAAAAATAAGAGTTGGGGCCAGAGTGATAGCCTAGCAGTTAGGGTGTTTGCCTTGCACGTGGTAGGCCAATACCTGCCCGGGTTTGATCCCCTGGCATCCCATATGGTCCCCGAGCACCGCCAGGAATAATTCCTGAGTGCAGAGCCAGGAGTAACCCCTGAGCATCACCAGGTGTGACCCAAAAAGCAAAAAAAAAAAAAAAAGAGTTAACAGGAGCATGGTATTTGATCTTCTATTACTACCTCTATTAATGATAAAACATATATCACACCAAATAAAAGCAATAAACAGGCAAAGTAACTTGTTTCCCTAGCTCTTTGTTCATACTACAAATAAACCGGTACTTCACAGTACCGGGATGTTTTACAACACTATAATTGACCTTACTGTGGTTAGACTGTGTTATAGTTATAAGAAAAAATTAGGAGTGAAAACAAAGAAATACATTTAAAAAGGCGTGTCAAAATAAAACCAAAGACAACCAAATCTATTAATTATCCTTACAGTTACTCTGATTAGAAAACTCCATTTAAGATACTCAGAGAACAACAGTAGACCATCCAGAGGGGAATGAATTTTTTACTTTCAATTTTAGATACTATTTATTTATTTTAAGAAAAATAAAGAATTGCATAATACTCTGAGACTGGCAAAAAGGCATTTACCTGAAAACAACTAGAAATGGAAATGATGAGTTTAAGGGGAACTGCTCAGAAAGACAGAGAGCCAAAGCAGAGAACACTTGGTTGTTCCCAGGGAGGGTGTGACCAGCGAGCTGTTCAGAACTCGCCTTGGATCCCACAGTCTAATCACAGTAAGTTTATTCTAAGTTTCCATTTGGAAGAAGAGGAAATACTGTTCAAAGAAATACATTTTAGTAATATTCCATAGATTTCCGATTCGACATTATAGCACATCAGATTGCTAACTATCTTTTAAAATGATTTTGCTTAGCAGATAGAAAATCAGATTTATTATTAGAAAACATTTTAACTATCATGTGTAATTTATGCCATAACAAAACATTAAAATCTTATAGGTTTGATATATAAAATAAAAAGACAAGGTAGCATGTTATATAAGACTTTTTGCTCTAAAGTCAAATACCTGCATTATGTGTATACCAAATTTGTATATTATGGCATATAATTTTTATGTATTTATTTTGCTCCTCAATGTCTTTTTTTATTTATTTTTATTTTTAATATACCACAGACATGACTCACAGACATGGGGCAGGGCTGCTACTGGCTCTCCCTGTGCCTAGCTGCTCATGAGGTGCCTCGGAGGGATGGCGGGTTCTAGCCCTGGCCTGCCACCACAGCAGAGCCTCACAACAGTCAGATGACCCCCACTCCATGAGGGCCTCCATTTTCCACATCCGGACTTCCCCCTCATCAGAACTTCACCCAGCAGACCAGCCTATCATCACAGCCCAGCTCATTGAGACCCACCCTACAGCAGTCTTTTTTAATCCGGCCCAGGTATGCTGATCCAGAGACTCACAGACATGGGGCAGAGCTTCTACTGGCTCTCCCTGTGCCCAGCCGCTCATGAGGCGCCTGGGAGGGATGGCGGGTTCTAGCCCTGGCCTGCCACCCCAGCAGAGCCTCACAATAAGCCAGACAACCCCCCACTCCATGAGGGCCTCCATTTTCCACATCCGGACTTCCCCCTCATCAGAACTCCACCCAGCAGACCAGCCTATCACAACCCGGCTCATCAAGATCCACCCTGCATCAGTCTTTTAATCTGGCCTAGGTATGCTGATCCAGAGACTCACAGACATGGGGCAGAGATGCTACTAGCTCTAGCAAGCAGCCACGGTTCATCAATAAATGCTGGATTTAGAGATGACTACAAGAGTATGCTACCTGCACGGCAGAGCCTGGCAAGCTACCTGTGTCGTATTTGATATGCCAAATACCAGTAACAATTATAGACCTCATTCCCATGACCTGATGGAATGGTTTGAGGCTCTTTATGTTCCTGGAGCAAGCAGGTGCCCTTGGGCTCTACTTTCATGAGACAGGTCATATGGAGATGTTACTGGTGCCCGCTCGAGCAAATCGATGATGAATGGGAAAACAGTGACAGTGAATATACCACCGTGAGCGATTATACAATTACAAAGATGTTCATGATTGAGTCTCAGTCATACAGTGTTCCAGCACTTATCACTCCAGTAGTGCCCATTTCCCACAAACAATGTCCCTCATATTCCCACCACTCCTCCCCAAGCCTGCCTCTAAGTAGGCACTTTTCCTCTTCTCTCTCTCTCTCTTCTCTCTCTCTCTCTCTCTCTCTCTCTCTCTCTCTCTCTCTCTCCCTTCTCTTACACATTGTGGTTTGCTCTACATACATTTAGGGATTATCATGTAAATTCCTTTGCTTTCAATGCTCAGCTCTAGTCTGGCGTTACCATTTTCAACAATTAGTAGAACACTGGTATATAATTATATTCCACAAATGAATGCAGTCATTATATATCTAGATATTTACTTTTAAAAAAAGTTCCCTGAGCTTTTATTTTTTATACAGTAGCAGCACAAATTATATATAAAACATAATAACTTATACTTTTACATTATTAAAATTGCCTGAAATTTCAGCTGTTAGTCAATAAACTATTGGCATTTCAAAAAATTCCAAATTTTAAAGAATTTAATTAGAATTATTTTTAGGGAAAATCAGAAACTAATAAAAGTTTTATTACTTTTCTAAAGCATGGTTAAGATAACAATGAGTATTAACTTTCTTCTCAACAAAACATAAGTAAGTCATTTTTTTCCAACAGTTCTTTTTATTGCTTTGCATTTGATTGACATAAAGTTTTTAAATTTTTATCCCTCAAAACAGTAGATACCACTTTAAGAACTCTCTTTCAAATGTTTTAATCATTTCTCTGCCTTTTTTGGTATTCTTATCTTTTGCATACTATCTTATACAACTTGATTTTACAAAAATAAAAAAGATAAATAGCTATGCCTTAAAGGATATCATATAACCATTCTGATTATATTATCAAAATCAACAGTTTTGTTTTTCTCTCTTTTTTCACTAACTTAACAACAGTGATTTTGGGGAAATGTAATAAAATAATAAGTTTACAGTGTAAATAATGATGTATAAATAAAACAAATGGAATGGTTTTTTCAGAAACTCTCACAAGTTTATTTTATAAGTAATCCTGTATCAAAAAACTAAATGGAATGGTTGTTTTCAGGAAACTCCATCACACAGTAAGTGAATCAATATGTTCTCCAAGAATAAGTAGTTGTGAAAGGCAGATCAGAGAGTTTGTATATACCCTGTCAGTGCAGATGTGAACCTGCAGATGTGAACCCCAAGAACTACCTGTTACCACATGTGTATCCATAACACCACAGTTGCTGAATGCATTTTGTCTGCAAGGATGTATAAGCCAGAGGTACTGTGAATAATACTGGTTTATACTTGTTTTTTTTTTTTTTTTTGGGTCAGACCCGGCAATGCTCAGGGGTTTCTCCTGGTTCTGCACTCAGGAATTACTCCTGGCGGTGCTCTGGCGACCATATGGGATGGGGGATCGAACCGGGCCAGCCCAGGCCGCCGCAAAGCAAATGCCCTGCCCACTGGGCTATGGCTCCAGACCCTATACTTGTATTTTCAAAATAAATACAACTTATTTTAAATAATTTTTAATAAAAATAAATCCAATTTAGATTTTTAATTTTCTGGGAAAATATTTTAGAAAACTACATTTACTATTTGTCCCTTACAGTTTTCTGCTTACCTAATCATTTTAAAGAATCAAATTACCAAAATTACTCGTCTTTTTCTCCCTTACATTTTGTGATTAGTTGCTGACAATATAGCAAACCTTGAGAGAATGCCTGGGTTTCAGTGGCTGCTTTAACAGCAATATGAATGCAAAGGCATTATGGAGTCAAACCCATAATTTCATCCCACACGTTTAAAAATGTATGAAAACATAAACCATCCTGCGTAGATTTTCAAAAAGTTGTTCAGTGAAACAGTGGTGATGAAGGTTTATGATGAATTACCATTTTGCTTTCCAAGGAAAACAAAACAGTTGCATTACTGAGAGATTATCTTCAGAATATTTGGTCAATAGAAAAAAAAGAAAAAAAATGCCAGTTTATAATGAATGTCCCTAGGATTGCTCTTTTACATATTTCACTGCTTTGTTTTATAAACTACTTTAAGTTTAAAATGCTTTTAATAGAAACAGTGCTAAAAAATAAAGCAGTGCTGCATTACAGTATTACATATTTTCCAGTTGCCTGCCTCTGAAAAGCAATGTATATAAGCTTTTAACATCAATCGAGTTCACCAACAAAAAATCCAGGTTAGATTTTCAGGAAAAAGTCCAGACAGTAAGAATAATTACTGCCAATAGCAATAATTATTAATCACTAAAGAATAGTTAAGCCTTTAACAGATTATTAGCACCTATCACCCTCCTAGTCAATCTTATTACTGATATTTTACATTTAGAAGGTACATTTGAAACAACTAGGAACCAATACCATATCCATTAGTACTAAATTCTATATTTTAGTTGATTTTTCTAGTTTTAAAAAATTGCTCCTTATCTGTTCCAGGATTATTTACTTTTTTGCGTCATACCCACAATGCTCAGGGGTTATTCCTGGCTCTGCAACTCAGGAATTACTTCTGGCGGTGCTCAGTGGAACAAATGGAATGCAGGAATTGAACCTGGGTTGACCACAAGCAAGGCAAACACCCTTCCAGCTATGCTTTCACTCCAGTCCCCAATTGGTTCCAGGATTACAAAGGTGTCATCATATTGCATTATCCATTGCATATCCTTATCATCTTGGCTAGGGTTTTTCCAAGCCCCTTATTATTTATGATGATTTGGGCATTTTCAGATCTATGTTTAGGTATTTTGTAGAAATATTTGAATTTTCTTTAACACCTGTACATGTATTATTAACTCACTGAAAACTCACATCCTCAGAGTTTTAACAGCCACTTCACAGAAGATGCAACCAAATCACAAGGAAATCAAATAATTAGCAACAAAAATTGATTAAATATCACTTCCTGCTCTCATCTACTAGGCTCTTGTACAATATACAGAACTACATTTCACAATAGTTTATGGAATTATATAAAAGGAAAGTTCTGCTACTTATAGACTCCTTGTTAAAACTGAACAAATGTCTGGTGTGAGCCTTGTCTTCTGACTTTTAGTCTTTCATAAACACCTCCAGGCTGTTTTTCTTAACTTAGAACTACACTGGGCTCCTGAGCAATGCCACATCACACATTACCTACGTATCTGCCCTCTGCCCCAAATTCCCTGTATTGGTAAATGAATCCATCATCCCTCCAACAATCTGCATGTAAAATCCTACGGCTTTTAGCTCCCTGTTTTTTTTCCCCTTAGGAACTTTACCTAATCTATAAGCAAGTCTATAATATTTGCTTATTTTTCCATACAAAATGTGTGACTTGAACTCATTATCCTATCTACTTCAGATTGAGACCATGGCTTGGTAGAAATTCAATAAGTTCTTTGTAATGAGATATCCCCTAATTCTAGTCCTCAAGTTTCTTTGAGGTATACTATGTGTAAATTAGCTATTCTGCTACCAAACTTATAGGCTCAGAAAGTGTGTCTGCTCTTAGTTAAAATAAATATTTAAAATAAAATTGAAATGTGACACTGTCTTGAACCTGGGGACAGCTCAACAGCTGACACCAGAGACAGAGCTCAGTGCTGGCGCCTCCGCTTGTGTCTGAGTGTGACACAGGGGCTTTGGGGTTGACACTGTGCTGCGACCAACTGACCAACTGTGTGACCCACAGCAGCCACCATAACCAGAGAGAACAACCACATACAAGAGGGAGGCAGTTACACAATAAATTTAAAAAAGTGTCTTTCTGAAAAATTGCATATGCCCATCCTGTAGAGAAAAGGTGTTAATTTTTTCTGGATAAAGTCTTGCTAGTAACTTTTGCCTTGGAGGAGCCCATTATTTAAATTAGAAATGACCTAACTTTCAGACAAGTGTAAAAAGACCTAGAGAGGCACTGAGAAAGTGGATTTGGTTATATTTCAAAACTATGCTACTTACTAAATAATGCCAATAATCCCAATTTAACCTACTGCCTATGGTTCCCCAACCACTAAAATTCAACTCCCTAGAAAGCTTGTAAAGTGATATAATACATTTCACCCGCTAAAGCCATCCCTCTTCTCTTCTTTGCAATATTTTACATTTCAGTATTTAGAGTTCTCTGTTACACATATATCTTCTGCCTCATGTATGCTCACATTTCCCCATCTCTCGCTCAGTTCTTCATTCTGTGTGTTTATTCATCACAAGTCAACTTCAGCTGCATCTTACTCAAAGTCCTTTTGGAGATTTCAGTTGCATGCAGATATTGATGTGTCTGCTGCTCCAGCAACAAGGTTTGTATCAGATTCCTTTTGCTTCCTTTAAAAGTTGATTCAATAAATGCTTGTTGAACTGAACTGATCTTTCATATTATCAAATACCTTATCTAAAATAAAAATCCATGTCACAGTTCTTTCAATCAAAGTTACTATTGGGTCTAGCAAAATCCTCTTAATCTTCTGCATTTTTATCTCAGAAACAAATTCTTTTCTTGTCAGCTACTAAGCTTAGGCATAACATATGCAAAAAACTTCATTCCATCATTAATTCATTAATTCATTCATTCACTCATTTATTTATTTACCTATTCATTCATTCACTTATCTATCATCTATCTATCTATCTATCTATCTATCTATCTATCTATCTATCTATCTATCTATCTATCTATCTATCTATCTATCTATCTATCTATCTATCTATCTATCTATCTATCTATCTATCTATCTATCTATCTATCTATCTGTGTTTTTGGGTCATGCCCAGCGATGCTCAGGAGTTACTCCTGGATCTTCACTCAGGAATTACCCCTGGCGGTGCTCGGGGGACCATATGGGGTGCTGGGGATCAAATCCGGGTCAGCCACATTCAAGGCAAAGCCCTCCCTACTGTGCTATGGCTCTGAACTCTCATTCCATTGTTCTTGTCTCAATGGTCTTCACTCCATTCTTGAAGGCACTTGTTTCACCCACCTGACAATGTCTAGGTAACTAGAAGCAATTGTTTATCCTTTATTTAGAATCATTTCTTCAGATGCATGCTTTTTAGTCATCAAAGTTTTCCGTACTTCATCATATTTCCATGTGCAGTTCCCTGTACTTCCATCATATCTCCACGTGTAGTTCCCTGTACTTCCATCAGATCTCCATATGCAGTTTCCTGTACTTTTATCAGATCTCCATGTACAGATCCCTGTACTCCCTGTACTTCCATCAGATCTCCATGTGCAGTTCCCTGTATCTCCATTATATATCCTTGTACAGTTCCTATATACAGGTTCTCTCACAAATTCTCCTCATTCTTTCATGCCCCAAACCACCTGCTGTAATACTGTTGTGGTCCTCATTATCAAGGGTCACTAGACTTCAATTACTTTTTTTAATATAATAATTACCCAACTAAACATTCCACAATTAGAGATAATAGTGGGTGCTTTTTTTGTTTGTTTGTTTTTGGGGTCACACCCGGCAATGCTCAGGGGTTTCTCCTAGCTCTGCACTCAGGAATCACTCCTGGCGGTGCTCGGGGGACCATATGGGATGCCGAGGATCCAACCCTGGCTGGCATGGGTGGGCCGCGTGCAAAGCAAACGCCCTACCTGCTGGGCTATCCCTTTGGCCCCTAGTGGGTGCTTTTAAATAAAAAAAAGTAAGGTACCAAATGGATTCTGTGTTCGATGATGGTTGTTATTAAACAAAGGAAAATCGTTTCTTAGAGCATTTAATAGACTAATGTGTTTTTGAATTGCTAACAAAACTCAGGTTTCCCCAACTTATTTGCCCATGGAATCATTTTACTGACCACTTATCTGCTAAGGACTATTATCTTTTTGCCTATTTTACATGCTTCTTTTATTTACATGAGTGATTGCTTACTTAGTGTTGAACTGCTTGAAAGTCAGATTACACGGTTATTCATCCCTATCTCCCTGTTTCAGGACTCTGTAAATAATTCATGTTCGAATGAATTTTGTGTTCTTTAGCTGAAGTAAAATGTTCCAGAAATTTTTTCAAAATAAACTTCTACCAGAATTTTATTATCTATTATAATCAATCTTCTTTCCCTTTTCTACAGGGATATACATTTTGGTTTAAGTGAAAAAGGGATAATCATAGTGAATGTCTTATACACTGAAGCTACTTGTGATTTCTAAAACAAATAAGAAGTTAAATAATGAATACAAATATCTCTTGACTCCACCTTAGACTGCCCAGAAATCCTGAAGGGATCCGATGTGCTCCAGCAGGGTGCTGACAGGATCCAATGCCAGGAATCAAACCCAGCCTCCTGCATGCACAGCATGTCCACTGATTTTTGGTCTACTGAGCTGTGACAGATGTTTTAAGAACAGATCAATGTAGAGGAAAAAATACAACTTTATAAACAATAGGACAAATTCTATGGAGCTAGATTGATTTTTGTATTTAGAAAAAAATAGTGTATTGGCAAAGATTAAAAACAGTAAATAATAATTCCAATAATATGGTAGTATATTATACAGACCTTTATATAATTCTAATAATGTAAGTGAGTTGAGAGGATTTTTTTTTTTTGTATGGAGTCTTACAGTGATATGTACAGTTTAGGACACTATAAGGTATTTAATCAATAACATTGGGCAAACAAAGGTACAGAACCTGGATTGTAGGTGTGGGCCATTTTATCAACAAACTCTTCTTATGTAAATAGCTGTTTACATGCCAAGGAAGGTGATGAACAACTCTTCACAATTCCAGACAATTTATTCCCAATCAAACTACTTCAGGCAGTGCCCTCTGGGAACCTGGGCAGAGATCAATGAAGGAAGTTGGGTTCACTTTCCTTTGGGCTTTTGAAGGCCAGTGTCCAAGACTTGGAAATTGGCTTGCTAAGGGGGAGCATTAACAACTGCCCCAGGCTACCTTGCAATACCTGCATTGATAATCCAGGCTGAACTGAGGGAGTGTAGGATTCTCAAGTAGAAAACTGAGCTCACAGGCTTGTCATTGTGCCACAGAAAATAGAGCCCACATATTTCCTTGTGGGTCTTCAGAAGTGCTGACAGGTCTCCGGGATACACACCAGGCCCCAAAGAGCCAGTAAGACACTAATAAGCTCTCTGAACTGGGAGGAAGATCCATTTTATTACAAATTACAGTGAAACAATGCCTATGAAAGATAAGTCGGTTTGAAGAAAATATTTAACACAGCATGTCCCCAAAATTGTGGGCCTACAAAATATAATTTTCTAACTGAAAAATTTTGTAGCTGTTTTAAAAGAAGATTAGTTTCCTGCCAGCTTAGCAGAGCCAGTTCAAGAAGTGTGTCAAAGCATTACGGCAGACTATAAAATAAGTAACTCAGGGAATTCTCTTCAGAAAACATACTATATGCCTATGTATATGTGTGAATGCAGATATAACAAAAAGTTAATAAAATAGAATATTTTAAATAAACAAAGAGTAAGATGAATCATCCTCAGTAGGCTCTCAAAAATAATAAAGAAAAAGTATCAGATGTAATAAAAACATTTCTAAGTTCCAGAGAGATACTATGGAGACAAGGCATGTCCTTGCACACAACAGTCCCTGGTCCTCTCCCCCAGTATTTCATGTTCCAGGTGTGCCCAGCAAACCACCCCAAGAAAAAAACAAATCTTTTTTTTTAAACATTTTATTATGCACCGTGAGATATACAATTACAACATTGTTCACGTTTGGAGGGTTTCGGTCACACAGTGTTCCAGCATCCGCCCTCCACCAGTGCCCATCTCCCACTACCCATGTCCCCAATTCCCTCCCCTCCCATGGCCTGCCTAAATGACAGGTTCTTTATCTCCTCTCTCTCTCCCTCTCTCTCTCTTCCTTCTCCCTACACATTGTGGGTTGCACTACATACACTTAGAAGCCATCATTTGCATTTTTTTTGCCTGTATTTAATGCTCAGTTCTATGTTGATATCAGACCTTTTGACATTTATTCACACATGTTCCCTTCTCTATCTTACCTAACCTCTGACTCCCACATGCTTAGTGGTAATTTCCACTTTTGGTAAGATCACCTGGTATATTTCTGTCATGCAAATAAAAGCAGTCATTCTATGTCTCTCTCTTTCCTTCTGACTAATTTCACTCATCATGATTTTTTCCATGTCCATCCATTTATAGGCAAATTTCATAACTTCATTTTTCCTAACAGCTGCATAGTATTCCATTGTGTAGATGTACCACAGTTTCTTTATCCAGTCATCAGTTCTCGGGCATACTGGTTATTTCCAGGTTCTGGCTACTGTGAATAGTGCTGCTATGAAAATAAAAGTGCGGATTGTGTTTCCGCTGTGTGTTTTGGCTTCCCAGGGTATATTCCCAGGAGTGGTATGGCTGGGTCAAAAAGGGAGCTCAATTTCTAGTCTTTGGAGGAATGTCCATATTGTTTTCCAGAAAGGTTGTACAAGTCGACATTCCCACCAACAATGTATGAGAGTCCCCTTTTCCCCGCATCCATGCTAGCACTTGTTGCGAAAAAAAAAAAAACAAATCTTAATAGTAAATAGAAGAGAGAAATTAAGAACTGAGATTAAATAGCTGAAGAAATTCATTTAATTGACTGTATAAAAAAGAAACAATGCCACAAAAAGATGAAAAGCATTGGAAACAATTGGAAATGACAGGAAAAAAAAAGAATGAGAAAATTTCTAAAGTTTTCACAAGGCTTGAGATAATGTGCTAGCCATGTTATTCTTACTGGATTTGAGCAAGTGAAGAATACTCACTTGAATTTTGTTGTTGATTTACGTTAGGGCATCATACCCAGCAAAATTAGCCCCTTCTTTTACATAGTCTCTTTTTGGGGCTAGGTAGTGAGAGTTGGGTAATACTTGGTAGTGCTCTGGGCTTAATCCTGACTTTGTGCTTAGGGATCAATCGTAGCAGTGATTTAGGAACCATATGTGTAGTGTCAGCCATGACAAATAGTCAGTATACAAGATAAGTGCCTTAAATAATGCAAGTACTCTCTCTCTGGCCTCTCACAAAGTCTCAGATTCTCCTCCAGACTCATCATACCCATTGGAGTCTTCTCACTAGTAAGTTTCATGTTCATTTCTTTCTCTGCTTTTGGTAATTTTGGTTCTTTGGTTCATTTTTTTTTTCTGCTTATGGTACTTTCTGTCTCAGAAGTGTTGACATGGTTGATCCTAGGCATTTTTTTAACATTTCTTGTTGAATTTATGGTTTGGCAGAAATGATGTACTGAGAGACTGCATTCAGGAAGTTATGACTCAAAAAAAGGTATTTTTTAAACTAGGTTAGGCAATGATTCTTTCACATTGGCAGGTATAAGAACCAAAAAATTTCTAGACTTTATCATTTCATAATCCTCCACAGTTTTTATCTATGTTTTGTCTAGTGTTTTTAAGCCTTTCTCTTAACTTTTCCTTTCAGGTAAAGCTTACTTGCTGAATAAATGAATTTTAAAAATATATTAAAACATTTAGTTATAATGAAAGCAAATCAGTCTTGAATATTATAACAATGTGTACCCAGTGATATCTGTTATCAAGAAATTATTTATATATTTTATACTTAGTTTGTGGAAGATAGGCAAATGTATCCAAATGTCAATAATTAAAAAAAATGTAAGCACCAAAACAAAAAACAAAGACACAAAAAAAGTCTGTGAAAGCATAACTGAGAAAGCACTTCAGCAAAGTGTGGCAGTTGAAGATTTGGCTTGTAGAGAGTAAGCTTGAGGATGACAAAAGGACATCCTCAAAAAGGACAAAAATTAAAATAGGAAAGTTGAGGGCAATCTTGGGAAGCAATATTGCCCAAATGTCTACTATTGATGACTGCAATCAAGCATGAAGTTCAAATAGTGAGAAATAGAACGTGGAATAAAAAGTAAAGTTTTGAAAAGTTTGGGTACCTATTGGTAAGAAAAGAAATCTTGATTTAAATGTGATTTTGAGATCTTCGATTAGGTGAATTTATGAATAATAGATTCAAAACAAAAACATAATAAGATATCCTTATTACTCAAGTAAGGGAGAGCAGTATGACAAAATATTTTTGATCAATTCCCTGCTCCCATCCCCAATACCACAGTTGCAAATTGAACACAAAGGAAGGCTGTAAATTTGACAGACCCTCCTCAGAAGTCAATGTCCTTCAAAGTCACAGAGAGGAGATGGCCCACTCTGACTCATGCTCTTGTACATCCGACTTTGGCTGGTAGCAGCCAACAGAATCTTAGGTACCTGTTGTAAAACATCTGCCATAAGCAAGTGAAGATCATATTTTATCCCACTCACCCACTCACTGTTGTAGCCACAGCTCTCAAGCTAAGCTTAGACCAGATGACAGAATAAAGAAATGAGAGCACATTTTTTCTCCTCTCTCTCTCTCTCTCTCTCTCTCTCTCTCTCTAAGGGCCCATAAAACATAAATGATATGGAACTCAATAAACATACCTTTGCCTGATACTGCAGATGGCACAGTATCAATTAATTACCGTATAACATCAAAAACATTTTTGGCTCACAAGATTTTATTTTGCACATATTTTATATTTCAGTTAATAATTTTTTTTAATTTTTTTAATTTTTTTTTCATTCATTTATTTTTTTTATTTTGAGGCACTATATATTTTTTTTAAAGACAGAAATTAAACAGCTTTTCAACTAGATTTCTGAATAGCCAGAATTTCTAAAAGTCTAGATTGACATGACATGTTCATAATTTGAAAACTTGGCACTACACTGCTTTTTACTGATGAACATGTGAATGCACATGTTCATGTGAATTTGTTCACAGGATGAACACCTGAATTCACATGATAAGGTGATAAGCAGATAATAAGACACTGAACCACAGGATTTTATACACTGAAGAATGCCTTAATTTATCATACTTTTATCTAAGCAACAACGTTTTTCCTTTTGGAATGGCTGGAGTGTAAGAATTTGATCTATAGACTCATTTCTGCAGTGGCACATTCAAGAATTTAGTAATTTTTAAAGCTCTTTTTTTCTTAAAACGAAGTTATGAAAATAAAATCTATTGCTCCTGCAAAGTAATGCTGAATCTAAGTCTGCAGTACATAAAATTTTATAGGCACCAGTTCTTGCCATTTTTCTTGCAGAGGCTCTTTTATGACCCACTCAGCTTGTGCTGGCTACACAGGACAGAGAAGCATCTAGGAGATAGAGCCTGGTTTCTGGAAAAGTTTCATGAGTTGACAGAAATGCATTACTTATGTTCCTTCATCAATTTTAGCTCTTCAGTACCAGGCAGCTTCTGAATTTTTACCTTCTATATTGTTCTGTTCTTCATTGTTATTTTTGTTTTGACATGATTATTAATAATGATTAATTCAACAACTGTCTATGATGTTTTTAATCATAGTCTGGGTACTAATTCTGAAAAGATGCTTAAAACTTCATAGCTATTCTCTAAGAATAGATGATCTTGCATGGGAATTAGGTCATTAAGCAATTATAAATCACAATAATGCTAACAGTATATAATAATTTCATTTTTATCAGAAATTGGACATTT
>JAJIBD010001256.1:0-55791 GCA_021461705.1 Cryptotis parvus
TCACTTGATCACTTGAATCCCGTTATTCATCGATTTGCTCGAGCGGGCGCCAGTAACATTTCCATTGAACCCTATCATGTGCCAATGTAGCCCAATGGCATCTGGTTGATTCAGGAATATGAAGAGCCTCAAACCGTTCCTTCAGGGTCTTAACAAGGAAGTCTGACCATCTTGTAGGTGGGCGGCCACGTGATCTTTTGACATCCCGTGGGATCCAGTCGGTAACGGCTCTAGTCCAGCGGTTGTCTCCAAATCGCATTACATGTCCAGCCCATCTGATTTTCGATGCCTTGGCAAACGAGACAGCGTCCCTGATTCTGGAATAGCGACGGAGGTCAGAACTCCGGATTCCTTCTCTCACTTGAGTGAGACATGATATTCCAAGCATAGCTCTTTCGATGCTTCTCTGGGAGACCTGAATAGCATTCTCATCCTGCTTTCGTAGGGCCCAGGTCTCTGAGGCGTATGTTAATGCAGGGAGAACGGTGGAGTCGAAGAGATGTGCCCGAGCCAGAGGTTCTTTGTCCTTTTAGCTATTTCTTCGATGCTTTTGAAGGCATTCCATGCCGCTCTCTTCCTCCTGCACAGCTCAGGTTTTAAGTCGTTCATCATGTTGACTTCCTCGACCTAGGTACACATAACTGCTGCATTCAGAGATGTTTGTTCCATTGAGAGTGAATGGGGCCTCTGGAACTAGTTCATTTCTCATGAACATAGTTTTCTTCAGATTCAGCTGTAGACCTACCTTTCCACATTCTCGGTCAAAGTCAGCCAGCATTTGTGCTGCTTGGCAATGTTTGGTGTTATTAGAACGATGTCATCAGCGGCGGAGGTGGTGTAGTTGCCGACCATCTATCTTCACTCCCATTCCTTCCCATTCTAATTGTCTCATGATGTTCTCGAGGGTGGCACTGAAGAGTTTTGGTGAGATGGTATCACCCTGTCGAACCCCTCTTTTGACATCAATGATCACTTCTTTGTAGAATGGTGAGATCCTGGTGGTGAATCCGTAATACAGCTCCACGAAGGATCTTGATGTATTGGGTTTGAACACCCTGTTTGACTAAGGCTTCGATGACTGCTTCAGTCTCCACAGAATCAAAGGCTTTCTGTAAATCAATGAACGTGAGACAGAGTGGCATCTTGTACTCCCTACAAACCTCAATGAGCTTGGTTACTGTGTGGATATGGTCGATTGTGCTGAATCCTTTCCAGAAACCTGCTTGCTCGCATGGTTGTCCTTCATCTAGTGTTCTGCTAATCCTGTTCAGGATGACTCGTGTAAACAGCTTGTAGATGACAGACAACAGGCAGATGGGGCGATAGTTGCCGATGCCGTGAATGTCTCCCTTCTTGAACAGTAGAACTGTCCTGCTGGTTTTCCATTGGGAGGGCACCTTGCATTCGGACAGGTAGCGTGTGAAGAGCCGAGCTAGTGTATTGATGAGTACCGACGGCAGATTCTTCAGATGTTCGGGTCTGACTTTGTCTGGGCCTGGTGCTGTTCCCTTCTTTACCGATGAGATGGCATGTCGGATTTCAGAAGGGAGAACGTTGGGAATGACATATCCATCCTGTGGAATTTGGTATGTGGGCAGGTGGATGTGGCTATCAAAGAGATTTGAGTAGAAGTCCTGGATAATCTTCTCCATTGCCTTTCTGGAAGATGTGATAGATCCATCAGGGCGTCGGAGGGCAGTCATCTTGGTCTTATAGTTGGCGAAGGACAGGCGGGCAGTGCGAATACTTTTCCCGGCTTCTGCTGCATCTTCCAGTATTTCTGCTCTTCTGTCTTTGAGGTCTGCTTTTATCGCTTCTCTGCACTGTTTAGCAAGCTTGGACGTTAGCATTTGGTCTCCTGAGGCTCTTGCCTTGCCACGTTGGCAAATGAGCTCAAGAGTTTCTAAAGACAAGCGTCCTTTTGTGTCTTTCTCTCTCTCGGCATTCTTCGCACAATCATGGAGGTGCTGAACCAGTTGGTTGTATTCTTCATCGATGTCATCAATGATGGTATCTTCCCATGTTGCCGCAATGGTGCCAAAGAGTTCCCAGTTGGTGGTCGCTCTGGGAGTTCTCTTCTTAAACTTTGCAGCTTTTTCTCTCCCGTTGTGGGAAGTAGAATTTTGCACGAAGGAGACGGTGGTCCGATCCTGTCTGGAATTTGGGGACGACAGCAACATCGGTCAGACAAAACTGTCGATTGAAGATGATGTGGTCAATTTCATTGTGGAACTGTCCGCCAGGAGATTCCCATGTCCAACGTTTCGCTTCAGCCTTCTGAAACTGTGAGTTCCCATGAATAGTCTTGGTGGACATGATGAACTCAGATAGTCTCTCACCCTGTTCTTTCCATTCTAGGCCATGGGTCCCGATGTGGAGTTCTTCAGCCGATCTTTTCGGTCCTATCTTGGCATTAAAATCACCGACTATGATCTTGTAGAAGGTGTGATCTTTTTATAGAACTCCTCCAATTCCATGTAGAATTTCTCAATTTCATCTTCTTTGTATGTGGATGTTGGTGCATAGACAATGAAGATAGAAATTGCTGGCAGTGGGCCACATCTCCTCAAGTGTAATCGTCCTATTTGGTTTGTTAGGCATTCAAATGAATCAATGTTGACAGCCATGTTCGTGTTGACAAGGACACCAACGCCAGCGGCACCTCTTTCATCACATGTTCCAAGGAACAATTCTTCTCCGTGTCAAATACAGCATGATGCGACTGACGCCTCCTTGTCTCAGTCAGACCAATGATGTCGTATTTGATCTTTCTTGCTTGCAGCATCAGATCCTCAATATATGCTTTCCGATGCCAGTGTACGTGCATTGAAAGTACAGACAGTCATTTTAGTCCTTCTTCGCTTTGGCAGCCTAGGACAGCCGTGAAATTTTATCAGGCACTGCTTGTTTGCCTTTCTTACTGCTGCCGTATTAAGGGCTCTTTCGGGTCAGGAAAATAAACATTTTTGTTACTGGATTTGGCATATCGAACACGCATCGGACAGCTTGCCAGGCTGAACATTAATTATTAATGTTCATTTAAGAATGGTAGAATTACATAACAAGCACTAGCAAAATAAATTATAATTTTTATAAATAGAAGATGGAGATTTCTCCATCTGGCTTTTCTTTTTCTTCTTCTGAGGACATATTGTGCACTATGAGAAGAGAAGGGACATAGGAAGGGAGTTGAGAGTTATAAACCGTCAGGCTTTATATTAAGTGCTTCACATGCATCTTCACAGCATCTCCATGGAGAAACTTCTTCACATTTTATAGATGAGGAAGGTTAGAAGTTTAAGGTCATTTAGCTATTAAAAGGAAGAATAAGGACTTGTGACTAGTGCTGTAACTCTAAAACCTATCCTCTTGCCATGCTGGGTTTGGGCTGTAAATCATTCTATAATAAGTACTGTTCATTGAGCCAGTGACTGAAGCCAGAAATGAAGAGAAAACAACATTCTTTTCAGTGTGCAAATGTCAAGGGTGAAAATGTGTAGCTGTGCTCTTACCACTGAGCCTAAACTGTTGCAACTCAGCTTTTGTGGGAATAAAAGACAGAGAACTATTTCCATCAGCATTTCATAAAATTAAAGAGTGGTGAAATGTTACATTTTTTTAAAAATTTCACTTATTTCCCAGAATCCATCCTATGATTGAGGATATTAATCAACTATGAATAGAATACACTAGCTCATCTGTTCTTTCCAGATGAAGTGAAATTTAGTATCTAGAGATATAGTTAAGGGTTCCCCAGATTAGATATTTAGTGAGCAATATTTTTGAAGTAGAATATTCATAATAAGCCAGATTATCCATGATTACATTGTGGTTTAAGTTTATATTACATTTAGAACATTCAAAGGAAGATAATGTGATATTTGTCCTGGTTGATTCAGGAATATGAAGAGCCTCAAACCGTTCCTTCAGGGTCTTGACAAGGAAGTCTGACCGTCTTGTAGATGGGCGGCTACGTGATCTTTTGACATCCCGTGGGTAGAACTTTACAGGAAGAAAACAGCCAACCCCATAAAAAAATGGGGAGAAGAAATAAACAGAAACTTCCAAAAGAAGAAATTTGAATGGCCAAAAGGCATATGAAAAGTGCTCTTCATCTTTAGTCATCAGGGAGATGTAAATCAAAACAACAATGAGGTATCATCTCACACCACAGAGACTGGCACATATCCAAAAGAGCAAGAACCACCATACTGGCCTGGATGCGGGAGAAGGGGACTCTTATCCACTGTTGGTGGAAGTGCCGACTGGTCCAGCCCTTTTGGGAAACAATATGGCATCCCCTCCAAAACTTGATATTGAGCTCCTATTTGACCCAGCAATACCACTCCTGAAATATACCCTGGAGACCCCAAAATACACAGCAGAAACTGTATCTGCATTTCGATGTTCATCGCATCACTATTCACGATAGCCAGAATCTGGAAACAACCTGAATGCCTGAGAACAGAAGACTGGCTCAAAAACAATGGTACATCTACACAATGGAATACTATGCAGCTGTCAGAAAAGACGAAGTCATGAAATTTACCTGCATATGAATGGACATGGTGATTATCATGCTGAAATTAGTCAGAAGGAAAAGGACAGATATAGAATGACTGCATTCATTAATAGGATATAAATATATACCAGTGTTCTACTAATTGTGGGAAATGGTAATGCAGGACTAGAACTCAGCATTGACTGTACACACGTAGACAGGGGGATTTACATGATAATCCCTAAATATTTTAGGGAAACCCATAATGTATAAGGGAGAGGCAGAGAGAGAGAGAGAAAGAGAGAGAGAGAAAAGGGAAAAGCGCCTGCTATAGAGGCAGGCTGGGGCTGGGGAGAGGGAATTTAGGGACACTGGTAGTGTGAATAGGACACTGGTGGAGGGATGGGTGCTGGAACAATGTATGACAGAAATCCAATTATGAACATCTTTGTAATTGTACATCTCACGGTGGTATACAAATTTAAAAAAAATATACATGATCTAGTCAGATTCTTATGAAAAAATACACTGAATTGAAACTATGCTATCTGTAACTAAATATATTAAGCACACAATGTGTGCAAAAGCAATGTGTACAGAAGCACACACCCTGTCTTTTTTTTTTTTTTTTTTTTTGGTCACACCTGGCAATGCTCAGAGGTTTCTCCTGGCTCTGCACTCAGTAATTACTCCTGGCTGTGCTCGGGGACCATATGGGATGCAGGGGTTGAATCAGGGCCAGCATGGGCCGGCCGTGTGCAAGGCAAACACCCTACCCGCTGGACTATCGCCCTACCCGCTGGACTATTGCTCTGCCCCCCCCCCCCCCCCCCACACACCCTGTCTTAATCCCTTCTCACACCCTACCTGATTAGCTGATACAGTTCACACCCTACTTCCCTCCAATTTAAGTATCCCCTTTCCACCTAAGAGCAGCAAGCTATTCTCCAGAAGTGCTTGTAGAGGCTTCTTTCTGGGTGCTGTACTCACTCAGGATATGACTTCAGCAGTGACACCAAGTTTTATTTTCCTAGAATGTCTTCAACTATAAAATCAGAAATCTCTTGTGGGTCTTCCTTCATACTCCAAATACTGAACTATAAGTCATACTTCCTCTTACTTCTGTACCTCTGTACTTGGGAGTAGCTTAAGTATTGTTACTTTTACTGTACCTTCGAAGCTCTCCTGCTTTGAGTTAGCACTCTTCTCACACCACATGTATTCTGCTCTTACATTTTAAAATCACCAATTATATTGTTGTCTCTCCATTATACTATGCATCCGGAATATTTTTAAAACATTACCACCCCCCAGATGACAATAGAGTGCTTGCACAGTCTAGTGCCTATCTATAATACTGGAAGTAATATTCATTAGATAAATACAAGAAGTGGAGGAGTTTGACAAAGGAACAAAACTGTGGTGAAAGAACTATTTTCCTCCATGGTAAATCCTAGCTAAGATATATCACCAAATGGCCATCTTTTGTATGTTTTGCTCTACACAGGTCACAAATAACTCTGCAGCAACAATTTGACCATGTAGGACGGAATGTTATTATTATGGGGGTATTCTGGTCATTCTATATAAAATGTTCTAGTTATCAAGCATGATATGAGAATAACTGTAGTACTGAGAAGGAATGAATTAGACCTAGGAATGGAACAAATGTCATCATTAAATGATTAAGCTTTCGATTTAGGAGTCCATTGCACAATCATTCAGGTCCCAGGGTTCAGTATTCATTCTAAATGGATCTGTTGTGCCTTCATCCAATTAATTCATCTTGCAAATTCATTGCCCAGAAGTGAGCAGTGCTCAGACTCAGTCTTCTAATTAAATCACAGTAATGTTGATTTTTATATTGATAATCACAATAGCTCCATAGTATTTTAGCTAACGTTAAGAATAAAGAACAATTTATAAAATAATGCCCTGAAGACTGGCTCAGATTTTATTCTGCATCTGACACTGGCTATTTGCCCTTGGGACATTTTCTTAACCTTTCTGGATCTCATTTAATGTAATTTGAATAATAGTTCGTATCTCAGAGGGTTGTGTGGAATACATGAGTTAAACAGGTCAGATTTAGTATATCAACATACAGCGAGTAATGTAAATAACAGAGTGCTATCATCATCATCATCATCATCGAATCCTCCCTTCATGCAAGTATGCTACCCGCACGGCAGAGCCTGGCAAGCTACCCGTGTCATATTTGATATGCCAGATACCAGTAACAATTATAGACCTCATTCCCATGATCTAATGGAATGGTTTGAGGCTCTTTATGTTCCTGGAGCAAGCAGGTGCCCTTGGGCTCTACTTGCATGAGACAGGTCATATGGAGATAAGTTACTGGTGCCCGCTCGAGCAAATTGATGAACGGGAAGACAGTGATACAGTGATCACACTAGTTTTTTTTTAAATTTTGGTTTTAGGAACATACTTCGAGGTACTTGGGCTATTCTTGGCTCTGTGTTCAGGACTGACTCCTCAGGATGCTTGGGAGACTTTATTTTATTATACCACTGTGAGATATACAATTACAACACTGTTCATGTTTGTAGGTTTTGGTCACAGTGTTCCAGCACCCCGTGCTCCACCCAGTGCCAACCACCAATGTCCCCAATTCCCTCCCACTCCTCCCATAGCCTGCCTCCATGGCAGGTTCTTTATCTCTTTTCTCTCTCTCTCTTTGCTTCTTACATATTGTGGGTTGCAACACATACACTTAGAGGCCATCTTGTGCATTTTTTGCCTGTATTTAATGCTCAGTTCTAGGTTGGCATTAGCCCTTTCGACATTTATTTGCACATGTTCCCTTCTCTGTCTTACCTAACCTCTGCTCCCACACATTTGTGGTAATTTCCACTTTTGGTAAGACCTCCTGATCCACGTTTCACCTGACATTGGATTTTGGTATCATAATATGTATATATGTATTTATGTCATGCAAATAAATGCAGTCATTCTGTATCTCTCTTTCCTTCTGATTAATTTCACTCAACATGAGCCTTTCCATGTCCATCCCTTTATAGGCAAATTTCATAACTTCATTTTTCCTAACAGCTGCATAGTATTCCATTGTGTAGATGTACCTTTATCCAGTTTCTTTATCCAGTCATCAGTTCTCGGGCATACTGGTTGTTTCCCTGGAAACAAAAATATTCAGCATTCAAATAGTTCTGGCTATTGTGTATAGTGTTGCTATGAAAATAAAAGTGCAGATGGTGTTTCCGCTGTGTTTTTGGCTTCCCAGGGCATATTTTGGGAGACTTTTTGTGATGCTGCATTTGAACTAGAATCATCCACATGCAATGCAAGTGTTTTACTTCTGTTCTATCTCTCCAACTCTTCAACATTACTATTCCACCCTGCCCCAACAATGTAGATTTTGAACCCCAAGAAAAAATATCAAACCTAAATTCAGTTACTAACAAAACCCAAATGGAAAAAAACAATTAAAAAGTACTTTAATTTTTGATATTTGTAATTACTACATTTTCAGTTTTTATATTAAAATATGCTAAAAGATGTTCTTTATTCTTTATTTAAAAAATTATAAGGGGCCAGAGAAAGTTCAGATCTTATCTCATATATTTCTATTCTGCATAAATATATTTATTATGCTTTATAATAAGTTCTAAATCTACTTAAGTGCATAAATGCTATGTGAATACTTTAGGAATTTATACATAAATTGAAAAAAATTTCTGCCACTCAACACATTAAAATAACGTTAATATAGTTTTTAGCACGAAAAATACACCTTTACTTAGTAAAAACAATCCTATGGAGGCAAAATTAACTGAATATTTATGAGTTGTGAGATAAATGGTTTTAATTTCCTATACTTCCTATATTTTCCAATTTTTCTGTAACACATTTTACTTCTGCTATTAGGTGGTAAACCATTCATGCAGCTTTCATATTTTCCCAGAATTTAAAATTCATAATCCTTTTAAAAATGACTTAAACAAAACTGATACTGATTAAAAAAATATTCACCATAAGAAAGCAAATTTTACAAATCCTATTAAAAGGATACCAAAAGAATCATTCAATCATCTAAATTGATATACAAAAGTATGAGAGCATTGAAAACACTTCCACAATAAAAACTACTCTGTAAATGCATATAAGGAATACATCTCAATATAGTAAAATTCATATGTGGGGAAAAAAAAGTCAGTGAATCATTCTTAGAAGGTGAAATACTGAAATTTTTCCTTCCTTCAAGATTAAAAATAAGCAGGGGTGTTCATTTTTAGCACTAATATTCTGTGACAGCACTGACATCTAGCCAGAGTAATTACACAAGAGAAATAAAAGGTATCCATATTGGAAATAAAGAGTGAATTTACTTGTTTGCAAAAGGCACTATCTTATACATTAAAAACCCTAATTAAAAAAAAAACCCTTAAGCTTTAGAAAGTTGCAGATATAGTGAGCCCACACACAAATATCAACTGCACCTATTTATACTATCTACCCAAAGTGGATGTTAGAGAAATCATCATTTATTTGGGAATCAAAAAGGAAAAATCTCATGTCAAAATTTTGAGATCAGGGACCAGAGCAATAATACAGCGGGAAGGCATTTGCCATGCATCTGGCCAACCCAGGTTCAATGAGCACCACCAGAAGTAATTCCTGAGATCAGAGCCAGAATTAACCCCGAGTGTCCTTGGGTGAGACCCCCACCCCCAAAAAAAGAGACCATGCAATTTAAATTGAGGGAATCTTTTTTTTTTTTTGAGGGGCTCAGGGCTTACTCCTGGCTTTGTGCTCAGGGCTGACTCCTGGAAGAGGTCTGAGAGCACATGGGATGCTAGGGATGGAACCCAGGTCAGGTGCATGCAAAGCTAGCTCCCTGTTTGCAGAACTCTCTCTGGTCTCTAAAAATTAGCTTAAAAAAAAAAAAATAAATTTGGTATTTTAATGAATTATTCTACATAAAGTACAGACAGATTCAAGAAAAAAAAAACCCTTATTAAGGGCCCAATGGCATAAGCACCCCACCTGATGTACTATCTTCTTGGCACCAAATTGAAAAATTATGCTATACCAAGGCCACTTGGATGCAGCAGACCATAGAGGAAAATACATAGCAATCAATGTTTAGACCAGAAATGATCACATCAATATCCTTGGCTGCCATTTTAAAAACTAGAAGTTGTCAAACCCCAAGTAAGCAGAATAAAGTGATTGAAAAGCATAACAGTAAAATTACAGAAAAAAAATCAATGTACTCAAATTTCTGGCTGAGTAAGAAAAACAAAATAGTTAAGTAACTTTTCTTCTAAAGTAATCTGATTAGGAAAACAGAAGATTACTAACTTAGGAATGAATTAATATCAACACCTCTTTTACAGATGAAGAATAATAAACATTGTAAGGTTCATGCAAATGGGAACATGAAATAAATTCCCTGAAAGATACAAAATTCACAAGGAAGAATCTAAATATCCGTCTACAAGTAAATTTAATAAATTTATAATGAAAAACCTTCCTGCAAAGACAACATCCACAGAGTTTCACCTGGGAATTCTACCAAATATCTCTAAGACAACTACCAGGAAATCAACAGAAAAGAGTACTTCCAAATCATTCTATGAGAATATCATCATGAGTCTAAAGCTTATAGACGTCTAAACTGGTCTGTAGTTTTCTTGTTACTCCTTTGAAATTGGTGAAATTTCTTTGAAAAGCTGCTGAAATTCAAAACAACCAAATTTGTATTTATGGGTCAAAGACTCAATATTTTTTTTTTTTTTTTTTGGCACACCCCCGCCGGAACCACCGCGGGCGGGACCTATGCCCCCCCGCCCGCCCCAATATTGTTAAATCTTAGCAAATCTAACATACAGATTTTTATACTAGCTCATCAAAATTCTAGCAACTTTGGTAAATATCATGTTTATTCTGAAATGTACACAGAAATGCAAAGAATCTTGAAAAGTAAAACAAAAGATAAATTTAAAGGGATTAATTTTATCTGATTTCAAGACTGAGACAGTATTGTATTGATGTAGCCAGAAAAGTTAGATTTACTTTAACTCGCCCTGGGTTCAACCTCTGGTACCTTCCAGGCTCTTGAGTATTGTAAGAAATGAATCCGAAGTGCACAGCCAGGTATAATCCCTGATCACTGCTCGGTGTAGCCCCCAAACTAAAAAATATTTACAGATGGAGACATGGCTCAATGATAAATTCATTCATGACATATGGATTCAATTCCGACACCCACCCACATGTTAAATATATGAACCAAAACTCTTACATATTTACTTGAAATAAATGAATTTATATGTACACAAAGACTTATACATGACTGGTTAAAGTAACTTTATTACAACTCCAAGCTGGAAATTAACCCCCCAAATCAGACATTGAGTAAATGAACAAACTGCAATATCCACACGAACATTAAAAAGAAAAATAGGTTTTCTAATTGATGCCTGTCACATATATACATCTTCATGTAATTGTCCTAAGATATGCAATTCATATACAAATAATATTTTATTTATACAAAATTATAGAAATCATAATCTAAAATCAAAAAACTGTAAATCTATGGTGGCAACTGCTTGCTTGGAGAAGGAAATATAAAAGACACGATGAAATCTTTTGGTGGAAGAATATGCCTGTTTTAAAATTATGGCTTCATGGAATATATATTATATATAATATATTATATATTAATATATATTTGATGAATATATATTCACCAAACACCATATTTAGTCATTAAAATGTAGTGTTTACTGTGTCAATTATACTCCAATAAACTATCTGGATCAGTAAAGATATAGAAAGTAGTTGTTTTACTACCAGAAGAATTAAAACATCATTGTCTATTTGCCTTTTTTAAAAATTGGGCTTATTTTACATTGAGCTGTCGTACAATAAATTCTAAAATGTTATTTAGAAATTAGTTCATTCTTTTCACAGGCAAGCATGATGATTACATATAAGCAACTTAGATATAAACATGTAAGTACAAGAATAAATCTGCTAGGAGACTCAGTTGTCTAAACTTCCATAATCCTACTGGCTCACTTTAGTTTCTTCCTGTGCTGTTTGCCTCCGAACAAGTTATGGCAGCTAATTTTGCATCTGTCTTATGATTTTTCATTATCAAAGGGAAGGAAAGATGGAAAACAGGCATTTGAAAACAGTACGAATCTCTATAGAAAGAAAGTATCAGTGGCAGTTCACTTAAGCACTCAAACATTTTAAAGAAACCTAAAAATAAACTTTTCATTTGATTGCAAATAAACTGGCATTCCAGGTGGCATACAAAGCTTTCCTACCAAATCTGAATAGGTGCAGGATCTTTTTTTGGTTTGTTTTCTGGGTCACACAGTGGTGCTCACTATGCTCAGTAGGCCATAATCAGTGTTGTGCATAGGACCTGGATTGGCTGAATTCAAGTCAGGTGGATTAACCCCACCCCCAAGTCTCACATATGCAAAGCAAGTACTCTATATTTGATCATCTCACTGGTCTTTACATAATTTGACTAGAAATCAGGGCTAGCAACGGTATTGCAGGAAGGCACTTGCCTCTCATGCAGCCAACCTGCATTCAACTCCTGGCACCCCATATGATCTCTTGTGCCCCACCGGATTAAGCCCTGAGCACCACCAGGGCTTAATTTTGTTTTTGTGGCCCTAAAAACAAAGAAAATAAATAAAACCCTGTTCGGGCAGAGCAATAGTACAACCAGTATGCAAAAAGATAATAGCTTAAGTTAAAATGAGTCTATAAAAATAAACTATTAATTTTAAAATGCTAATAAATCCATTTTTCAATAACTTTAAATTCTGTATTGTTTTCTCCCTGAAAGGAACTTGTGGGATGGGTGAGAAACAGGTGAGAGGTGGTAAATGGTTACCATAGTCTATTTTAATTAAAATGCCCAGAAATGCTTAGAGAACCAATCTTAAGTTAGCAAGCACTGATTTGAAAAAAATGTAGATTGTTTTTCTGAGCATATTATTATGAATTTATTTCACTTCTGGAAGTTCAATTACTTCTAAAAAGCAAAAGAATTCTATTTGGTATTTTTCTGATTTTTCCCTTAACTTTTTTTTTCTTCTTCATTTCTTTGACTAGTGCTATGCAGTCAAAACTGGTAGGAAAAGGAAGAAACAAAGGCATATGAAGAAAGTAGCCATTGGTTCTTAAAATTTTGATTTTCTATAGTTTACCCACAAGTGGAAACAGATGACAGAAATATTTGCCAATGTCTCGGGATACTAATATAAATATGAAATATGAAGAGTGGGGAATTTTGTAAATGCTTTTAATATTATAGTTTATATGACATGTAGAGATTTTATAAGTTCAATAGACTTGTTATATTAGCCAAAAACTTTTCATATCGCTTTTTAGAACACTCAAGAAAATTAGTATTAATAAGCAGTTCATTTATCCTTGCACCTGTGTTTTTGAATAGTATTTTGTGTAGTACACTGTATAAAGGATGAAGATATCAGTTATTATTAGCATGCTGTAGTACTGTCCTTAAGCAATCCCACACTTCTTTCATTATCATCCTAAACTTACCTGTGTTGATGCTTCTATAGTTTCTAATGACTTTGCATTAAAAAAAGGCTACCAACTTTCATCCTTCATCAGTTTTGACTTTTAAAGAAATTGTCAGAAATGTGTTGCAATAAACCTATAAATTAAATGTCTTCTATTTGAGGAAGTAAAAATGTTACAAAAATCTTTGTAGGAGAGAACAGGAGTCAATGGGCAGCAAGGGATGATGGAATGTCTATTAGATATTCCACATAGCTAAGATTCCTGAAAGCTATGTATCAGATAGCTGAGGCTTCTCACCTCACTGGAGGACTGTTGGGTGTGAGGAGAATGAAAAAGACCATGAAATGAAAACTTTAAATGATCGCCCACACATTTACATGATTTTCACCTGTAGTTTCCTTGGAATATCCTGAGGGCTCATAGGTGGGTTATACGGCCCTAAGATGAGAAATGCTGTTTCCTACAGAGAAGGTTAATTATCTACATTTTCTTCTATAGTGGGTAACCAATGGCAGAGGTGTAGAAGTAACTTGTAATTCTTGTATTATATAAGAAAATAGGCCATAGAAAGAATCACCAATGTGATAAAACAATTATCTTGCACACAACATAGTTGAACAATTGAGTTTTGTTTTAGTTATGTGTATTTCCACAAGTTATGTCTTTTCAATCACATGTTAATTCACAAAATTATCAAAGAGGATAAATCTTCACTTTCACCCTTCAATACTGAATTAAAAATTCAGAGATGAATTCTAATACAGTGGATTCTACATTTTCCACTGGACAGTTATAACTTTAAGAGAAATAAATACATTATATACAATAAACCAGTTATGCAGAGTGTATTATTACTACATGCTATTTCTAATGAGATTTCTTAAATATGTTCAAATAGACATTCTTTGATACACTTCTATACATGCCATAAAATTAAAAATAAATGATTGAATGTGTAAACCTGATATAAATATATGTACAGAAGTCAAAGTAGAACTGATGACCTTTATCCTTAAGATTTAGATAAGAATTCACATGTAGAAACACTTCCGTATTCCTTTTCAAATACTGGCATACTTAAAGATTAATTGGTAGGGCCAGGGTGACAGTACAGTGGGTAGGGGCTTGCCTTCTATGTGGCCGACCTGGGTTTGATTCCCAGCATCCCATATTGTCCCCAAGCATGGCAAGGAGTAATTCCTGAGAGCAGAGCCAGGAGTAACCCCTGAGCACTACCAAGTGTGACCCAAAAAAGCTGAAAACAAAAAGCAAATCCAAAAAACTGGTATAAAGAAAGTATTAACTGCTTTTTTGAATTACGGCATAAGGTTAACTGGATATGGTTTAAAAGAAACTACAATCAATCAAAGTCTAAGAATCACTTAGTTCTATGTACATCTGCCTGAAAACCAATCAGATGTCACAAAAAAAAATAAGCCCTCCGGGGACCAAGTATAAAGTTATACCTTTCCTTGAAAATAACAGTATTTTCACTAAAAGACAATTTTTAATTAAAGTACTTCTGAAATTTGAGTACAAAATGACCAAAAGCTTGATCAAAAAGGAATTCCTACGAATGTATATTTTATAATTTAATAATTTAATATTTTAAACATATTTTGATTTTCCTCCTTCTAAGATGTATACTTAAATCAGGTGGAAACCAAATCTTCAACTATATCATACAATTCATGTTGTCTAGCACCTAATTAATAAATGCTTTCTTTGTAAGAAGACACAAAAAATATGTTGCTTGAATGAATGAGAATGAGTAAAATTATATTTTATTAACAAAAAGTAGTATAAAGAGTAAAATATAACACCAACACAAGGGAAAGACATTAAAATGCATTTTGTACTAATGTTTCAGTGGTGTTTCTAAAGATGTTATACAATTTTAAAGATGTCACTAAGTTCTATTTTAGTAAGTTCAACTGCTGTGGTTTTCCCACAGCATTTAGAAATCCCGAATTTTTGCTAACTCAGAAATGAGGTGTTAACTTTATTTAGAAAATATTCTCACTCACGGGATATGTCCTTTAAAAACACCAAAAAACCAAGTAAAAATTTTGGCAGTCCACTCATCAGTAGTTTCTTGAAATGTATTCAATGCATCATGCATGTGTTTTTATGGTATGTATGATCAGTATTAAGCACCTTGAAACATTATTAGTACTGGCTCAAAATAATAATCCTAAATTTGATATAGGGAGGGGTAGTCTGTGATCTTGAAGTTCTTTCTATTGAAACTCACACCTAAAATATGAACAGAACTTATATAACACACGGATTTGTGAATTTCAGTCACAAATTTTCTTTGTTCACTTTATGTTACAACCTGAGAATACATGGAACACTTCTATGGTCTGTTATACCTAAGTAAATGTCTGATTCCGTTTTTATTGCTATCACATTCTGAATCACTTAGCAGACAGAATTAACTAATTCAAACAATAGCCCTGAGAACTTATGGTTTCACATATCATTTAAACAAAGGTAAAATTCACAATTTAACTATTATGTCTTAGATTTTTTTTTTTTGCAAATATAAGAGAATCATAGAGTGTAATCACAGAAACTGAATATAAAGTGAAGAAAATAGGCTAATACAAACTCTGGATACTTAAGTAAAGATAAATTTCTTATGTTTGGGAAAGTAATCTAATTTTAACAAACTACAGAGAAGTTCAAAGCCACAGCTTCCTTCTTATGGACACACATTGTAAGTTTATGAATCTCTAAACCACAAACTTAAAAAAACAGCTCTGATATCAAAGAGAATTCTAAGAAACAGCACTTTATAAAAAAAGAAAAAAAGACGAGTTCTAATGTCAACAGGCTTGAAAAAAAAGAATCGACTTCAGATTTATTGTATTATAGGATGTCTGTGCTAATACAGGATTTATATAGTGTGAACAATAGACTATTATTTAAATGGAAAGGACTTAAAAGGCCAAAGAGTTAAAAGCCATACTATATTTAAAAAAATTTACATGTTTCCAAGTGATCTTACTTGTATGTGGAGCACAAAGAAACATAGTAAGGGAACAGATAATGGTCAAGAGTCTACAGCACTGAGTTTCCTAAGCGTATATGTTTGGAATAAGGGAAAGACTGGAAAGGAACTAGGAGGGAAGCTTAAGTGAGGGATGCTGACACTGTATTGGCAGGTATGGTGCAAAAACAATGACTGCATTACTCAATTATTAACACCATGGCAAATCATAGTGCCTAAAAAAATGAAAACAGTGTAAGAATCAAACATTACTCCCTAAGGGCTTGAAAAGGCTCAGTAGTAGAACACATGCCAAGCATGGATTATGTCCTGGGTTTGATCCCTGGCCGGCACCACAAATAAATTAAAACAAACAAACAAATAACAACAATAATACTTAGTGTAGAGAATTTCTCTCTCATTCATGATTTACTAATGACAAGTTGATTTTCAAAACTCATGTTTCTTTTAAAGAAGTAATACTTCAAATTTAACAAACTAAAAGCCTCCAGCAAACTTAAGTAAGTCTATTTTACAAAAACATGAAATTTAGTGTCTAAAGAAAACGATTTTAGGATCAGAGTGATAGTAGAGCAGGTTGTGTGTTTGCCAGGGTTTGATTCCTGGAACCTCATATAGTCCCACAATCCTGCCAGGAAAGATCTTTGAATGCAGAGCCAGGAGTAAATCCAAACCCTAAGCACCACGGGTATGACTCAAAACCAAAAAGAAAAAAAAAAAAGGTAAACCCCCCTCCCAACAAAAACACCCAACCCTCCCCCAAAATAAAAACCAAGCAAAAAAAAGTAAATGAAAAGATTCTTTAAAAAAAAAAAAAAGATTTAATTCTTAAAAAGTTTTAGATAACCTCAAAAATAAAATTTTATATAGTCCATATAAACAATATGGGTTATAGCTTAAGGAAGAAAGACTTAAACTGTTTATTTTGAAAATGTTTCACTATAAATAATGTAATAACACTTGAAATATTTTCAAATAATGGAACAAACCTTTCTTTGAATTCAAGCACTAAGTACACTTCTGTGACAGATGAGAACTTATACTTCTTGTTCTTGATGTTTTACACTGGGAAAATCTGAATTATAGTATTGGTACTAAACAGCTTATCAATTTATCTGGGTTTTACAATTTAAAAAACACTTTTTATATGGAAAAAAATAGTAATAAGAAACTCAAAAAAAATCATCAACTGTAACTCATCTGAAGCAGAAATGAGATTATGGGCCATGTCACATGACATTTTAAATGCTACTATACTAGACTTAATATTCACATCTATCTGCAAATGAAAGTACTGCATTAATATCTGAAAATATGCTAAAATGAAAAAAAGGCTATTACTAGCTTTAAATATGTCTGTCATTACCAAGTTATGTCCATTTGGAATGTACCATCCTAGTTTTTTTAGGGATCTCAGTGCCAAAGGAGGCTTTCAAAACATTTTCTCTGGTAAACTCTTACTCTCAGAAAAAGAATGATCAGATATTACTATGCACTATAACGTAACATGAAACTCCATAATAACACTCAGATGTTAAAATGTTCACAGAAAAACTTAAAAAAAAAAGTCCCATTTTTAGATTTTAATGTAGGATGGTTCTTTATTTACAACTTTATTGGAGAATAAGAGGGGAAAATTTAAAACAATTTAACAGAGGGCATTGTAGCTGATTCTATTAAAGTAGTTTTCATTTTAAATATCCATCTAACTGACGACAGATGTACAATACTGAATTTTCTTATGTAGTTCTTTTTATGAAGTACAGTACTCATATTTTAGGCATCCTTTTAAACATATAAATACAAATCACTCATTAAAAACTATTAAACAAAGGGTATCTAATTTCAAATGTCTTTCTTGTAATACATGCCCAATGAAAATCAAAAACTGGAAAAGCAATTACACTCCCTATATGAATGAACATTTACAACAATCAATCATTTTCTGTTATGACCCATTATATTTTCAATTTATCATGAACTACTCTGAACTTACTATGAGCTGTAGCCAAAGTCAGAAGACAAGCTGTAGGAATATCCTTTTTTGGAGGAAAGTAAGCCCTCCAGATTCAGCATGGGAAGGAAACATCCTGTTGAAGAATTCTAGGTGAAAAAAAAATTTTTTGTAGTCAATTTCAACTCACGCTGAGCTGACTTAATTTTCTCAATTTATGTCATTCTTCTAAGTCAAGTGTGTTTAATTCTTCTTCTAGTTCATCCAAATCTTCCCCAGTAAAAAGATTCTCATCAACGGGAACAGCATCGATGACTCCATTTTCCTGTCCCTCCCCTTCGTTGTCCTCTTCTAAGTCACTTCTTTCACCATTTTCAGCCCTACCACCGGATGCTTCACTTAATTTGTTTTCTAAAAATAAACATCAAAATCAATAAGGCCTAGAAACAAAAAACACTATTCCATTAGCATTGACAAGTGATATTCCACTTCCTCTTAGTGTTTTTCAAACAAAGCCTTTCCTGAATACTATACCAGTTGATCTTTTTGTATTTACCTGAACAACGATCCATAATCAGTATAAAAATGTTTACTATAGACATGACTATTTCATACATTTGAGAACAAATAAGATTTATCACATTGATTTTTGGGGGGTTGGGTCACATCTGGTGGTGCTCGGGGATGACTCTCTTGGTGGGCTTGGGGGAAGTCATACATGGTATTGGCAATCAAATCTGGGTGGGCAGTGCACCCATGCAGTGCACAGCATGCACTGCACAACTCTGGCCTTATTAGATACATCTCTGTGCTAACTACATGATGTAATTTGATTTTTATACAGTTCAACTTTCATATTTTTACTGAATCGTTAATTTTAAAAGTTTAATGCTTTGGCTTTGCAAAGTTAAAATCACTTTGCTGCAAATGAGTGTGAATCCAGAAACATTTAATTGTGCATCAAATGTGATAAAAAAGAAACCAAGACCTTTTATACAGTTCAACTTTCATATTTTTACTGAATCGTTAATTTTAAAAGTTTAATGCTTTGGCTTTGCAAAGTTAAAATCACTTTGCTGCAAATGAGTGTGAATCCAGAAACATTTAATTGTGCATCAAATGTGATAAAAGAAACCAAGACCTAGTCCTTATAAATGATTGAGAACACAAAAAATACTACTTTATTTAATGACATCCACATTTACAGAGACATTAGTAGCTTAATACCATCCCAGTTACATAAAACATCCCTGATGACAAAGTCTTAGATATAATCTCTGAAGTATCTGGAATTTTGTTTATTGTTACCAAATCCCTGCTTCTAGAAAGGTCAAATATGTTTGCAAATCAGTCTTAAAAATTACTTGAGTGAGAAGTCTGATGGCTACTCATGCCAGGGGGTTATGCTAGTTTTTCAAGCTAGGATTTGTATTCTTTTTACTTTTTCTTTGGTTTGGGCCACACATGGTGATGCTCGGGGCTTACTCTTGACTTTGTGCTCAGGGATTACTGACAGGGCTCGTGGTTCAATGGGTGCTGGGCACTGAACCCAGGTCATCTGTACTGAAGGTGCTTTATCAGCTGTCTTGTCTCACCAGCACCACAACTTAATTACCATGATTCTTATATATTCTTCCCTCCATTCTCTCTTAGCTGGATTCATTATTAGTATTTCCAGACCTCATCTTTCTAATATCCTTTACTCCTAAATTGCTTTCTTTCCCACACCACTCCCTAAAAGTTTCTTAACAGTGATCTGCAATTATTCTTCTCTTTATTATCATTGCAGTCTTGATTAAAAACTGATACCTTATAATACACTGGTGCTTCTCAACCTTGTTTTTTTTAAATAGAACCCCCCAAAAATGTGGAGTTGGCAAGGGTGTTAGCTCAATGAGCAGAGCGCATTTTGTTTAAGGTTCAGGTTGAAGCCTTGCCACCTAATGGTCCTACATGCACCACTCGAGGCAACCACTGGTCAGTAGTAGCCCTAAGCAACTCTAGGCATGGCCCCCAAAACAAAAACATTGATGTTGTACAGTGTTCTAGAATGCTTCCATCCTACATATTGTCTGGGTAAATTCATTCACACCCAACTATCAGAGCAGATAACTTTCAAACCTACCTCTGCACAAATGTTTTTTTAATACTTATAACACACACACACACACACACACACACACACACACACTTTACTGAATTCACTTTACTGAATCAGGCTTGATACAGTTACAGAGTTGTTCATGGTTTGGTTTCAGTCATAAAATATTCCAGTACCATTCCTTGACCAGTGTACTCTCCTGAGAATGTTTATGGAGCATCATAGGCACTAGCATCTTAAGTGGGTCATGACTACATGAATTCACAGAATTGAATGGGGGATAAAGTGGTTGTGAAAAAGTGTAAAAAATTTTTTGTTTCAAAATAAACATCTTGGGTTATAACCTCACACAGATTCACAGAATTGAACGGGGGATAAGGCAATTGTGAAAAAGCTTAAAAATGTTTGTTCAAAATAAACATCTTTATGAGTTATTATCAGTAACTGATTTGTGTATCTATTATATATATATATACCTACATACCTAGAGTCATGTAAGAATTTCTTAGGCAAAGAGGGTTTTTTAAATACTGATCTAGCCAACGCCACTTTTGATAAATAAAATCCCTCACGCTCTCAAGGTTCTAAACGGAACCTTTTAGCTACAATTCCAAATTTATTTCCTCCTAGTTTCAGTTAATGGCTTTAATACCAATGTCTCTTACATTTATATACAATCAAATCACATACTAACGTTACCAGTCCAGTACTGGTAAGTATCTATGTTTTCTAAGTCCTATTTAGATACAATAGTAGCTCTTAGACATACACAAAAGTTCACATACTTACCATCCTTTTCTGAAGTATATGTGCTAAATCTTTCAAGACTTGCTACAGTAATACCCGTCTCATCTACATCTCTTGGTATATACAGGCTTAAATCTATGTCATTAACGCTCACTGAATCTTCAATCTGCAAAACATAGAAGTTATTACATAACAAGAAAATTTTTTTCATAAACTATCCTCTAAACTAACAATACTACTAAGATGTATACTATAGCTACTTCTCTTTTAAAAAATTAACATGAATAAAACAAACAGCAGTGCATATGTGAAGCTTCTTCCTCACAAGAATTACACCCTTATTTCTCTCTCTCTTTTTTTTGGGTTACACCTGGCTATACTTGGGACCATATGAGATGCCGGAGATTGAACCTGGGTCAGCTGCATGCAAGACAAATGCTCTACCTGCTATATTATCACTCTGACCCATACTTCCTTATTTTTCAACTCAACAGCTGAAGTTACATTTAAAAAAAAAATTTATTATACCACAGTGAAACATACAATTACAAAGGTGTTCATAATTGGTTCTTGGTAATACAGTATTCCAGCACCCATCCCTCCACCAGTGCCCCACTCCCACCACCCGTGTACCTATACCCCCTCCCGCCCACCCCAAGGCTGCCTCAATAGCAGGTCCCCCTTCTCTCTCTCTCTCTCTCTCTCTCTCTCTCTCTCTCTCTCTCTCTCTCTCTCTCTCTCTCTCTGCATCTCTCTCCCTCTGAAGTTACATTTCTATAATCATAAAAGATACATATGTCAGAGCAATCATACAGTAGATAGAGTACATGGCTGGCTGACCCAGTTTTGATCACCAGTATCCCATACGGTTCTCTAAGCCCACGAGGGTGATCCCTGAGCAGAGCCAGGAATTAAGTCCTGAGCACTGCTGGGTATGGCCCCCAAACCAAAACAAACCAAAGACACAAAGAGAGCCAGAGAGATAGTATGGGAGGTAAAGTGCTTGCTTCGAGGAAGCACAGTTTGAATTCCTGGCACTACATATGGACTCCTGAGCACCGCCAGGAGCGATCTCTTAGCATAGTGCCAGGAGTAAGCATGAAGAACTACTAGGTGTGATCCAAACTCTCCTGCACCCACCAAGACAAATAGCTTTCTGCTTTTACTAGGTGTGCACGCAACCAAATGATTCTGCTGTTGTCTCTGCTCCACATTTCTTAGAGTTGCTGTCCCATGACATTTCTGACATGAAATAGTAAACAAAAATACTTTTTTTCTCATAGACGTGAAATAGTTTTTGCAGCCAATATATCTATTTACCCAGCAATGTTTGAAGTTCTATTAAAGGTTCATGAGTATTAATGCACTTAATTTTCAAAGGACCCTGTAATTCAGACTATCATGCCCATATTCCAGGTGAAAGTCAGGACCTGAACTGAGAAGTGGAGGTGTTGCCCTTCACCACGCTGCTTCTACAATTATTCTCTATTGCTGCTTTCAACCAGAGATGAGGGGCCAAAGATTCTCTTACCTCATCACCACCTGTTCCCTGTGTATAGCGAGTATCATCTGCCTCCTCGTCATCATCATTAACCAGTTCAGGACGAAATTCAAATACTTCACGGCCACTGATCTGTTTAGGTACAGAGACAACATTTGCATTTCTTGATCAATAATTTTAGATCTCCAGATGATTAAGTAAAGGCATTGTACACGACATAGAAATGATTAAATGAAAGAATAAATTACTCATAAGCATTTGTAACACACCACTAGAGCTTTTCCTGCTTTGAAGTCTGCTTTTCTTCTTTCCATATCTTGTTCAAGTTTGTCAATCTTCTCTTGTCTTTTTCTTTTCTTCCAGGCAAGAAAAGATTCTAGAGTGATTTTGGTAACATTTGGTCCTAGGGCAGAACGCTGAAAAGATTAAAAAAAAAAAAAAAGAGGTATTTTTTTCTCCAAAAATCATCTATAGTAGTAGTCTTCAGTATTCTCTTTTTTTTGGTTTTTGGGTCACACCCTGTGATGCTCGTGGGTTATTCTTGGTTATGCACTCAGGCATTACTCAGGGGATGCTTGAGCGACCATATGGGATGCTAGGAATTTAACTCAGGTCAGTCATATGCAAGGCAAATGCCCTACCCACTATACTATCACTCTGGCCCCTCTTCAGTACTCTCTTAAGGCAATTAAGTCCCTGCATGAGACTAATACAAAGAATTTAGAATGAATTGAGTTTTATTTTATATGACCGTGAGAAAAATCAAGAGTCTGACATACAATACTAAAACTAGTAAGATATATTTTGAGCTACATTTCTTTCAAAATTGAAGGTAAGTAATCTCGACAAGAGAAATTATCTTAATGATTGAGTTAACTGATGGAATTTATAAATATAAGAAGCACCATAGTAATATCCAAGATTCATTCAGGTACAATATGAGATTAGATACACACTTTAAGATTAAAAACAAAACAAAAACAATCACCCAACCTCCCTGGAGCCCAAATCAAATATTAAGTACAGAGAGAAATATTGTTGCTAAATATCTCTTGGGCATTTAGTACTAAATGATTATGTAGAACTGTTAACAGTGACTCTACAAATAAGCAAAGATGGTGAAAGGCAATCTACCAAAAGTTAGTAATTAACATGTCAGAACCAGGGAAAAAACAATTCTATCTGAATCTATTTCAATAGTAGGTAAAAGTGTATTTACCTCCTGTGTGAAACAAATCTGTAAGAATGCCAATATTAAGATATTTACACAGCGTATTTAGATTACCCAAGATAATGCAAAATACATATAATGCTAAATATATGGTACTACATCTAGCATTTTTGATAATTTCATCATTTTTATCACTTTCAGAAGCCATTATCTTTTTACTCAACAATCTTCTCATTAATTTAAAGAGTACGTTTCTATTAGGCTGTAGTGATTGCTGAAGATTTCAATAAGATTAATTTCCCGTAAGCACAGTTAAGTACTTTGAGTACAAAGATAATAAAACAAAGAATTGTTGGGGCCGGAGCGATAGTCTAGCAGGCAGGGTGTTTGTCTTGCGCGCAGACGGCCTGTGCTGGCCTGGGTTCGATCCCTGGCATCCCACATGGTCCCTCGAGCACCGCCAGGAGTAATTCCTGAGTACAGAGCCAGGAGAAACCCCTGAGCAATGCCGTGTGTGACCCCCAAAAAGCAAAAAAAAACAAACAAACAAAAAAAACAAAGAACTGTAATGGAATTGTTTTCATTATTAATTACCGGTAAGTGAACAAGACACTAGGAAAAACATCTAAAATTTCAGGTTCAAATCAATCTGAACACTAAGTATCTTAAGTCTTGTATAGCCATCTCTTTTTCTTTTCTTTCTTTTCTTTTCTTTTTTTTTTTTTTTTTTGCTTTTTTGGGTCACACCCGCGATGCTCAGGAATTACTCCTGGCTGTGCTGGGGGACCATATGGGATGCCGGGATCGAACCCCGGGGCCGGCACAGGCCGCCGCATGCAAGGCAAACGCCCTACCGCTGCTGGGCTATCGCCTCCGCCCCTGCCATCTCTTTTTCTTGAGGGGCCACATTCAGAGATGCTCTGTGCTTGAGGTCAGTGCTGGTGGTGGTGGGGATTGAACCTAGACCCTCCCACAGGCAAAGTAGGTGCTAGGGGACTGGGCTTTCTAACTGTGGCCAGAGTGCCTATCTTGGGCAATGTTAGGCTAGTGACCGGTATTTAAAAGATTGTTTCATAATTCTGAAATTAATGCTGTTTATTTTGACTTGAGTCTAGATGAGAACCTTTACAGTTTACATTCACAAATAAAAGCTAAAGTGACTTTGGGAAAAGGTCATAATTTATTTTTAATAATCTACTAAAAAATCCATAAAAGACAAACAGTAGTATGCTATTGCCCCCAAGTGGCAAATATTGAAATTTCACAATAAATACTTCTTCAGGCAGTTTTTTAATGGTAGGAAAGATACTGGTTACCTCTCTTTCAATTAGATCTTCTAATGAAATCTCATCTTCTTTCTCTTCTTTCTTTTTATCCTTTTTCAATACAAATCCAGGCGGAAGCGCATGACGATACATGCAATTATCACCCCCTCCTGGACATACCCAAAACCAGCCATATTTGTTATTTTCAATAGCTTCAAGGAAATGCTTGCAAACCTAGAGATGAAACAGGGATTTAATCTGAAGCAAAGAATAAATTCTTATTTACATTTTTGGCAATAATTATGTACAGAAACATATGTATGACCTTAGAAATATTTATTAGGACACGCTTCTCTTTAGAGGATATGTAGAAAACTTCTTTTTGATACAGTTTTTATTTTTCAAATAAACAGAAAGGTTTCTCCTTAGTTTAGCTTTTGTAAAAGCAATTGCAAAGAGTGATTATTTAAATGAGAGAAAACATAAATATACATGGTTATAAATAAAACCAATGATTTTGTTCTAACAGCATGTAATAATGATATAAATACTATTTAAATGACCTGAGATTACAGGTAAGTTCTTACATAGGATTAAAGGAAGAAAGGTACCAAAACCTCACAAAAGATAGTAGCCCTTCAAAACACGAATGGGACCAAGATGCAGCTACACTGAAGCTTTGGAATAACTTTGAAACATAGAGAATCGGGCCTGGAGCGATAGCCCAGCGGGTAGGGCATTTGCCTTGCACACGGCCAGCCTGTGCCGGCCCGGGTTCGATCCCGGCATCCCATATGGTCCCCCGAGCACCGCCAGGAGTGATTCCTGAGTGCAGAGCCAGGAGAAACCCGGGCATAGCCGGGTGTGACCCAAAAAGAAAAAAAAAAAAAAAACATAGTGAATCAATCAATAAATAATATTGTTTACCTAAAAAGGAAAAAAGAAAAGAATTTCTTCTTTCCGTGTATGTGATGCCAGAAATAAGTAAATTCAGGCCCTAACAGACGTGAAGCATGTGCTCTGATACTAAGTTATATCACAGTTCTTAAAAATACAACAGACTTAAGTGAAACTAATATTTCAAATGTTCCAGCACAGCAAGGTTTCATTAAGTGCACTTCACATAAAAACAAATACATAAGTGCAGAGTCTGAGAAATGATGCACATAACCTGGAATATCAGGAGTCATTCTCTATTCATTTTGCATAAAAATGAAGAATCATATCTAAATCTGACATCATTAGATAACCTAAAAAAAAAGAGCCATGCTAATGATTTCAGTGTCAGTTTCCAAGGGCCATTTTTAATTAAGAATTTAATCGCATATAACTTATAAATTATTTATCTTTATGCATATTACTATAAAAGAGCAATTCATAAATATAGCAAGAAATACTCTGCTACATAATTTTCTTGAATTATCAATACCACGGCAACTCAAGTCAAGAAAAGGACATACTATTTGAGTTTTTGGTTTTTTCTTTTCCGCCTCACCGTGCTTCTTGTTCACTACTTCTTCCAGTTTTTTTCTCATCCCAATTATCCATTGTATCTAAACAACAAAAAAAAAGATAAGACTAAATTCTAATTTTATCTACTATTCCCAAGAGACTGAACACTGCATAATTTAGAAAAAACAAAAAGCACGATGGAAGTTACAACCACTGTGTGTGTGTGTGTGGGGGGTCGGAGAGAATATAGAGTTGGCCCCCTGGGACAATGGTGGAAGGAAGCTGATACTTTGGAGGAGGGTGTGGTTTTATGCATGAAACCCTACCTTTATCAATATTACAAATCACTGCACCTAAAGGAGAAAAATGAACACCCCCACTCCCCCATAAAACACAGGGCAATGATTATATGATAAAACCAGATTTTTTCTTAAATAGAAAAAATGTTAAGACTTATGATCTAACACATTTTCTTTAAAACATCCCAAGGCAGAAATAAGCATGTTGAAATTTTTTTTTGAACTAAGGGTAAGCAAATAAGAAACAAAGAGGAAAGATTATAGATAATCACATAGGCATAAAAATGTTTTTAAATACCTTTTTCAAGTTCTTCATCTCTGGCATCAATATAAACACTCCGCTTTTCACACTTTCTCTCCAGAGTTAAGTCATGAGAGAACTTACACTTATCACCTTTAGTACACTGTCCTTGCTTGAAGAATGCACATACAACAGACTTGGGATCTGCACCTAAGTCAAATGTCACAGAATATTCATATTACAATCTACCATATACAAAGCAGAGCTTCTACTGAGATAGAATTTCCTTTGGTTAACTTCACTCGTGGACTTAGAGCAAACTACTATTATGTATGATTTATAAGCTATTTCTTGCAACTTTTTCAAGTAACATTTTATACCTAGTTTTGATCATTCTTAAATTAAAGAGCAGGGATGGAAAACCAAATAAAACATTGGTTATTCTAAGTCACCTGAGGTAAAAAGAGAAACACAGAGGCTCACTGCCAAGAGTCTGGGTGAAACCTAGGTCTATCCTGGCTACTACCATAGATATTAGAAATGAATTAGCAGACTATCCAAATCCCAAATTTTGTGAGTGCCTTATAGGCAGCGTTATAGCTTAGAATGACACAGTCGGTATTAATTAGTAGAGGAAAAGAAAGTCACAGACATAAAAGAAAGGAGTAGACCAAAAGATAGTCATTGATTTACCTTGACAAAAGGAGCGTTATTTCCACAGTAGGCATAATGGGCTTAAAATCTCAACAAAAGGTACATCACAACAAATGAAGAGTTTCAATCATGAACTGCATCTGAAGAAGAAACATGTCTACAATTCCAAGTTTACCTTTACTTATTTTCTGAGCAGCAACTACTGGTTTGAACAGTTCATTCAGTTCTTGTAATTCCTTCTTCTTATCATCTTTCTTCAATTTCTTTTCAGCTTCGCTTTGTGCTACCTGTAACATTTCCAGGCATATGTAAATTTGATTTTACAGTAAAATTACTTTCACTACACACGTATAAAATAAGATGTATTTATCACATCATAAACAAAGAAATTTACTACAAACCCTGCACACACACCCCTATACCCTTTAACTCAACAGCAGTGTTACAATGGCCTTTCAGTATATTTAAATACTGTCATTAAACATGGAAAAAGAAAACCTCCAATCTTGTAAGCACTTAAAAGTTGAAGAGACAAAGGAGCTTGTTTAAAACCTAGAATCTAGGGGCCGGAGCGATAGCCCAGCAGGTAGGTCATTTGCCTTGCGCACGGCCGCCCATGCCAGCCAGGGTTCGATCCCGGCATCCCATATGGTCCCCTGAGCACCGCTAGGAGTGATTCCTGAGTGCAGAGCCAGGAGAAACCCCTGAGCATTGCTGGGTGTGACCAAAAAAAGAAAAAAAAAAAACCCTAGAATCTAGTGGGAAGAAACACCTGACCAAAACTGTAATATTACCCATGGTGCTCTGGGAACAAGAAATGCTCAGATAGCAACAAATGAGTCAAACCCTGACTCCTTTCTCACCCTGAGTTTCAACTCACCCTGTCTAGATGGAACTGGAAGAGGACACGAGTATATGCTCTGGATCCAATCTCTGTTGACACTCCTAGCTCACGTACACCTTACTCCCTCTGACTAACACAGGCTCATTAGGGACTGTTTAACTCTAGAATGGACATGTGTTCCATAAACTGTAGGTTCTGAACTGTTGGAGTAGCAGTGCACTCCACTCAGTCTGGATACACACAAATCCCTTAGTTTCACTGACTCTCAGCTTATGGACAGACCCAACAGGTAGGGCATTTCTTTTGTTCTGACAGCAGGTCAGTTGCTTACTTCCTGTGATAAATATGCTGTGAAGTACCTAATATTTACAGATGAAAGTCCAGGAATACAATTGTCATGAAAAATAGTATTGGGGTTGGAGATATTAGCAGAGGCAAGGCACTCGCTTTGTATGTGGCTGCCACCCAGTTTAACTCCTGATACCATATATATGTTCCCTGAGCTCCACTATGTATAGTCCCATTTTCCACCAAAATAATCTGAGAAAGAGGGCTAATTTTTTTTTTAAATAAGTAACAAAAAAAATTTCCAAAATCATATAGTTAATGCCTAAAAATAGGCAAGAGAAATAGGAAAAGAACATAATTTGGAGGAAAGTATTACTTTGCTAGATAATATATGGTTAGCAGGCCATTACAGTTAAAAAGGGGAAAAAAATCAGGCCAGAAAGTAGTACAGGGGTGGGGGCATACGACTTGCACAAGACTGGCACTCTGGTCCCAAGCAAAGCAGGGAATAGGGCACGCACATACACACATCCCCACATGGTATAAATTAACAGCAATAGAGACAAAAGATGACCTGCACACACACTGGTACTCTATGGTCCCAAGCAGAGCAGGGAACAGCGCCGCACATACACAGACACACACACATACACCGAAAACCAAATGTTATAAATTAACTGCAATACAGACAAAAGATGGTTTTCATGCACAAAAACCTAAACACAACCAAATGCACAGAGGATTTAAAGGTAAGTCAGAGAAGTACAAACTCAAATGGTTTACAAAGTCCATGGAAAAATACTAAAACTCAGTAGTGAAGGATACAAAGTAAAACCAGATAATAAATTGCCTTAAGGCCTTCCCCCTAAGATCAGGGACAAGACAAGGTTGCCCCCTCTCACCCCTTTTATTCAGTATAGTACTGGAAGTACTTGCCATAGCAGTCAGAAGAAAAGGACATTAAGGGCATCCAGATAGGCAAGGGAAGAAATCAAGCTATCACTATTCACAGATGACATATTATACCTTGAGAACTCTAAACTCTCTACCAAAAAACTCCTAGAAAAAAAATAGGAGGCTTATAGTAGAGGGCAGGGTACAAAATCAATACCCAAAAGTCGGTGGCTTTCCTATACACAAATAACGAAAGAGAGGAAAGGGATATTAAGAACATGATTCCATTCACAATTGTGCCACAGAAAATTAAATGCCTAGGAATCAGTTTGACGAAGAACGTAAAGGACCTCTACAAAGAGAACTACAAAACATTACTACAAGAAATAAGAGGACACAAGGAAGTGGAAACACATTCCCTGCTCACGGATCGGGAGAATCAACGTTGTCAAAATGGTAATACTCCCTAGACCTTTATATAGATTCAATGCCATCCCTATAAGGATATCCATGACATTCTTCAAGGAAATTGACCAAACACTTCTTAAATTTGTATGGAATAATAAACCCCCACGGATAGCTAAAGCAATCCTTGGGAAAAAGAAGATGGGAGGCATCACCTTTCCCAACTTCAAACTCTACTACAAAGCAGTGGTAATTAAAACAGTATGGTATTTGAATAAAAATAGAACTGTAGACCTATGGAATCGAGTTGGGTATCCTGACAACCAGCCTCAAATACATGAACAATTGATCTTCGATAAAGGAGCAAAAAGTACAAAATGGAGAAAGGAAAGCCTCTTCAACAAGTGGTGTTGGGAAAACTGGGCAGCTACATGTAAAAAAAATGAATTTGGACCTCTAACACCATGCACAAAAATTAGATCAAAATGGATTAAAGATCTCAATATCAGACCTGAATCCATAAAGTACATCAAAGAAAATATAGGAAAAATCCTCCACGACATTGAAGCTAAGGACATCGTCAAAGAAGAAACACCACTAACAAAACAACTAGAAGAAAAGATAAACATATGAGACTACATGAAGCTAAAAAGCATCTGCACCTCAAAAGAAACAGTGACCAAGACACAAAGACAGTCCACAGAATGGGAAAGAATATTCACCCAATACCCATCTGATAAGGGGTTAATATCCAGGATATATCAGGCACTGGTAGAACTTTACAAGAAAGACAACAACCAAAAAGTGGGGAGAAGAAATGAACAGAAACTTCAACAAGGAATAAGTTTGAATGGCCAAGAAGACATATGAAAAAAATGCTCATCATCACTAATCATCAGAGAGAAGCAAATCAAAACAACAATGAGATATCGTTTTACACCACAGAGACTGACACATATCCAAAAGGGTAAGAACAACAAGTGCTGGCATGGATGCAGAGAAAAGGGGACTCTCATCCATTGTTGGTGGGAATGTCGACTGGTACAGCCTTTTTGGAAAACAATTATGGACATTCCTCCAAAGACTAGAAATTGAACTCCCATTTGACTCATCCATACCACTCCTGGGAACATACCCTGGGAAGCCAAAAACACGCAGTGGAAACACCATCCCTACTTTTATATTCATAGCACCATTATTCACAATAGTCAGAATCTGGAAACAACCAGAGTGCCCCCCAAATTGATGACTGGATAAAGAAACTTTGGTACATCTACACAATGATACTATGCAGCTGTTAGGAAAAATGAAGTCATGAAATTTGCCTATAAGTGGATGGACATGGAGAGGATCATGTTGAGTGAAATTAGCCAGAAGAAGAGAGATAGATATAGAATGACTGCATTTATTTCTATGACATGAATACACACACACACACACACACACACACACACACACACACACACACACACACACACACGATTATCAAAGGTCAGGCGAAAAGTGGATCAGGAGGTCTTGCCAAAGGTGGAAATTACCACAAACGGGTGGGAGCAGAGGTTAGGTAAGACAGAGAAGGGAACAGTGTGCCAATAATTGTCGAAAGTCTATTACAATCCACAACATGTAAGAGAGGGAAGAGAGAGAGAGAGAGAAAGATAAAGAGAGAAAAGAAATGGAGAACCTACCACGGAGGCAAGGCTAGAGGAGGGGGGGGAATCGGGACATTGGTGGTGGGAAATGGGCACTGGTGGAGGGATGGGTGCTGGAACACTGTATGGCCGAAACCCAAACATGAACATTTTTTTTTTTTTGGTCACACCCGGCAAGCTCAGGGGTTTCTCCGGCTCTGCACTCAGGATTTACCTTGGCGGTCTCGGGGGACCATATGGGAGCCAGGGATCGAACCCGGCCTGCACAGGCCGCCGTCGCAAGGCAAACGCCCTACCGCTGGGCTATCACTCCAGCCCCAACATGAACATTTTTGTAACTGTTAAAAATATATATTTTAAAGTTAGCCTTAAGGAACAACCACAAAAAAGTACTTTACTTATGTACTAAAAATTAAAACATGAACAAGCAGATTTATTGAAAAATCCATTTCCTTTTATCTATAATTGTATAACTAGGTAATTTATGCCGAAGAAATAAAAGAAAAATATGGATGGTTCTCTTATAGTATCGTTCTTAATATCAAAAAGCTGAACCTAACGGGATCACTTACGAACTGGATAAATATACACACCCACATTGTAGAACAGTAAGCAGGCATTAAATGAGCTGTATCAAAATGATTTGGAGCTACAGTGTGTAGAGAGAGAGAGAGAGAGAGAGAGGGGGAAGAGAGAGAGAGAGAGAGAGAGAGAGAGAGAGAGAGAGAGAAGGGGACAATGGCCTGCCATAGATACAGGCTGGGGGAGGGGGAGAAATCATGGGACATTGCATTGGTGGAGGGAAATGCACATTGGTAGAGGGATGGGTGCTGGAACACTGTATGAAACCCAAATACGAACACTTGTAACCGTTTATCTTACAGTGGTATAATAAAAAATTTAAAAAATAGGAAAACAATGACTTGGGAGAAATATCTAAGAGTTTTAAGTTGCAAAAAAGTTAATAGGATTCAATTTTAAAATACAACATGATAGTAAACATTTTATCCATTAACAATTCTATATAATATTACACCCAAATGAAAAAATAGTAATTACCTGACGAGGATTTTGTTGACCAAATTTAACTTGATGAGTGACGGCTTTGATAAACTTCTGTTGTTTTGCGCCTTTCTTATTCTTTAAGCCAAAAGTCTTGTCCTGAATGAGAAAGAGCAAGAAAATAGTTACATTCTGAAGTAAGCAACTTCAGTGCTACTATTTTAGAATCAAAACCTGGAAACAACTAAGTGCCCAACTAGAACAAATAAACTTTGGTATACAAACACAAGGGAACACTAAAGTATACAAAGAGGTGAAACCTTACATTTCACTATAATGTGACTGGAACTAGGAGGAAAAAATACAAGATAACCTCACTCGTATGGAATTTAAAGAATAAGGGAACAGACAAAGCTCAGTGAAAACTCATGCTAAGATTCTACCAACACAAATGAATTTGCAAAATGGGAGTGAGGGAGGCATAATGTAATAGTGATATAGGGATGAGAAGGAACCTAGGGACAGAAAGGTAGAGAGATATTGGTACTCTGCTGGTTGAGTGGTGAACTAACACTGTATGCATGGAACAACCATTATTAATACTATTGTAAAGCATGATGATACCTCAAAAAAGGGTGGGGGAGCCAGCTTCTTGTGTTATATATTTTTAACAATGTATTTCCTATTATTTAAAAAAGCATTCTCATTTATTTAGTTGTAAACATTATTACTCTTGGGGGCTGGAGAGAGTACAGTGGGTAGGGCCCTGGCTTTGCATGAGCCCAACCAGGGTTTGATCCCTGGTACAACATAAGGTTCCCTGAACCCCACACCAAGATCCCAAAACAAGAGACATAGAAGCAGGAATATGCCCTGAGCATTACTATGTGTGGGACTTGAAAAAAAATTCTTTATGATACACATAACTCAAGTGGTGGGGGAGCTGCTGGTGTCCCAACAGTATCAAGACAGAAGTTCTCTTCTACCTCTGAGGCCGCCAGGGAATGGATGAAAACTCATGAGTCCAGCGCAGTTCTAAAAGGCTTTTAATAGTACAAGCTCTACCACTGCAATTCAATATAATGGAAGACCTCTAGCTCTGGTCAGACTTAGACCATACACGAAAGCCCAAGTCTCCTACCAAAGAGGATCCCACCAGACAGAGTCCCACCAAAGTGGATCCTACTAGAGAGGAGAAAAAAACCTTAAATCGGTCCCCTTATATACATATACTAAAATAATCCTAACTTCAGGGAGGGTCCTATCAACAAAGATCAACTAAACAGCTTCTAGATAGTAGGAAAGTGTAGAAGGGTGGTGCCACTACTACAGGTCTAAACAAATGATTATGGCAAGGACTAATCCCTTCTTTCAAGATTATGAGATTATCTCTTATGTAAAACACTGGAAAGAGAGAGAGGGCTGGTAATACATCTTAATTTCATGGGCTTCATGTAATCTAGATGGTTCCCACAAGGTCCTTCTTATTAATTATCTACACCAGACTGATTCTGAGTATCTTGTTCTCTGTATAGTGAAAGGGTCACACTTGCCTGCTTGAGGGCAAACTAGTATGATTCTTCCTATAATCTTAAATGATAGTCTCAATGTAGCCAGGGTGGTAGTCTCCTGGTAAATTCCTATTGTCCCATGCTGAGTCCAGTGGGTATAAAGAGGAGCTTCACCCAATCTAGATAACATAGAAGTCTTAGTAAATGCATAATAATAAATCAGAAGTTACTCATTCAGAGTCAAGGTGATTTCTGTAACTGCCACACCCTCCATCAGTGTTTACATAGAAGAGAGATCTCATTAGTATGAACCCTGGCTTAAGAACATGTAAATAGATTAAGCTGTGAATGGATAAAACAGCAAAGTTTCCAAGCAAGCTTGGCCTGTCATCCAACACTCAAGGATGCAAAACAATATTTAACATAGGACCTCAAGACATCACCCAGGATTCTTCCTAAGTCAACATGTACAACCATCATTCAACCTGCTACTCTATGAAGCTTTTTCCAAACTGTATTTCAGGTTATCAGTTCTACCTGATGTGCTGAGTTGTTGTATTAGGAAAAAAATCCTATCGTCAAATAAATTTAGTCAAATACCTGGTTAACAGGCCTTTAAATTTTTTTAAATATTGGGGTCACACCTGGATACTATACTCAGGGTCTACTCCTGGCTCTGCATTCAGGGGACCATAAGAGATGCTGTGAATTGAACCCAAGTCAGCAGCATGCAAGGCAAGTGCCCTAACAGCTGTACTATTGCTCCGTGTTGGGGATGCCACCGGGGTCCCCAATAGTGCAGGGAAGCGAGTTCCCTTCTACCTCCGAAGCCGGCGGGAATGGATGAAGACTCAGGAATCCGATGCAGTTTTAAAAGGGCTTTACTATCACAGGTTCCAATATACAATCCAAGAGCAGGGAAAACCTCCGGACTCTGGGTTCCCAGCTAGGCCCCAGCCACGTATAGGCCAAGATGGCTGCCACCACGTGTTGAGGCCCAACAGAGAATGGAGAGGACGGAGAAGCAAACACCAAGGGAAGCGGAAACGGCAAAAAGGGAGAAAAAGAAGCTTTTTTCTTCTTGCAGCTTATTTTATAGCTAGAAATGCGCCAAACTCCCCAGCCCAGCCCAGAATGGGCTGGGCTATCTAGAAATGAAAACAGGAAAATAGCTCTATAGAATGTAGCAACTTCAGGAAACCATCTGGCTGTTTACAAGGACCCAGAGCTAATTCAAAGCCTCCTAGCAGAGCTGGGAGGAGCTATAAGCTAAATGTAACTTCCCCTGGCAGGAAGGGTCAAATGCCCTCAGGTAATTTCTCCCAGCACCTCACCTAATGTCTTGAGCCAAGATCTGCCTGGAATTGCCTTTATAGGGTAGAGAAGGGGGTTTCTGAGATGGCATGTCTCTATACCCAAGACTATACTAATGCCAGTTAAATATTTCTCCAAGATTCCTTCACAAGAGTCTCGTCTACTTCACGGTAGTTTTGTATTTTAGTTGCCTTTGAGTTATCAGGGAGCCATGCTTGCTTGCTTGGAGGCAAACAGCATTTCTCTCTGGTCTAATTACTTAGAGCTCCAACGTGGCCAGGCAAATATACTGGTAAGATCTAGCTAGTCCCACGATGATTGTGGTAGCATGAGAGAATATTTATACCAGCTAATACAGAATTCATGGTCAGATAAGACTGCCGCATTTAGACTACCCCCCTATCTATGAAGTGACTTGCAGGAGGCAATCCAGGGCAGATGCAGAGGCCTAGGCTTTTAGGTGTCCTGCAACAGCTCTGGTCCTATGGGGCTTTAAATTCTTAAGCACAAGATACATTAACACAACAGGGATGTTATATGCAGAAATTCCAGATCTTAATTTATCTGATAATGAATTTTCCTTAGGCTGGGAGTCTCTTGTAATACAGACACAGTAGTACATACTACTGAAACACATTTTGAGTGATACTGCATAAAACATTGTTTTCTGGGCTTTATTAGCTAATACGGTTACCCACTGAAAATAACTAGGTGTATATATTCCTAGCTGTTGCTAAATACAAATACTAAAAATATATATATATATAAACCAAAGGCAACACTTTAATGGTGACTGGTTATTTAAACCATTTACTAAGTATGCAACACAGAGGCTCATTTAGTTGTCACTGAACAGCTATGTGTGTGTACTGCAGGTTATAGTGCCCAAACACCATCCTCCTCTATTTCATGTCTACCCAGAATCTCTAAATGTGATTTTTTACTTTCTGTTCTAGAGTAGGAGGTACTCTCCCTCTGTTTAGGTCTCACAACAGTTGTCATGCTTGAGACTTCACAGGGTTCTGGGGATTGAATTTGGGCCTCACACATTAGTGGATTTGATTCACAATCTGGGCTCAAAGACTATGCCTTTATTATCTTAACAAAGAGGAGGTCATAATGGATAGGTGGTTATCACTGGAAGACGATAATGGTACAGCTATGAGATCTGGCCACTAGAAAAAGGCAGAAAGAATTCCTTCTTAGAGACTCCAAGGAGAGCTAGCTCTGTCTATACTGTGATTTAAGACTTCAGTCTTCAGTTACAGAAAGAACTCTGTCGTTTTAATGTTTACAATAGGTCTAGGAAAAGCTGGCTTCACTCTAGGATAAAGGATGGTAAGAGTGTCAAACTAGAGTCGCACCCACATGGCAGCCACTATCACTGATTGGTACACTATTCTCCCAGCTGAAAACTCTGGGGTGCCCCGGGCTAAGTCCTTGTCCCACAGCCCCACCCCAGAGGCCCAACTCCACTGTCTCTTTGTTGGAGGACAGATTTAGCTAATCTGGGAGTTTTGTTGTTTTGCCCACTCCCAGCTTAATCTACTTAAGTCAAGGTTCATTCTAATGAGACCTCTCTTCTATGTAAACACTGCTAGAGGGTGTGGCAGTTACAGAAGTCACCTTGATTGAATAACTTCTGACTTATACATCTACTAAGACTTCTATGTTTTCTAGATTGGGCACAGCTCCTCTTTATACCCACTGCACCCAACGTGGGACAGTTAGAATTTACCAGGAGACTACCACCCTGGCTACGCTGAGACTATAGGAAGACTATAGGAAGGATCATACTAGTTTGCTCTAAGCAGGCGAGTGTGACCCTTTCAGTACACGAGAACAAGATACTCAGAATCACCCTGGTGCAGATAATAATAAAAAGGACCTTGTGGGTACCATCTAGATTACATGAAGCTCATGAAGTTAAGATGTATTACTTTATATCAGCCCTCTCTCTCTCCAGTGTTTTACCTAAGGGATAATCTCGGGATTAGTCCTTGGCATAACCTTTGTTTATACCTGCAATAAGGTGTGGCACTACACTCTGTTTAGGGTTCTTTGTTGACATGACAACCTCCCGATTGGATTACTTTGGTAATAAGGGGCTGACTTGAGGCCCCTTCACCTTTTGCCTTTTGGTTCCTCAGCTTTCAGCTTTTGGCTCCTGTGGCTTTTGGCTTTTGGCCTTTTGCTCTTTGGCCTTTTGCTCCTTCTTCTGGGTAGGACTCAGCTGGGGTGAGATCCTCTCTCTCTTTGGTGGGAGACTTAGGCTCTTTTGTATGGTCTAAGTTCGGACCAGAGCTAGAGTTTGTTCATTATATTGGATAGCTGTGGAAGAGCTTTTGTACTATTAAAAGCCATTTTTGGAACTGCACCGGATTCGTGAGTTTTCATCTGTTCTCCGGCGTCCTCGGAGGTAGAAGAGAACCTCTGTCCTGACACTGTCGGGGACCCCGCGGCGTTCCCGACATCTCTTGACTACTCCAGAGACACCAAACCAAAATTTCAGGAACACAGGTTTTTAGGCTGAGACATCTGGGGGTCTTCTCAAGCGGGGGCAGACAACATCTCCACAGATCCCCACGCCCACTCTACCAGGAGCCCTGGAAGCCAAACTCACACCCAACAACTGCTGCCACATAAACTCATCCATTGGCCCAGCTCTACATATTCATGACTAAATCTTGGAAGAGATGCAAGTCAAGCCACTAAAATTTGTGGGTATACTGGTCTCCCAGCTGAAAATTCTGCGGTGCTCTCTAGAATGAGGTGAAGCCCGGGTAGCTGAATCCACACCCTACAGCTGCCACCATGCCATCGGCCCAACTCCACTGCTTTCTGACATCTCTGCAGAGACAACTGATGACAGGTTTTTTGGCTGAGAACTCTGGGGTTTCCTCAGAAGGGAAGGGCAACCTCCCCCACCCCCAGTACTTCTGGAAACCAGGCAGTCACACCCACTTTCCCAGACTGCCACCTTGTAAACCCAGGTCCCAGTTACATATCCTGGGGTTTCTGGAGACACCTCCAAAATTCTACAATACTAACATCCCAGGAGGAGCAAATCAAATTAGTTGGGAAAGTAACACAGAAGCCAGCTAAATTCAATAAACAAAATCAATAAAACAGAAGGCTCAACTAACAATATATGGCTTGGTAAACCCTCAGATAAGGACTCACTAGTCCATGATGAGATATAACCATTTTCACACATTTTCTTTTTCTATAGTATCTTTTGATAATTCCATTAGTTATTGTTTTAACAAATCATATAAAATATGGGCCGGAGCGATAGCCCAGCGGGTAGGGCGTTTGCCTTGCATGCGGCCAGCCTTTGCCAGCCCGGGTTCAATCCCGGCATCTCATATGGTCCTCTGAGCACTGCCAGGAGTATTCCTGAGTGCAGAGCCAGGAGTAACCCCTGAGCGTCGCCGGGTGTGACCTAAAAAAAAAAAAACAACCCACAAATCATATAAAATAAATTATTTTGTGCTTGATAAGAGGACTGACTTAGGGAGTTGGGAAATTGGACACATGGTGGAGGAAAGTGGGAATGGTGTCGAAAATGACATGTAACAACTATATTATGTACAACTTTGTAAACTATGTCTAGATTAAAAATATTTAAAAAATTAAAAAGAATGTCAGGCCACCAAATACTGGATCTGTTTTTACTTTTTTTTTTTTTTGGGTCACATCCAGCAATGCTCAGGGGTTACTCCTGGCTCTACTCAGGAATTCATCCTGGCAGTGCTTGGGGGACGGATATGGGATGCCGGAATCGAACCTGGGTCAGTCAGGTGTAAGGCAAACGCCCTACCCGCTCTGCGAGCCCTACAGCCCCACCAAATACTGGATCTTAAGTGTTCGGTTTTGGATTTTCTAGCTCTTTGGAGAGAAATCCTCTATGTGGGAGAGCAATTAAGTACAGCTATGCAATAAGAGAAAGGGGTTTACTTCAGGGCTTCTCAGTGGTTATTTTCTTCTTTTTATTTTCCTTTTTGGGCCACAGTTCGGGGTTCCTAATGACGGTGTTTGGGGACCATACGGGATGCTGGAGATTGAATCGGGTCAGCTGCATGCAAGGCAAATGTCCTCCACGCTGGACTATTGCTCTGGCCCCGCAGTGGTTATTTTCAGGTTCACGTATCCTCTGTAAGTTAACCTTAAATGAGTCTTGATTCACTTTCCTCTTCTCTGTTATTTGTTGTAATAAATATTTTTTGGTGAGCGGTGGCACTAACACGCACACTTTTTAGCAACCTGCTTTCAGCATCTGGCCTTTTGTATTACTAGTGCCCTCCAGTTAGCTTTTTACCAGAATTCTACAGAGAGAAATCTTTTGATCACTGTTTTTTTTTATCTTTTTATAGAAAATAGCTTGATGTCCTACTTAATAAAACAAAACGAAAACAAAGTAAGCTGGTGGGGGGGGAACTCTAGATTGGGTGGGGACAGGAGTGGACAGAGGGCACATGACTGACCCACACTGAATTCCTGACCCATGGATTCTCCCACCTCTCTATCCATGCAGCACTAGGTGCAGACCTAGAAGCGCTGACCACCACTGAGCTTTGCCCTGGTGGCCTCCAGCTCCACAGGGGGACCTAAATACTCTGGGCACTGCAGGGCCCACGCAGTATTGCTCCTGTGTGAACTAAGCCTACTGGCAAAGAACTGCTGAGGGCACCTGGACCTCCTAAGCACTGCCTGGGAGCCTGCCTCTACCCCAAGTTATACACTAGGGCCACATACAACAGTATCTACATATGCTCAACACAGAAGGGTCAAAGGTTCAGTCAGACATACATATGCAGATGCTCTAGCAGATGCCTTGTACGGATGGATCTGTTTCCCAGCACTTCACTGTACTCCCTGCCCTAGCCTGGGCACTTCATTGCCCCATGAAACCAATTAAAAACAACAACAAACCAAGGTTCAACTCATGTTTCATGCATTAGAGAAAAGTGGCAAACTATAAATAAACAAGATCAAATAGCAAAGTAGACACTGTAAAGAAGGAGTTAAAAATTGCTTCTAAAGCCTAACATCTTAAACTGTGTAAACTGTATAATTTCTTTCATTACAAATGTTTGATTTACATCCCATTTTATATGCCTATATGGCTGTTTGTGTAAAAACTTCTCGGGCAAAAAAGTAGGAAAAGTTGAAGCTTTGCTCTTAAAGGATAGCCTTCAGGGAACAAGCCAAGGACCCATGCCCCAGCAGCCGAGAGAAGCAGATGTGCTCTGAACTCCACAAGGAACAGGTTTCAGTCTAATCACACTACTTGAGCACACAAGTCGTCTGAAGAGAGCCGATGAGTTGTGCTTTTATCATCTCTAATTAGGTTGGAGGTCAGAAACTACCTTTTTCACAGATGAACAGGGCACACAGACTTAGCATTCAGTAAACATACATACCTGAATATACAAACTTTTTGGATAGTTCCTAAGGCACATTCCTAATGCACACTATTATCTCATGCAAACATTGATATTGAAATTCCAAGTGTTTGACAATTTTTTGAAGTAACACTGCTAATAGGGAGAAAGCTCTACAGTATGATGACTTGATGACAAGCTCTGGCACCAGACTAAACAAAGTCACAGTTTTGAGCAAATGAGGAAGATTACCATTCTGCTACATCTTTCTTTTTTTCTTTTTGAGCCACATCTAGGGTGATGGTCATCAGATCCAAGTTGGCTGCGTGCAAGGCAAGAGCCCTGCTTGCTGTACTATCACTCTGGCCCCTACATCTTTCTTGAAAGCTTGTTGGAGGCTCTAGCAGGAGGGTGCAGCTATTCATCTAGCCCTTGACCGAAGTAACTTTGATCTCTATTCAGTAAAGCCTGTCCTCAGACCCAGTGCACAACTTAGGGCAGGACAGACATGGAGCCGTGAGGGAGCAACGGGACACCTATTTAGCCAGACATATCAGCCAAATCAATCCAGCAGTCAATGAGGTGACAGATGTATGATATGCTTCAGCAGACAGCTCTCACATCTGCCCACACATCTTACTTTGTAAAGAGAGTTTCTGTCTAAGCCCGTTGGCAGGTAGTATTAAAAGTGGGAAGACAGTACAGTGATTAGTGGCAAAGACTGGGGAAACAGACTTTCTGGGTTTGAAACCTAAAGCTGCCTCTTAACTGTTGGCCATAGTAATCTTGGACAAGTCAATTAACAGTGTAAATAATTCAACTATTATTAACACTTAATAATACTAAATTCAAGGAGCTATATGTATATTTAGCACATGTAGATAGATGGCATTTTGGAACACTTTAAACCACTTCCTTTAGTTTTAATTTGGGCTATTTACTTAAGGATTAATTAGCCTTGCTTTGGGAACTAGAGATAGGAGGTAGGCGACAGGTCACAAAGAACCCAAACAATGTTTAAAATAAAACCAGAGAAATTTTGGTTCTCATCATACCTTAAAAATATCCCCTACTACAAACATTTAAAAAACAGGTAGTAATTTGAAGCAAAGGGTAACTCTGGGCTTTATATTACCCTAATATACTAAATGTGTATCAAATTTCTCTTAAAACTTATCTAAACGAGGGCGACGGCACAATGGGCTGAGAACATGCCTAAAACTCAGCCTGGATGTGCACCCCAGCTCTGCTTGGAGCAACCCCTAAGCACATCCAGGATGAATGTGCATCCAGGCAGAAACAGTACCCAAACAGTTAGGCATGGCCCCAAAACCCTACCCTACCCCTACCCCTTAGTCTAATCTGCTTCTTTTATAGGCCAGCATTCTCCTTTTTAAATACCTGAACTAAGGAAAGGATGGCCAGCATTCTCCTTTTAAATACCTGAACTAAGGAAAGGATGGAAGGGCAGATTAGTACTAGAGTTCCGAGACAACTAAGGTATACCTCTTGGGATGCAAAGAAAAACTGACTAGTACTGCTCGAAGTCATTAATTTCACTAAAAAAAAAAAAAGTAATGTCTAATGTATTGTCATTTATGCAAAGAATACTCTGTACCTGGTTGATCCAGAATCAAACAACCTTGGCTAAGATTTTCTTTGGCAACCAATTTCTCTTTCTTCATCCTTGACACACCTGGATCCTATCTCTTTAGGTCTGTATTTTGTTTCCTTGTTGCTACAAGACAGCTGGGTGTTTTATTTGCCTGCACTTAACATGATTTCTCCCTTACTAAAATCAGAGCTAACTTAGGTTAGCTTTAACTATAAGAAAGCTAAATGAGTGTCATTTTTGACTATTATATGAGTATCGAACATAACCTATTTTGAAATACTCATTTCCAAAACATACTAATTACTGCAAAAACATTAATGAAATATGGGGGGAGTTTAAAGAGGTAAAGAAAATGCCAGCAATATGATTATTTCAACCAAGCACTGTACAAACAGTGCAGTCTATTTTCCCTAGTATTTATGACAGCAATAAAGTCAGTGGCCACTTGCTGAATACAATGTTACCATGCCAGAGACTTTGCCACTTCATTTAACCCACAACTCCACAACTCTGTAATATAGAATACTGTTGTGTTGATTAGAAACTGGTTGATAGGTCATTTAAGTTGCCTAAAATAATATAAAATATGAAATGCAAACTTGAGTCTGACTCTAAAACTGATGCTTTTTTATTAAGCTGCCTTTTTTTTTGTTTTTGTTTTTTGCTTTTTGGGTCACATCCAGCAATGCGCAGAGGTTCCCGGCGCCGGGGAATATATGGGATGCCGGGATCGAACCAGGGTCAGCCATGTGCAATGCAAACACCCTACCCACTGTGCTATCGCTCCAGCCCCAAGTTGTCATTTTTTAGTCCCTTTCCTTGAGCTTTCAGAAACTACTCGTTCTTGCTATGCATCAGCAAGTGCTGATGATAGTTGCAAGGACGGAGTTCAGGGAATGGCACTGGTAGGTAAGGCAATCACTCAAATGTCACCATTCAGAAATTTTAAAGCATACACTCTACTTAGCTATTATTTAAAATGAAAAAGAAAAGTATTAATACTTAGTTACACTACTGTTAAAGTTTATGGTAACAATGTACAAAAATCACTGCACTCCCCTCTTTTTACTAACAGTACAAAATATAACTACCATTTAAAAAGGGGAAAATTGGGGACGTTGGTGGTGGGAGATGGGCACTGGTGGAGGGACGGGTGCTGGAACACTGTATGACCAAAACCCAAATATGAACTTTTTAATTGTTTATCTTTTTATTTGTACATCTCACGGTGGTATAATAAAATACTTAAAAAAGAAATAATAATAAATAAATAAATAAAAAGGGGAAAACCCCATCAAATTGTAATAGTTAGGGGAGACTGCTTGACTTCAACACTATTTGATTATCTTCTGTCAAACAGTGCAACTGTTTTACACTTTTCCTTGAGTCTTTAAACCCTTTTCAAAAGTCTTCAAGATTGAAATGCTTTCTTTTTGTGGAAATTATCACAAGCGTGTGGGAGTCAGAGGTTAGGTAAGACAGAAAATGGAACAGTGTGCTAACAATTGTCGAAAGTGCTAATACCAACCTAGAACTGAGCATTAAATACAGTCAAAAGATACACAAGACAACCCTTTAATGTATGTTCTGTAATCTGCAATCTGGAAGGGAAGGAAAAGAGAAAAAGATAGAGAGAAAGGGAAAGAAATAAAGAACCTGCCATGGAGGCAGGCTGGGGAGTGGGAGGGAACCGGGGACATTGGTGGTGGGAGATGGGCACTGGTGGAGGGATGGGTGCTGGAACACTGTATGACCAAAACCCAAATACGAACATCTTTGTAATTGTATATTTCACGGTGGTATAATAAAATACTTATAAAAAAAAGAAATGCTTTCTTTTTTCTTTAAAAATAATCCTGCTGGAAGCTTGCCACAGAGGGGGTAGGGAGGTTAGGGAAGGGTGAAGTGGTCACTCTGAACTGGCTGCTGAAAGGACGTAAAGCGATACGCATGATATCATTTCATTGGCAGTACAGGAAAGCCCAGTGCCTAGAGAGAGAAAACAAAGTGCCTGGCACTGAGGCAGGCTGTGGGGCAGGAAGAAAACCTGCTACATTGGTGGAGGGAAGTGGTCACTGGTGAAGGGACTGTGCACCAACTGCTATGCCTGAAACTCAATCATAACTTTGTGATCTATGTGATTCAATAAAACCTATTAGGCTGAGGATGTGGCTCAGGAGTAGAACAACTGTGTTGCTTATGTGTGGTGGGGGTTTCATCCATGAAACTGCAAAAACAATAATCCTGTTACACGATGAAAGGATATCAATGTTCCTACCAGCTTCAGTTGATACAATAAAAATATCATTCCCTACAATTCCTTCCAACAAGAACGTCCAGTTCCACTTCCCAAACACAAAACAAGTAAAATGCAATGAAAGCAAGTGCCAGAGAAGCCATCATCCTTACAATGTCCTTGGCTCACATAGCAGTGAATGCCATTAAATCCATGCAAGCAGCAGTTTTAACTAAAAAAGACAGCAGGCAGGAATACCAGGGGCCACCAGTCTGTCTTCGTGTCTGAAGCTGCTCCTTCACGGGGGTTCCTCAACGAGCCCCACTTTGCAAAAATAACTCAGGGCCTGACCCCAACATGGAACTTGGCCAAGACTAAAGGACTTTGTGATACAAAAGTTTCTTACACTTAATACTTTGATCTGATGTATATATCTTTTGGGGCACACCCGGCGATGCTCAGGGTTTACTCCCAGATCTGCACTCAGGAATTACTGCTGGCAGGGACAGGGGACCATATGGGAGGCGGAGAAACCCAGGGCTGAGCGCAAGGCAAAAAGCTCTATCTGCTGTACTACGGATCCCGCCCCTAAAACTTTAAAGAAAAAAAAAAACACCACTGGCGTCCGACTGCAGAGGTGAGGTGGGCCGACTGCAGAGGTGAGGTGGGATTTCCCTAAAGGTGCGTTGCTATTTCTGGAAGTGGCATGCGAGGAGGGAGAGCAGCCGTGACGCCAAAGACTACTTTGCAAACGCAGGCGACGGACCGGGTGCCACGTTCTAACAGAAACCACCGCACAGTGTGCATTTTCTTGCGGGAAAGATTCTCAGGGCTTCCCCTGGGGCTACTGGGAGTGCCCATGGCCGGGATGGGGATGGCAGCGCGGGAGGGGATACCTCTTTCTCCTGCGACCAGGCCGGCTCTGAAACCTCAGATTTCCTTCTCCCGTGTCCCCCACCCCCACCCCCGGAAGCTCCTCGATCAGGGGCGGCGGGTTCTAGAAGACCGACTCGGAGTCATCCACCACGAACTCCGAAACGCGTCCCTGGCCACTTGGGCGTAGCGACGGCACCAAGCTGCACAATGCACGCGGCGCGGGGCGCGGAAACACACGCGCGGCCGGGGAAGCGCCTCCGGTCCTCGGCCTCTCTGCAAGCAGCTCGGCGCCGGTCGGGCGAGCCACACTATAGGGAGACGAGCGACTCCTCCCGGGTGACGGGTCAAGACGGGGGAAAAAACAGTGCACAAATGCCTCTTTCCGGGTCGGACTCCGGCCCCGCGGGGCAGCACTGCCCTCAACAGACGCCGAGAAACGCCTCCCAGTTTGTTTTGTGATCCCGGGCCACCGCGACGGCAGCAGGCACCGGGCGGAGCGGCCACGGCCGGGTGTGGGGGCTCCGGAGACGTCACTATGGCGATGAGGCGGCGAGCGTCATCGGGGGGAGCGGGATTGGAACAGGGGGTGGTGGGGCCACAGCTGGAGGAGCCAGGGAGGGGCACGTGGCCCCGGCCGAGGCGAGGAGGCCCCGGGAGGTCCCGGCTGCGGGGCTCGCGGCTCGCGTGGGGAGGGGGCAGCTACTCACTTCGATAATCTTCTCCTTCTTTTTCTGCTCCGCCTTTTTGCTACCCCCCGGCCTGAGCCTGTTTCTTGGGGGCATGGCGGAGACCGCAGGCGACGCTGGCCAGTCTTGGGCGCAGCTGGATACCGTCAAGGGGGAGCCGGCCCCGCGGCGAGAGGAGGACGAGGACGCGGGCCGCCGTCGCTGCCTTCCACAGGAAAAGCAGCCGCTCACTCGCCGCCGGAGCGCGGCCTTTGCGACAGGTCGTGGCCGCACTGCATTGTGGGGAGCGCGGCGCCCGGAAGCGGAACTACCCGCGTGCGTCTACTCGGGCCCGGCCTCCTAGGAGGCGGGAAGAGACGTGGGAAAGTGGCGGCGCGTCACTCGTGATGCCGCGCACCAGCTCGGCGCTGTGCCAGGCTGCGACGAGCCGGAGGGCCAAACGGGGCCGACGCTGCGGATCTGCTCGTCCTGTGTTCTCCCTCGGCGCTCCCTTTCTGTGAGGATGGCTACTCCTCCCTTCGTCCACGTTCTCTGCATCGGAAACGCGGCCCGCCCGCAAGGGTTAGTGGCCACTTGGACCCTCTGGATCCTGAGCGCCACTAAGCAAACTCAGGGCTCGAGGGAGAGCCGGGTCCTCTGTCGCCTGTCTGTTGTTTGGGTTAGGGCTTCTAGGCGGCGAGGGCGGTGTACATCTCGGTCCCGGGAAGGCTTAAGGCAAAGGCACCCGTTTCCCAGAGCCCTGAAGTTTGAGGAGCGACAGGAATGCCCTCCCAAAGAAGACTGGACACTTGGGCGCTTTGGTCCGAACTGTATCAGTTGCTTTCAGGCTTTCGTTCCTAAACACAGGGTTGGAAAGTGAGTGAAGTCACCGTGCTTAGTGGAGGACTAGAAGTGTGCCTCAGCAGCTTTCATTAATTACTCGCTACATCGAGCTCTTTGACGCTAACAAAGTATGTCATTTACTTAGAACAAGGACATTGGGTTGTTAACCGCGTTTTATAGGTATAATGCAGGAAGGGAGAAATGCCCAAAGTTAGGTACCGAACTGAAATAAGGTTTCTAGGCTTCAAGATTTTTTTTTAAAAAGCCTCTTGCTAACATTGCACGAGTTAGGTCCCTTTTGAACAGGTGCTTGCTGACCCGGTCCCGTGGATTTAGCGACCATGTGTGTGCCATGGTTCTTAACTGGATGTGCTGTGTGGAGGAAAAACACCCTCTCTGCTGTACCATCTCTCCGTCCTTGCTTTCATAATAAAAACAAAAAATTTTAGTGCTGTAGAACCAAGAATTATCTTGCATTCGTCTGGGTAAGGAGAAAACAGACAAGTCCCTTAGCTAGTACAACTAATGAGCTGCTTAGTAACTTGGTATATAAAACAAGTTTGCTGAAAGGACAAATGAACCATTTGGGCAGATTCCCTTGGAGGACTATGTGAGCACGCTTGTGCGCCCCAGGGGATGTGCTTCCTATTGTTGCCTCCTTGTTTGTTTTTGGTTACTGTTGTTGCTATTCCCTTAGAAAACAGGAATGCAGCCTGCTTCCATCTTGGATCAGTATCATAAATTACCTTGTGATCCTTTGGGCATGAAATCTTCCTCCCCCTCCCTCCCTCCCTCCCTCCCTCCCTCCTTTCCTTCCTCACTCCCACCCTCCCTCCCTCCTTCCTTCCATCTATGGTGTGACAGACCATTAAAAAGCTGTTCATGGGCCAGAGCGACAGCACAGCAGGTACGTATTTGCCTTGCACGCAGCTGCCCGGATTCAATCCCTGACATCCTATGTGGTTCCCTCAGCACCGCCAGGAGTAAGTCCTGAGTGCAGAGCCAGGTGTGTCCCAAAAAAGAAAAAAGGTAAAAAAAAGCTTTTCATGATTGAGTTTCAGTCATACAGTGTTCCAACACCCATCCTTCCATCTGCACATTTCCCAACACAAATGTGTGCTCTTTCCCTCCTCCATGCAACCTGCCTCTGTGGCAGGCTCTCTCTCTCTCTCTCTCTCTCTCTCTCTCTCTCTCTCTCTCTCTCTCTCTCTCTCTCTCTCTCTTCCTCCTTCCCCTCTCTCCCCCTTTTATGCATTCTTGTTTGCAATACAGACACTGAAGGGTTATCATGTATATCCCTTGACCTACTTTCAATACTCAGTTCTAGTGTTACTACAATGTTTCTTTAACTTTTTAATGCCTCCACAGTTACATGTGGGAGTGGTTAGAGAGAGAGTACAGAGGGTAGGGCATTTGCCTTGCTTGCTTCTGACCCTGGTTTCCGTCACTGGCACTTATATGATATGGTTGCTTTACCCCACTCGGAGTGATCTCCTAGTATAGAGCCCTGAGCACCTTGGAGCAAACAAAAAAAACCCAAAGTTGTATTTTGGGCCCTTTTTCTTTTTTTTTTTTTTTTGATAGATGCTCATGTAGAGTTTTGGTTCTACAGGGTTCCAACAAGCACCCTCCACCCAAACCCATCTCCCATCACCAGTGTCCCCCACCTCCCTCCCCTCCCGCACCTCAACCACTTGGCGGGTTCTGAATGTCATTTCTTTCCTCTTTATATCTCCTTCCCACCAAACTGTCCTGCTCTTCGTGGAATGCAGTGCATTAAAAGACATCACTGTTTCACTATTTTAATGGACCGCCGGCCGCTTGCGGCGGCCGACCCTGGGCTCAAACTGGTTTTGCTCTATTCAACTGGTCGTGAGGCAGTTTATTTTGGGCCCTTTTTGAAAAACTGTTAGTGACATCTTAATGTAACTGGTAAGTTACAGGTAACCAACAGAAGCTCTATCTTATAAACTATAATCTGTAGTTCTTAACTCTCTTCTCCCTACTTTTGCTTTTGTTTCTGCTCAGCAGGTGTTCTATAAAAGAAAAAAAAACCTCCAACTTGAAGTGGCAAATGCACATGTGTTAATACAGTGCTTATTGAATTCCTCTCCTTTTGCTATTTCATGGATTAGAAATAAGTAGATGAATGGATGAACAAGTTTTCTTAAGTACTTGCTTGTAAATGGAAGCAAGGTTAGAAATCTTTTATAATTCAAACCAAATTTATGCAAAGCTGAATTGAAAGGTGTAGACCAGCGATTATAAATTTAGTGCCCTCAAAAGTGCTAATAGACGTTTCTGTGTCAGGATGAGTGTAATAAGTAGGGATTCATGGGATAGGGTCAAACTTAAGGTAACTGAACTCACAAGAACTAAATGGGACCAAGAGAAAAGAACAAGGGAAATAACCCCAAACACTAAGCTTGTGAGGTTCACATTGGTAGAACAGTTTGTGAATTTATTGCCCTGTGTATAGTCCATTCCCATACTTTTATAATTTAAGAAGACACCAGAAACCTTTTGTTTTTTTAAACACGAGACACTAGGCAGTGTGAGATTAACAATTTACTACACTAGGAGCGGAGTGATAGCCCAGCGGGTAGGGCATTTGCCTTACACACCGGCCGGCCTATGCTGGCCTGGGTTCGATCCCGGCATCCCATATGGTCCCTGAGCACCGCCAGGAGTAATTCCTGAGCAAAGAGCCAGGAGTAACCCCTGAGCATCGCCGGGTGTGACCCAAAAAAAAAAAAAAAAAATTTACTACACTAGAAGCTTTTTTCCCTACCTAATATCCAAACTTCCTTGTTTTATGGTGAAAGTATATAAAACATGATTTAGATGACACAAACTAATAATTTGTACAATTACAAGTCTCACAGAACTGTGAAATGGGGTGCAAAGAAACATTTGTAGGACAAAAAAGAATGATGAGATAAATAGGAAATATCTGATAGTAATCTTTAGGGTAAGAAGGCCCAGTCATTGACTTAGCGTTTGGGTTTTGGAGTCACAGGCAGAGGGAGTTTGGAGTCACTTCTGCGCCTGTGCTTTGTGTCACTTTTGACATGGCTCCAGGGACCAGATGGGACGCTGGGCTTGAACCCAGGTCAGCTGCGTGCAGGGCAACCATCCTGCACAGTACTCTCTCTCCATCTGTGACTTGAACTTGAAGATAGGTTGACTAAATAAGCTGTTATTTCTGGCCTAGCAGAGTATTCACAGGACATAAAAGCTGTAAAATTTTGGTTTTCTGACGGGATTCCCAAGGGCAGGAGTGATCCTTAGTCCTAGAGTTTTTAACACTGAATGTAGTAACTGATACTATATGTATATGTGGCTGTGTGTATGTGCACAGGCACACTTTATTTTTGTAGTTTAGGTTACATAGTTTATAATTGCGTTAACTCTCATGGTTTTTATGTACAAACTTAATGCACTTTCACCATGGCCAATGTGCCTAGGACTCCCACCACTATCCATATGTGACTCCAGGTCCTCCCCTTCCTCCACTCCCCACTGTCTGGTAATCTCAGTCCTTCAAAGGTCTAGAATCTGCCTTGTTTAATATAAGAGAGACATGGCATTTATTCTTCTTCGTCTGATTTATTGCATTTAACAGGATGCCTTCCAATTTCAGGCAAGTTGTAGCAATCTGCTAGATCTCTTCTTATAGCTGACTGATATTCTGTGTGTATATACCAAAATATTTTTTAATTCATCTGTCATTGGATAGTTATTTCCATACTCTGGCTATTGTACTGAGTGCTGCAACAAACTTAAGATGTGTATAAATCTTTTCAAATTAATGATTTTTGTGCTCTTGGGATAGATGCCGAGAAGTGGAATCTCTGAGCCATTATGAAGTTCTATTGTTAGTTAAAAAAATTTTTTTTTGGTGCATGTGTTGGTTTGAACCATGCTAAGAAGTGTTCAAGGACTATTTCTGGCTCTCAGGAGTTATCCAGGTTAGTGTTCAGGGGGGCCACTAGTGGTGCCAGGGTTGAACCTGGTTTACCACATGCAAGGCAAACAGCCTAACCCCCTTCACCCCTTGCACTATCTCTCCAGTCTTTCACTAGTGTTTTTTTTTTTTTAAGCCTCCTTCCTGTTTTCTAGAGAGACTTAACCAGGCCGTATTCCTACGAGCAATGAAAAAGGGCTTATTTTTCATCACATTCCTGCCAGCCATGGTTGTTTTTAAGCCCTTGTGATATGTGCCATGGTGTGAGATGATATCTCATTGTTATTCTGGTGTAGATTTTCCTGATAACAGGTGGCAGTGAGCATATGTTTTTTCATATGTCTGCTTGCCAACCATATGTTCTCTTTGGGCAAGTGTCTTTCATCTCTGTTGTTTTTTTAATGATTCCATATGAGATACTTGTAAGTTACTAAGAAAGTAGATTTTAAAGTTTTTTTTATAGAAATAATATGTAAGATGACAAATATATTAACTTTACTACAATTGTTTCACACTACATATGCATAACAAATCATACAATAACCTGTTAAATTCAGGAAGTCATTAATAAGGCAAGGTACATTTATTTGGGATCAAAGAATTAAACAATTTGGAAAACATAGTTTCAGATAGAAAACTTGAAATGTAGTCCCAAGGAGGGATAGAATCTAGGAGCTTTATGGTAAGATGATGATAGGGTTATGGAATTGTTTAGTATTAAGAAGCTTTAGATTTTACTGTACATAATTGGTTACCGATTTCTTAGAAAAGATGAACGATTCTACCTTCCAGCTGAAATTCCATAGTAATTACTTCTAATGATTTGGATGAGTCCTTAAAATTGTATGCTTGATGGTTTGTTAAAATAATTGCTTTTTGTCCTTGTCCAGACATTTTTATGTGGATAATTCAATTTTTCTGTAATGACTCTCCCAGGTTCATTTTAAAGGTGGCTCCATAGATGTCTGTTGGAGGACAGGTTTAGCTAACCTGGGAGCTTTGTTGTTTTGCCCACTCCCAGCTTAATCTTATTTAAGTCAAGGTTCATTCTAATGAGACCTCTCTTCTATGTAAACACTGCTAGAGGGTGTGGCAGTAACAGAAGTCACCTTGATTGAATAACTTCTGACTTATACATCTACTAAGACTTCTATGTTTTCTAGATTGGGCACAGCTCCTCTTTATACCCACTGCACCCAGCGTGGGACAGTTAGAATTTACCAGGAGACTACCACCCTGGCTACGCTGAGACTATAGGAAGACTATAGAAAGGATCATACTAGTTTGCTCTAAGCAGGCAAGTGTGACCCTTTTAGTACACAAGAACAAGATACTCAGAATCACCCTGGTGCAGATAATAATAAGAAGGACCTTGTGGGTACCATCTAGATTACATGAAGCTCATGAAGTTAAGATGTATTACTTTATATCAGCCCTCTCTCAAGTGTTTTACATAAGAGATAATCTTGGTAGAAAGGATTAGACCTTGGCATAACCTTTGTTTATACCTGCAATAGGGTGTGGCACTACACTCTGTTTAGAGTTCTTTGTTGACATGACCCTCCCGATTGGATTACTTTGGTGTATATAAAGGGGCTGACTTGAGGCCCCTTTTACTTTTGCCTTTTGGGCCTGTTAGCTTTCGGCTTTTGGCTGCTCAGCCTTTTGCTTTTGGCTTTTGCTCTTTGGCCTTTTGCTCCTTCTGTTTAGGACTCAGCTCGGGTGAGATCCTCTCTTTGGTGGGAGACTTAAGCTCTTTTGTATGGTCTAACCCGGACCAGAGCTAAAGTTTGTTCATTATATTGGAGTGCCGTGGAAGAGCTTTTGTACTATTAAAAGCCATTTTTGCAACTGCACCGAACTCGTGAGTTTTCATCTCCCGGCGTCCTCGGAGGTAGAAGAGAACTTCTGTCCTGACACTGTCGGGGGTTGGACTATCTAGAGATGAACACAGGTAAATGACTCTTTTGAAATGTACATCTTTTAGGTGAACCTTTGGCTCAAGCTTCACAAAAATCAGAGCTGATTTCCAGATGCAAAATCCCTAGCAGAGTGAGGAGGGGCTGCATCTCTGAACCAGAAAGCAGTTCATAATGTAATTTGTAGGAAATGACATTAATAGCTTTTACTATGAATATATAGCTAGCAGATCCCAGACTCTGGATCCCACTAAGGTCCAAAATCCATCAGAATATTTCACTTGGCATTACCTTTAGACTCAGAGACATGTTAGTTTGCCCAGAGCTGCACTGACATGTTTCTGAACTAGGAGAATAGATTACGTTATGGTTGATCCAACATGGCCGATTATTCTTGGGATATCTACATGTATGTCCCACACGGGGACCCATGGGAACAATATTGATCTGGGGCAAGCGAGATTCATGATAAAAATATTATGCCATATAAAATTATGAAATCAATCCAATTCTGCCCAAACTCCCATTGTGTCTGCTCCAGAGTCCCCAAAGGCAAGGACCAGCTCTCCACATAAGCTAAATGTAGCTGGAGGCTAAGGCTCAGTAGCATGTGTCACCCAATTTGTGGTGAGCTGAATTGTGGCCTCCTTTAACCCTATTCTCAAATTTACTTGTTGAAGCCCTAGTCTCCAGCACCTTAGAATGTAATTATTAGCAGCTAGAGTCTTTATAAAAGAGGCAATTATAAAATAAGGTTGTTAGAGTAGACTTTAATCCAAATGAAGAAATTAGCATACATAAACAGAGTAGAAATGCCTATATAAATTTCCTATAAACTTAACATGGAGACATAGTAAAAGGTCTAAACCCTGTTGTCAGCATGACATGTCAACTTGTGTCGGGAATGCTGATGGGGTCCCCAACAGTGCCGGGAAGCGAGTTCCCTTCTACCTCTGAAGCTGACGGGGAATGGATGAAAACTCAGGAATTCGATGCAATTTTAAAAGGCTTTACTTATCACAGGTTCAGGCATACAAATCAGCTATAGGAAAAACCCTGTGCTTAGGATTCCCGGCTAGAACCCCAGCCATGTGTAGGCCAAGATGGTGGCCACCATGTCTTAAGGCCCTGTAAAGATGAGACAAAGACAAACTCCCAAAAAGAGTGCAAGCCCCAAAAGAGAGCCAAAAAGAGTGTCCAAAGAGAGAGGGGTGGGGGGGTGGGGGTGGGGAGAAAGCAGGCTGGTTTTATATCCCTGCAACTCAGACCTTCCACTCTTATGGAAAGCAGGAAGGGTCAAATGCCCTTAGGTAGTTTCTCCCAGCACCTCACCTAGGGCCTATTATATGCTAATGTTTTGAGCCAAGATTTGCCTGGAAATGCCTTTTATAGAGTAGAGAAGGGGGTTTCTGAGATGGCATGTCTCTGTACCGAAGACTAGTACTAAAGCTAGTTAAATATTTCTCCAAGCCTTCACAAGAGTCTCGTCTACTTCACGGTAGTTTTGTATTTTAGTTGTCTTGGAGTTATCAGGGAGCCATGCTTGCTTGCTTGGAGGCAAACAGCATTTCTCTCTGGTCTAATTACTTAGAGATCCAACGTGGCCAGGCAAATATGCTGGTAAGATCTAGCTAGTCCCACGTTGATTGTGGTAGCATGAGTGAATATTTATACCAGCCAGTACAGAATACATGGTTAGATAAACTGCCACATTTAAACTACCCCCTTATCTACGAAGTGATTTGCAGGAGGCAATCCAGGGCAGATGCAGAGGCTTTTAGGCTTTTAGGTGTCCTGCAACAAACTTGGATATCTAGTCTTCAGAAGTACTGAAGATAAATTTCTTATGTTACCTACATCGAATTATTATTTTGTTGCACTACTCCTAGAAAACTAAAAGTTCCTGCCTTAAAGACCCAAATTACCATTTGGGTGTTGCTATTAGGATGAACAAAGGCAAGACTATGAGGTTATTTAAGTAAATTATTGACCTGAAGATAATTTGACACATAAATTAGTGATCTGTTTTATGAATTGAGACAGTACATACTGAAAATTACTTTGATTTAAATATTAAATGCTTCAAAATGCTTTGACAAGAAGGCAATTCTGTTAATACATTTTTCTTCTCTAAATTATTACAGAACCTTTACCAATGTTTCAATAGAGCATGTAAAAACTCCTTAACTTGTCAATAGGAGTTTTGATTTTTTTCTTTCTCTCTCTTCTCTCTCTTCTCTCTCTTTCTCTTTCTTTCTCTTTCTTCCTTTCTTTCTTTCTTTCTTTCTTTCTTTCTTTCTTTCTTTTTCTTTCTTTCTTTCTTTCTTTCTTTCTTTCTTTCTTTCTTTCTTTCTTTCTTTCTTTCTTTCTTTCTTTCTTTCTTTCTCTCTCTCTCTTTCTTTCTTTCTTAGTTTTGATTTTCTAAACCTTCACTTCAACCTATATTGACAAAATCTTTTTTGAGTGGGTGACTTATGTGGGTCACTTACCTGGTACTATCTTGAAACCATGATGCTAATCATTATTATGGCATTTGTCAATAAATCAAGTTTTATACTACATGGAAATTATTCATTGAAACTAAAACTACTTCTTATGATTCCCTGTCAATCATAATTTCCTAAGTAATATATTCTTATGGTCTCTCTTATCTCTTTGAGTTAAGTATAAGGAATCCTATCTCTTTTTTTCAACTCAACAATGTCTGCTTTTTATTTCAATGAGTCTCACCAATTTAAGTCCAAAATGATTCAACAGACAGATTCAGGCAATGTGTAAATCCCAATTGGTGCCTAATGTTGAATTCAACAGAATAATAGCCAACATCTAACTGCATTCAATGGTGGAATAGAAAAATGCTAGGAAGTAATGTATAAAAGTATGAATTTTAGAATTAAGATACAATTTTC
>JAJIBD010001257.1:0-149744 GCA_021461705.1 Cryptotis parvus
TAAAATATTTAGATCTTATAGATATTTGTCAAATGTTTTAATTTTGTCAATTTTCAAACTAATTTGATCTGTTTGATCCATTTTTATGCTAAACCTATGGACTGGATTTTTCTATCTGAAAGTAAACTCCCCCAAACATGAAACTACCACAAACTTTGCTAAACATTACGTAGTGCGCTGAAGTGCACTTACAGACTGGGAGGAGGCAGAGGCGGTTTGCACGCTTCCATTTCCCTTCACTATCCCGTGAACTTGGCAAGAGCTGTTCAAAGCTGAGCAACTAGCCAACAGCTGCAAGCGGAAAAGCACAGCTATCACCAGCCTCAGAAGAAAAGCACAATAATACCAGTCTTGGGAAAACTTTTAGTATCATGGCCTCGGACAAGCACACGAGTATCGCAGTCTCAGGAAAACGTGTCTACTTACACAGCCTCACCATCCAACCACTCTCCCCTCCCCCCCTGAATCCGAGAGTTTGGATTGTTGTCTTCTTTTGTTTGATTAGTTGGTTTGTTGGTTTGAGGACCACACTTCCTGCTTAACCATTACTGGAAGACTTGGAAGACCATACAGGATGTCCAGGTTGCCCTACGTGCAAGACTTACACCTACCCACTGCACCATCATTCTACCACCAGAATTCTATTCTCTTTGGGCAGACTCCCAACCTAGCAAAGACCCCAAAGAGAGAAAAACTGGCAAGGAGAATGGAGTGGAGGCTCGTGTTAATACACACAGGTGTGGGTTCCAGGAGGCTCTAAAACATAGTGAGTAAGATGTATGTGAGGAAGTGTAGATATGGACGGGCATCCAGACCTAGTAGTCAGTGAGGTATGGACAGGAGTCCACTAGGTCAGCCAGATGTGGGCAGGGTGTCTGCTAGGTTGGTGAGGTGCAGACAGGCATCTGCTCGGTCAGTAAATGTGGACGAAGTGTCTGCTAAGTCAGATAAGTGTGGATGGGTGTCCACTAGGTCAATCCAGGTACAGACATGTTCTGCTAGGTCACTAATTTGTGGACAGGCGTTCACTAGATCAGTGAGGTGTGAACAGGTGCCCACTAGATGAGTGAAGCATGGACAGGTGCTAGTTTGGCAAGGTGTGAACAGATGTCTGCTAAGTCGTTGAAGTGTGAACAGGTGTCCACTAGGTTGGCAAAGTGTGCACACCTGTCTGCTGGGTCAGTGAGGTGTGGACACATGTCTGCTAGGTCACCGATTTGTGGATAGGCGTTCACTAGATCAGTTGAGGGTGCGAACAGGCACCCACTAGGTCAGTGAAGTGTGGACAGGGCGTCACTAGGATTGCAAGTGTGGACAGATGTCTTCTAGGTCAGTGAAGTGAGGACAGGGTGCCACTAGGTTAACCAGGTGTGGACAGGTGTCTTCTAGGTGAGTGAAGTGAGGACAGGTGTCCACTAGGTTGGTGAGGTGTGGACAGGTGTCTTCTAGGTCAGTAAAGTGTGGACGAGCGTCCACTAGGTTGGCGAGGTGTGGACAGGTGTCTTCTAGAGTCAGTGAGAAGTGCAGACCCAGGTGTCCTAGGTTGGAGTGTGGACAGGTGTCTTCTAGGTCAGTGAGAGTGAGGACAGGTGTCCACTAGGTTGGTGAAGTGTGGACAGGTGTCTTCTAGGTCAGTAAAAGTGTGGACCGGCGTCCACTAGGTTGGCAGTGTGGACAGGTGTCTTTGAAGTCAGTGAAGTGTTGACGGGTGTCCACTAGGTTGGCGAGGTGTGGACAGGAGTCTTCTGGGTCGGTGAAGTATGGACAGGTGTCCACTAGGTTGTAGGTGTGGACAGGTGTCTTCTAGGTCAGTGAAGTGTGGACAGGCATCCACTAGGTTAGTAAGGTGTGGATGGGTATCCTCTAGGTCAGTGAAGTGAGGACGGGCGTCCACTAGGTTGGCAAGGTGTGGTTGGGTGTCAGCTAGGTCAGTGAAGTGCGGATAGGTGTCCACTAGGTTGGCGAGGTGTGGATAGATGTCCGCTAGGTCGGTGAAGTACGGACACGTGTCTGCTAAGTCAGTGAGTTGCAGGCGTTCACTAGATCAGTGATGTGTGGACAGGCGTCCCACTACACACACAGTGCCTCCTCCTCCAGGCTTGCTCAACACTGGCCAAGCATGAAATCACCTCAGAGCCTGGCACAGGCCGTGTCCTGCCATCTGCTAAAGGGGCTGGCTCGCCCTGGAGTCAACTCCAGAGACCCTGAGAGGGGCCCCAGCTGCCTCTAGACCTGTAGGGAGTGGAAGCAAGGGAAGGTGGTGCCTCTCCGGCCGCCTGGGGCCCCTGCAGGCACGCAGGAGCAAACGGCACCGACCCTGCCCTCTGCATCCCTCTTACCTCTCAGGACTCCTGCGGGTCGGCTTGCTGACTGCCCCAAACCTCTCTGCTGAGAAGAAAGAACCGAAGGCTGCTTCCCATGCCACAGTCAAGTCAGGCCCAGCCCAGCTTTACACAACTCACTCATGTTTTTATGGACATGACTCAAGCATTGTAGTATTTTCTAGCAGAACCAGTTGCTGTTAGTAAGATGCTCTGCTGACTCACTGCACAGACTTCACTGTACCCGCCCAGTTCTTAAATAAATTCATTCAAGCCATTCCTAAGGGGAAGAAGGGGGTGATTTCTATCCACTTAAACAGTGCATGTGGTGAGGAGTTTGTTTGCGTGGAAACACACGTGTGTAACAGAAATACTGAACACTCTGCTGCAAACTGCAAACAAAAAATCCACTCATTATCCAGTGACTGGCTGCCCATGGCCAGACACAGAGATCATCAATAGAAAAGCTTTAAAGAGTGAAAACTTTCATTATAAGACCACTATAAAATTTTTTTCAATAATCAATCAGAAAGGTATAACCAAAGAGTTGTAGATGTACATTAACTCTCTTAAACACAAAAACACAACATGTCACGAGCTAGAGAGCTAGTCCAGATTAAGGCACTTGCCTGGCATGCAGATAGATAGCTTCAGTTCAGGCCCTGGTACCTCATATGCCCCCTCAGGCCAACAGGAGTGGAACCCAGTGTGTGTACATTGCCACGTGTGAACCAGAGACCAAGCGTGGTGAGGGAGAGACCTGGACAGCTAGTCGGCCCACTGTGCTCCAAGTCAGACTCCCAAGACAGCTCACTGCAAGGGAAACATTACGCCCAGGACAAAGGGCTCCCTCATGCTGGGAGGCCTGTCCACACTCGCCATCTGGCTCCCTGCCCATCAGTCTACCTTCAACTATGGGCAGCTCTGGACGTCTGCACCCCTGCTCAGAACCATCTCCCTGGACCCTGCACTCCAACCACAGACCACCCCCTTCTGGAGTCCGGCACCCAAAGTCAAAGGCCGAATTCTGACTTTGACCTCGCCATGTCCCCTCCACCCCCTGGTAGGTGGAGAGGGAGGGTGAGTGTGGGTGGGTCCCTCCCGCCTCTCCAACCCTGACCACCCGGGAGCTTCCCGTCAGCTCTGGTGTCCCGGCCATGCAGGCAGGTTCTCCCTGCCAGGACTGCGGGTCCCTAGGAACAGTTCTTCAGGTCAGTGTGGTCACTTGGTTGCTTCTTATCTCACTTACTCCTCTCTGCCCAGGACACAAGGGTCCTCCTGAAGGGGATGGCCCTTCGGCCTCAGCTTCCCTCAGAGGTGGCAAACAGACAGCCACGACTTGGGCAGGGAGGTGCTGGCTTTCTGCAGTGACAGAGCTCATCCTGTGAGCATGACACAGTGCTCATCTCAGCACTGAGGTCCCAGTGCTGGGTCTCAGGTCCTGGGCGGTCTATTCTCCCGTGCCCACAGCCGTCACTACCATCGGTCAAGCCCTGGTGGAATCTGAGCCCAGCCCAAGCTGCCAGATAAGCTATTCTTCCTCCCGGCTGCAGCCCGTCAGGTGTGGTGGGAACTGAGCCTGTCCTTGGCAGCTGCACTCAGGAGCATGTGGGGCCACAAACCACCTCCTGCTCCTAGCGGACGCTGCTCCTTCCTTCCGGGGATGGGCAGCCAGCAGGGTGCTCCTGTCTCCCCATCAATTCTCCCAACTAGCTGCAGAACAGTAGATTTAGTGCAGCAACCCCCATCTGCTTAATGTTTTATTATTCTGTCATTACAGTCCCATTAGAAGGGAGTCCCAGGGCCATTAAGATTCTATGCAGCCTGTGGGTGCTTCTCTAGGACCTAGAACGTGGCTGCCACCCCAAGGCCAGAGAACAGTCCTCAGCAGGTGTGAGCTGCTCCCAGTGCACCTGGCCAGTGAGCATTCAATGAGCATGCAGCCACCTCATGAGCCTCCCAGTGAGCATGCAGCCACCTCGCCCGTAGGCAGAAAACCCGCTGAACCAGACCCCACCCTTCACACCGACTTCAGCGGAAAAGACTCAGTGGAGGAGGAAGGCACCAGATATCGCTGATGTTCTCCGAGGGGTTGCTGGCGGTTCTGGGTCCTGGGCCACTCTGGCAATCCCAGGCTACCAGGCTGGGCTCGGGCCCAGTGATGTTATGCTCACACCAATGTCTACCTTCTCTGGAGAAGGTCTACTCAGCCAGGGCCTTTGTGGCATCTGCTTTAGGCTGCCAGGAAAACTGAACAGAAAATACAGAGCTCTCTCTCCAAAAGGCCTCCCTGCACCCTAGTTCCTGCTGACGTCCTCGATTCGCCTGGGACGTTTTCTGCGATGATGAACTTGTATGGAGACATTCATAGCAACTGAAGCTTAAACGTACTTTGGGAGTCACTCAGCAATACAGCTCTATGTGTGTCGGTCTGATGTGGCCCCTTTCGGCATCACCTCTACACTCTCCAGTCCTGCCTTTTTCCGAATGCATGAGACTGGAGCCTAAGCCAGGGACCCTGGCCTCCTGCCTGAGCAGGTGCCCTAGCCTGTGTCCATAGCTTCTGGGGAGAAAGAGTTTCTTTTCATAGTGCTGTTGCTAATACATTATCACCAAACCTAAAGGCACCCAGGCACTGTGTTGCCTTGCAGAGTCCAGCTGGTCTGTATCAGTGCCATGACCCATCTTGAGTGGATTTTCCGGGGAGAGCGGAAAATCCACTCTGTGTCTGTGTCTGTTTTCTGCTTGTGGCGTCCAGCTGTTTCCGGCATTGTCTTGCGCAGTTTGCTTTTCTGTGTGTCTGCTCTGGGCTGTTCTGTGCTCCTGATGGGGCTCATGCCCACCTGCCTGCTACAGGCAGAGATAAGCAGCTTATCATGTGACGTCTCGTGTCTGCCATGTGGTGCTAGTCAGTCACAGGGAGAGAGGCGACGATCGAGGAAAGTGGCACTGGCGTGTGAAAGAGGCTCACGAGGACACGCCGGGAGGTTGCAGGGGGCTGCTTTCCATGAGCACAGCTTGAGTGGGAAACATTCTGGAAACACGGAGGGATGTCTGCAGGACGTGACAGAATGGTGTACCCTGGGGTGGTCAAATGCAAAGCCTGTGCCGCACCCATCTGCCACTGTCAGGGACTTTAGAGTCACCTAATTCCATGTCAAAGCTTTCCCGCCAGCGATAAACTCCACTGATGTCCTTACAGCACACACCCTCTAAAATGTCACCCCACTAAAAGAAACTGTTAGAATGTCTGAATATAAAGACTGTTGAAAAATTAGTAAAACCAGTTGGGCAGACCCGAAACGTGCAACATCTTTTTTGTTACTGATAGCAATTCAGAAAATGACTTTTCAGCATTTAAGATTTGTCAGATTCCTCTAGAAACACGCGGGGCACAAGGTGCCGGGAAGCCTGGCTCACAGAAAAGAACTACCAGGCACTCTCCAGCACAGGTGGACGGAATCACAGAAGCCTCAGCAGATGCTTGGAAACTGTTCTGAAATAACCTTTAACTCGGGTTAGAGAGAAACAGTAATCTGTTTAATCTGATTTGACACACAAACTCTGTGTGTATGTGAATGAGTATGTGTGAAAATGTGTGAGCAAAGACTTTTGAATGTGTGTATGTATGTCTGTAAGAGTATATGAGTTGTAAGAGTGTGTGTGTGTAAGAGAATATGTGAGCATGAGTGTGAATGTGAGTGAGACTTGTGTGTATTTGTGAGTATGTGAGTGTAGCGTGTGAGAATGTGTGTATATGTGTGAATGTATAGTGTAATAGCGTATGAGTGTGAGTGCACGTGAGTGTAAAGTGTGTGTGTGTGTGGGGGGCGTGGAGTTGCACCCAGGCCTCAAATATGCAAGGGCGTATTCTACTGAGCTCCAGCCAACGTCAAAACCTTTCCTCCCTCTCTCGGAACTGAGGGAAAGCACACCTTCGCTTCCCAACGCCCCAAGGTTGGGGTCGCAGAGGACCATGGAGAAGGCAGAAGAGCTCATCACACTGGCTACCCCCAAACCTTCCCATCACCCATCACAGGCTGGATAAGGCATCCACACCACACACAGCCTGACAGGCTCCTCCTCCCCAGACCATAACAATATTCAGCTATCATTTGCCACATGTGTGACATTCCAGCAGGCCACCCTCAAGGTGTTTCTGCCAAGCACTTCAAGCCCTTAGAGCATCTGGAAGGTCCCTGTGAGCAGCCGAGGCAGCCAGACAGGGAGGGGAGGTCCAGAACCAGGGAGCACTCACTCACTCGGGAAAGTGGATGCGGAGGCATGTTGTGGAGTGGCCTGAGAGAAGCAGCTGCCGTGGTACACTGTGGAGTGGCTGAGAGAAGCTGCTGCCGTGGTACACTGTGGAGTGGCTGAGAGAAGCTGTGGCCGTGAGTGGTCTCAGAGAAGCTGCTGCCATGGTAAACTGTGGAGTGGCCTGAGAGAAACTGCTGCCGTGGTACACTGTGGAGTGGCTGAGAGAAGCATCTGCCGTGGTACACTGTGGAGTGGCTGAGAGAAGCTGCTGCCGTGGTATACTGTGGAGCGGCTGAGAGAAGCTACTGCCATGGTACACTGTGGAGTGGCTGAGAGAAGCTGTGGCCGTGGTACACTGTGGAGTGGCTGAGAGAAGCTGCGACCGTGGTACACTGTGGAGTGGCTGAGAGAAGCTGCTGCCATGGTACACTGTGGAGTGGCCTGAGAGAAACTGCTGCCGTGGTACACTGTGGAGTGGCTGAGAGAAGCTGTGGCTGTGAGTGGTCTCAAAGAAGCTGCGGCCATGGTACACTGTGGAGTGGCCTGAGAGAAGCAGCTACCATGGTACACTGTGGAGTGGCTGAGAGAAGCTACTGCCGTGGTACACTGTGGAGTGACTGAGAGAAGCTGCTGCCGTGGTACACTGTGGAGTGGCTGAGAGAAGCTGCGGCCGTGGTACACTGTGGAGTGGCTGAGAGAAGCTGCTGCCATGGTACACTGTGGAGTGGCTGAGAGAAGCTGCTGCCATGGTCACACTGTGGAGTGGCCTGAGAGAAACTGCTGCCGTGGTACACTGTGGAGTGGCTGAGAGAAGCATCTGCCGTGGTACACTGTGGAGTGGCTGAGAGAAGCTGCTGCCGTGGTATACTGTGGAGTGGCTGAGAGAAGCTACTGCCATGGTACACTGTGGAGTGGCTGAGAGAAGCTGTGGCCGTGGTACACTGTGGAGTGGCTTGAGAGAAGCTGCGACCGGTGGTACACTGTGGAGTGGCTGAGAGAAGCAGCTGCCGTGGTACACTGTGGAATGGCTGAGAGAAGCTGTGGCTGTGGTATACTGTGGAGAGGCTGAGAGAAGCTGCGACCGTGGTACACTGTGGAGTGGCTGAGAGAAGCTGTGGCTGTGAGTGGTCTCAAAGAAGCTGCGGCCATGGTACACTGTGGAGTGGCCTGAGAGAAGCAGCTACCATGGTACACTGTGGAGTGGCTGAGAGAAGCTGCTGCCGTGGTACACTGTGGAGTGACTGAGAGAAGCTGCTGCCGTGGTACACTGTGGAGTGGCTGAGAGAAGCTGCGGCCGTGGTGCACTGTGGAGTGGCTGAGAGAAGCTGCTGCCATGGTACACTGTGGAGTGGCCTGAGAGAAACTGCTGCCGTGGTACACTGTGGAGTGGCTGAGAGAAGCTGCTGCCGTGGTACACTGTGGAGTGGCCTGAGAGAAACTGCTGCCGTGGTACACTGTGGAGTGGCTGAGAGAAGCTGCTGCCATGGTACACTGTGGAGTGGCCTGAGAGAAACTGCTGCCGTGGTACACTGTGGAGTGGCTGAGAGAAGCTGCGGCCGTGGTATACTGTGGAGTGGCTGAGAGAAGCTGCGGCCGTGGTACACTGTGGAGTGGCTGAGGGAAGCTGTGGCCGTGGTACACTGTGGAGTGGCCTGAGAGAAGCTGCGGCCGTGGTGCACTGTGGAGTGGCTGAGAGAAGCTGTGGCCGTGGTACACTGTGGAGTGGCTGAGAGAAGCTGTGGCCGTGGTATACTGTGGAGTGGCTGAGAGAAGCTGCTGCCGTGGTACACTGTGTAGTGGCTGAGAGAAGCTGCGGCCGTGGTACACTGTGTAGTGGCTGAGGGAAGCTGTGGCCGTGGTACACTGTGGAGTGGCTGAGAGAAGCTGTGGCCGTGGTACACTGTGGAGTGGCTGAGAGAAGCTGCGGCCGTGGTACACTGTGGAGTGGCAGAGAGAAGCTGCGGCGTGATACACTTTGAAGTGGCTGAGAGAAGCTGCAGCCGTGGTACACTGTGGAGTGGCTGAGAGAAGCTGCGGCCGTGGTACACTGTGGAGTGGCTGAGAGAAGCTGCAGCCGTGGTACACTGTGGAGTGGCTGAGAGAAGCTGCGGCCGTGGTACACTGTGGAGTGGCTGAGAGAAACTGCGGCCGTGGTACACTGTGGAGTGGCTGAGAGAAGCTGAGGCCGTGGTACACTGTGGAGTGGCTGAGAGAAGCTGCGGCCGTGGTACACTGTGGAGTGGTTGAGAGAAGCTGCGGCCGTGGTACACTGTGGAGTGGCTGAGAGAAGCTGCGGCTGTTAGTGGTCTCAGAGAAGCTGCTGCCGTGGTACAGTGTGGAGTGCCCTGAGAGAGCAGCTGCCATCTGGACAGAGAAGGCGTTCTATAGCTGAGTGACCAGTGGGCATGTCTCAGAGGTGGGACCCAGAGGACTCCCAGCTCTAGAAATCACCAGAATCTCTGCAGACACATGTAAAACATGTGAGCAGAGAAAGAAAGAATCGATCAGGGATCAGGAAGATTGTCGGGCCATGAGGCAGGCGTGTGAGCTGCACCGTCCCTATCCCCAGAGAAGGAGAGGCAGAGAGCACACAGACGACATCCCTGAGCTCCCAGCCACACAGCTGGACACGCCCCGCTGACACTGTCAATGCCAAACACCCAACTCTCCATCTAGCACTGCCGGAGGGCCGGTGTGTGACTCCGTCGCGTCTGATGCTCACCGGCAATGCAGCTCACACGGCACAGAACTTGCAGCCGCTATACGGACCCAGCCTGACACAGATCATGGCTGTGTGCTGGGTCATGTCAATGACAACCTTCCAAATAACCCTGGCTGGGACCAGCATGAGCAGCCACACAGGCCTGAGAAGAGAGACGAGAACAGAGAGGCAGCCTGGTCACCACAGGGCTGAGAAGGGAGACGAGAACAGACAGGCAGCCTGGTCACCACAGGGCTGAGAAGGGGGGACGAGAACAGACAGGCAGCCTGGTCACCACAGGGCTGAGAAGGGGGACAAGAACAGAGAGGCAGCCTGGTCACCACAGGGCTGAGAAGGGGGACGAGAACAGAGAGGCAGCCTGGTCACCACAGGGCTGAGAAGGGAGACGAGAACAGACAGGCAGCCTGGTCACCCTAGGGCTGAGAAGGGAGACGAGAACAGAGAGGCAGCCTGGTCACCACAGGGCTGAGAAGGGGGACGAGAACAGAGAGGCAGCCTGGTCACCACAGGGCAGAGAAGGGAGACGAGAACAGACAGGCAGCCTGGTCACCACAGGGCTGAGAAGCGGGACGAGAACAGACAGGCAGCCTGGTCACCCCAGGGCTGAGAAGAGAGACGAGAATAGACAGGCAGACTGGTCACCACAGGGCTGAGAAGGGAGACGAGAACAGACAGGCAGCCTGGTCACCACAGGGCTGAGAAGGGGGACGAGAACAGAGAGGCAGCCTGGTCACCACAGGGCTGAGAAGGGGGACGAGAACAGAGAGGCAGCCTGGTCACCACAGGGCTGAGAAGGGAGATGAGAAGAGACAGGCAGACTGGTCACCACAGGGCTGAGAAGAGAGACGAGAACAGACAGGCAGCCTGGTCATCCCAGGGCTGAGAAGGGAAACAAGAACAGACAGGCAGCCTGGTCACCACAGGGCAGAGAAGGGAGATGAGAACAGAGAGGCAGCCTGGTCACCCCCAAGGCTACAAGAGCTAAAGCCAGGGCTCAGATTCAGGACAGCTGGGTCCATGTACACACGTGTGTTGGTGACTTGTCATAGTGACATATGCTGTACGTGTGTGCTGGTGATGTGCCATAAGGGCACTGTGTTATATGTACACGTGTGTTGGCAGCATTTCATGGAGGCATTGTGTAAGTTCATATGATGGTAACCTGGCCTGGGGAATGTTGTATGATGACACACGTTGGTGACATCACTGTCTCACTATCTTCCCGTTCATCATCGATTTGCTCGAGCGGGCCCCAGTAACATCTCCATATGTCCTGTCTCATGCTAGTAGAGCCAAGGGCATCTGTTTGCTCCAGGAACATAAAGAGCCTCAATCCATTGCGGACTGAGGTCTATAATTGTTACTGGTATTTGCACATATATCAAATACAACACGGGTAGCTTGCCAGGCTCTGCCATGCATGTAGCAAGGTATCAATCTTGTGGAGGGAATCTGTGATATGTGCACATGTATTGGTAACATGATGGTATCTTCCCATGGGAAGATACCATCATTGATGACATCGATGAAGAATACAACCGACTGGTTCAGCACCTCCATGATTGTGCGAAGAATGCCGAGAGAGAGAAAGACACAAAAGGACGCTTGTCTTCAGAAACTCTTGAGCTCATTCGCCAACGTGGCAAGGCGCGAGCCTCAGGAGACCTAATGCTAACGTCCAAGCTTGCTAAACAGTGCAGAGAAGCGATAAAAGCAGACCTCAAAGACAGAAGAGCAGAAATACTGGAAGATGCAGCAGAAGCCGGGAAAAGTATTCGCACTGACCGCCTGTCCTTCGCCAACTATAAGACCAAGATGACTGCCCTCCGACGCCTGATGGATCTATCACATCTTCCAGAAAGGCAATGGAGAAGATTATCCAGGACTTCTACTCAAATCTCTTTGATAGCCACATCCACCTGCCCACATACCAAATTCCACAGGATGGATATGTCATTCCCAACGTTCTCCCTTCTGAAATCCGACATGCCATCTCATCGGTAAAGAAGGGAACAGCACCAGGCCCAGACAAAGTCAGACCCGAACATCTGAAGAATCTGCCGTCGGTACTCATCAATACACTAGCTCGGCTCTTCACACGCTACCTGTCCGAATGCAAGGTGCCCTCCCAATGGAAAACCAGCAGGACAGTTCTACTGTTCAAGAAGGGAGACATTCATGACATTGGCAACTATCGCCCCATCTGCCTGTTGTCTGTCATCTACAAGCTGTTTACACGAGTCATCCTGAACAGGATTAGCAGAACACTAGATGAAGGTCAACCATGCGAGCAAGCAGGTTTCCGGAAAGGATTCAGCACAATCGACCATATCCACACAGTAACCAAGCTCATTGAGGTTTGTAGGGAGTACAAGATGCCACTCTGTCTCACGTTCATTGATTTACAGAAAGCCTTTGATTCTGTGGAGACTGAAGCAGTCATCGAAGCCCCTAGTCAAACAGGGTGTTCAAACCCAATACATCAAGATCCTTCGTGAGCTGTATTATGGATTCACCACCAGGATCTCACCATTCTACAAAGAAGTGATCATTGATGTCAAAAGAGGGGTTCGACAGGGTGATACCATCTCACCAAAACTCTTCAGTGCCACCCTCGAGAACATCATGAGACAATTAGAATGGGAAGGAATGGGAGTGAAGATAGATGGTCGGCAACTACACCACCTCCGCTTCGCTGATGACATCGTTCTAATAACACCAAACATTAGCCAAGCGGCACAAATGCTGGCTGACTTTGACCGAGAATGTGGAAAGGTAGGTCTACAGCTGAATCTGAAGAAAATTATGTTCATGAGAAATGAACTAGTTCCTGAGGCCCCATTCACTCTCAATGGAACAAACATCTCTGAATGCAGCAGTTATGTGTACCTAGGTCGAGAAGTCAACATGATGAACGACCTAAAACCTGAGCTGCGCAGGAGGAAGAGAGCGGCATGGAATGCCTTCAAAGGCATCGCCGAAATAGCTAAAAAAGACAAAGAACCTCCGGCTCCGGGCACATCTCTTCGACTCCACCGTTCTCCCTGCATTAACATACGCCTCAGAGACCTGGGCCCTACGAAAGCAGGATGAGAATGCTATTCGGGTCTCCCAGAGAGGCATCGAAGGAGCTATGCTTGGAATATCACGTCTCACTCAAGTGAGAGAAGGAATCGGAGTTCTGACCTCCGTCGCTATTCCAGAATCAGGGACGCTGTCTCGTTTGCCAAGGCATCGAAAATCAGATGGGCTGGACATGTAATGCGATTTGGAGACAACCGCTGGACTAGAGCCGTTACCGACTGGATCCCACGGGATGTCAAAGATCACGTGGCCGCCCACCTACAAGATGGTCAGACTTCCTTGTTAAGACCCTGAAGGAACGGTTTGAGGCTCTTCATATTCCTGAATCAACCAGATGTCATTGGGCTACACTGGCACGTGATAGGGTCCAATGGAAATGTTACTGGCGCCCGCTCGAGCAAATCGATGAATAACGGGATTCAAGTGATCAAGTGATTGGTAACATGTCACAGGTGTATGCAGTGTGTACCTGGGTTGCACTGTGATCTGTTACAAACATGTGTTTTCTGTGCACATGATGGTGGCAGGTTGTAAGGGCTTGCATATTGTGTGCACCTGTGTTGCTATTATGCTTTTGACATGTGTTTTATGTGCACATGTGACCTGTTATTCACTCACGTATGCTGTGTGTGCATGTGCAGGTGACCTATTATAGGGTTTTTATATGTGTTTTATGTTCACATGTAGGAGACCTATTATAGGGCCGAGTGTTTTACGTGCTCGTGAAGATGACCTATTATGGGGCGTGTGTTTTTCGTGCACATGTAGGTGACCTGTATGGGATGTGTGTTTTATGTGCATGTAAGGTGACCTGTTATGGGACGTGTGTTTTATGTGCACATGTAGGTGACCTGTTATGGGAGCATGCATTTTATGTGCACGTGTAGGTGACCTGTTATGGGACGTGTGTTTTACGTGCGTGTAAGTGACCTGTTATGGGGACGTGTGTTTTATGTGCACGTGTAGGTGACCTGTTATGGGAGCACACATTTTATGTGCACATGTAGGTGACCTGTTATGGGGCGTGTATTTTACATGCACGTGTAGGTGACCTGTTATGGGGCGGTTTTTTACGTGCACGTGGTGACCTGTTACGGGACATGTGTTTTATGTGCACGTGTAGGTGACCTGTTATGGGAGCATGCATTTTATGTGCACATGTTAGATCTGTTTTAGGGGCATTCACTGTATGTGCATTTGTTGGTGATCTATTGTACAAGCACGTATGTTGTATGTGTACACATGTTCATGGCATGTGTCTGTGAAATTTGTGGCAACAAGTACAGGCATGTGTACTCTGTTGGTGACATGTTATCCATGTCCATGTGTTGTATGTGAGCATGTGTTGGTGGTTTATTGTACAGGCATGCAAATTATGTGAGTTTGTGTGTTGCTGAGATGTATGGGCACGTGTTTTCTCATGTGCATATTGTGTGACAGACCATTTTAGCATTGTGTTCTATGGGTACATGTGTTAATAGCATGTTGTACCTGAGTGTTGTGAGTTCATATGTGCTGGTGACAAGTGTGAGCATATGTGTTGTGTGAGGATGTATATTAGTGGCGTGGCACAGAAGCAGCCTTTCACTGTATCACTGTCTTCCAGTTCATCTTCGATTTGCTCGAGCAGGCACCAGTAACATCTCCATATGACCTGTCTCATGCAAGTAGAGCCCAAGGGAACCTGCCTGCTCCAGGAACATAAAGAGCCTCAAACCACTCCATCAGGTCATGGGAATGAGGTCTATAATTGTTACTGGTATCTGCCATATTAAATACAAAACGGGTAGCTTGCCAGGCTCTGCTGTGCGGGTAGCATACTCTTGTAGTCATCTCAAAATCCAGCATTTATTGATGAACTGCGCGGCCCGTGAGCCGGCCTGTGATAGGCTGGTCTGCTGGGTGGAGTTCTGACAAGGGGAAGTCCGGATGTGGAAAATGGAGGTCCTCATGGAGTGGGGTCGTCTGGCTTGTTGTGAGGCTCTGCTGGAGTGGCGGGCCAGGGCTAGAACCTGCCATCCCTCCCGGGCACCTCATGAGCGGCTGGACACAGTGAGAGCCAGTAGCAGCTCTGCCCCATGTCTGTCTCTAAAGCAGCCTTTAGACTGTCTAATCCCTGGATCAAAGGCCATCACAAGCAGCCATGGCTATGTGTTCTGGGATCCCAGGGTTCAGAATCCCAGTCATTCTAAGACTTCCTGTGGGACTTTCCCTACGTCCCCCATGGCATTCAGAGGACACCCACTGTGGTCACAGAAGGACATACACTGCAGCATGTACTCAGTGTACAGAGCAAACAAAGATGGCGGGACACAATCACTGTCCCACTCCCAGAGTCAAAGGTCAACAGGCTTTGTCCTAGTCTAAGTCTCCTGGTTCCTCTCCCAGTCCAGGTCTCCTGGTCCCTCTCCTATTCCAGGTCTTCTGGTTCCTCTCCCAGTCCGGGTCTCCTGGTCCCCCTCCCAGTCGGGTCTCCTGGTCCCTTGCCTATTCCGGGTCTCCTGGTTCCTCTCCCAGTCCGGATCTCCTGGAACCTCTCGCAGTCCAGGTCTCCTGGTCCCTCTCCTATTCCGGGTCTTCTGGATCCTCTCCCAGTCCGGGTCTCCTGGTCCCACTCCCAGTCGGGATCTCCTGGTTCCTCGCCGATTCCGGGTCTCCTGGTTCCTCTCCCAGTCGGGTCTCCTGGTCCCTCTCCTATTCCGGGTCCCCTGGTTCCTCTCCCAGTCTGGGTCTCCTGGTTCCTCTCCTATTCCGGGTCCCCTGGTCCCTCTCCTATTCGGGTCCCCTGGTCCCTCTACTATTCGGGTCCCCTGGTCCCTCTCCTATTCGGGTCCCCTGGTTCCTCTCCCAGTCTGGGTCTCCTGGTTCCTCTTCCAGTCCAAGTCTCCTGGTCCCTCTCCTATTCGGGTCTCCTGGTTCCTCTCCTATTCCGGGTCTCCTGGTTCCTCTCCCAGTCCGGGTCTCCTGGTCTCTCTCCTATTCCGGGTCCCCTGGTTCCTCTCCTAGTCTGGGTCTCCTGGTCCCTCTCCTATTCCAGGTCTCCTGGTCCCTCTCCTATTCCGGGTCTCCTGGTCCCTCTCCCAGTCTGGGTCTCCTGGTCCCTCTCCTATTCTGGGTCTCCTGGATCCTTTCCCAGTCCAGGTCTCCTGGTCCCTCTCCTATTCCGGGTTTCCTGGTTCCTCTCCCAGTCAGGGTCTCCTGGTTCCTCTTCCAGTCCAGGTCTCCTGGTCCCTCTCCTATTCCGAGTCTCCTGGTCCCCCTCCCTGTCCAAGTCTCCTGGTCCCTCTCCTATTCTGGATCTCCTAGTTCCTCTTCCAGTCCGGGTCCCCTGGTCCCTCTCCTATTCCGGGTCTCCTGGTTCCTCTCCTATTCCAGGTCCCTGGTTCCTCTCCCAGTCCAGGTCTCCTGGTCCCTCTCCCAGTCCGGGTCTCCTGGTCTCTCTCCTATTCCGGGTCCCTGGTCCCTCTCCTATTCCGGGTCCCCTGGTCCCTCTCCTATTCCAGGTCTCCTGGTTCCTCTCCCTATTCTGGGTCCCCTGGTTCCTCTCCCAGTCCGGGTCTCCTGGTTCCTCTCCCAGTCAGGGTCTCCGGGTCCCTCTCCTATTATGGGTCTCCTGGTTCCTCTCCTAGTCCGGGTCCCCTGGTCCCTCTCCTATTCCGGGTCCCCTGGTCCCTCTCCCTATTCCAGGTCTCCTGGTTCCTCTCCTATTCCGAGTCCCCTGGTTCCTCTCCCAGTCCGGGTCCCTGGTTCCTCTCCCAGTCCGGGTCCCCTGGTTCCTCTCCTATTGCAGGTCCCCTGGTCCCTCTCTCCTATTCCGGGTCCCCTGGTCCCTCTCCTATTCGGGTCTCCTGGTCCCTCTCCTATTCCGGGTTTCCTGGTGCCTCTCCCAGTCCGGGTCCCCTGGTCCCCCTCCCAGTCTCAGGTCATAGACACCTGGTCCTGACTATACTCTCAGGTGGGCCTTGTGCTAAAGACTTTTAGGACTCTCCTCCCGTGCCACTCTGGGAACATCCCCACAACACTGATTCTTGGAGTTCAAGTTCCCTTGGAATGTTTATATATATATATATATATATATATATATATATATATATATATATATATACATATATATATGTATATCTATATATATGTATATATATATATTTTTTTTTTGCTTTTTGGGTCACACCCGGCGACGCTCAGGTGTTACTCCTGGCTCTGCACTCAGGAATCACTCCTGGCGGTGTTCGGGGACCATATGGGATGCCAGAGATGGAACCCGGGCGGCATAGGCCGACCACGTGCAAGGCAAACGCCCCTACTCGCTGGGCTATCGCTCTGGCCCCTGTTTTTAAATATTGTTTCTTGAGAACGAATTACAATGTTGGCTCACAGCGACCACCTTTGAGCTTTAACTTGAAATTAGACATGGGAGACATGCACACCTGCCACTGTGAGTGAGCCTGCGATGTAGGCACCCTGTTCCCCACCTGGAGGTGTGTGAACGAGGAGCTGTGGGTGGTCTAGACTCCGCAGAGCCAGGGGCTGGGGCCCTGTGCAGGACCTACTGGGGAACAAAGAGCAAAGCGCCGGGGGGGGAGACTGGGGGGTGAGCCAGAGTGGGCGAGGGAAGGGGAGGCCACAGGGAGAAGAGCCCACGAGCCGTCCGTGCTACCAGTGACCAGCAGATACTCCAGAAACTTCTCCATACCCCTAAGCAACCTGCTTCCCAGAGGTGCGATGATTCCACCAGGACTGCGACGTCTCTTTCTCCAGGGGAGGAGAGGGGTTCACAGGGCAGGCACACGCGCGCGGCACTTCTGGGCACCAAGGTCAGGGAGCCACCCTCTCCCTGTAGCGTGCCAGAAGCACAGGGTGCACCAGGAGCCGCGCCAGCACCGGGAACCGCTCCCATGGCCCCACAGCCTCTCGGGGCCGCCTGAGCAAGGAGGATGACAAGCAGGACTCGGGAGTCACAATGCTGAGCACAGTGCGGCTGGGACATCGAGTGCCTGAAACTGTCACCAACAGGTTTGCAAGTCACAGTCGATAGATTAAAATCACAAAGAAAAGAAGCGCAGAGCAGTGGTGCCCCTGGAGACAGTCACACGCTGCGGTTTACCCAAGATCATGGGGCTGAGGAGACGCAGGCCCAGGGGCTGGCACGTGTGTCTCAGAAGCTTCCAAAGACCCTCACGAGCCCCCGCCCCACCATCTAGGGAGTACTGGAACAATGGGGTGGGTATAGTCGCCTCCGGTACAGCTGGGGTATGCTAATTGTTTTCTAAAAGAAGGGATATTACAAAGGGGCATTAAGTGAATTTTCTATAAAGGGGAAGTAGGTCACATCATTTTGGGAAACTCTGCTTACAAGTATGAGAAGCAAAGTAGAAATTCTGCCATTGCTAATTACGGGCACATCATGGAGTGTGGGTGAGGAACCAGAGCAAAGTGGCATAAGACTGCTTCACAGGGCGCACATTCCTGCCCACAGCCTCCCTGCATCAACGCGGGAGGCTCTGAGGAGACAAGCTGGGACTCTGGGCCGCGCCGGGAGCACGCCGAGGAGCACGACCCTGCTAGGCCCTTCTCTGCCTCGTCTCCCACATGGAGACAGCGAGCACAGCTGGCCGTGCCATCTCTTCTTGCTCGCCAGACTCTGAGAAGGTGTCTTCTCACGGAACTGTTTTTCTTATCGCTATTGGAGTTCAGGCCACGTATTTCCAATGTGGACTCTTCATAGTTCTGAGGTGCACTCATGACCCTCCAACACTGTTCCTAGGTCTCCCCCTAGTCTGACCTTCATTTCCCTTCCCTGCTCTCCACTGTTGGTAGCCTGAGTTTGGGAATCCAGGCCAGGTGTCTGACATCACTTGATACTGTCTATCCCTTGGTGAGTTTCTCTAGATGCCAGAGATGAGCGTGAACATCCGGCATTCGTCAGCTTCCTCTGGTGAGTGGCCTGTCTTACACGGTGCTCGACCTGGGATGGTGAAAGAGCCAATAAACAATAATCTGCTGGTGGTCTGCAGACGTAACTGAGGATGAGAATAAAATGACACTGAATTGTTTTCCTCCAGAAATGTCTACAGCAGCCTTGATGGAAATGACAGGCCTCACCCTCACAGGGTCTCTCACCCTCACAGGGACTCCCACCCTCAGGGACCTCTCACCCTCATGGGCCTCTCACCCTCACAGGGTCTCTCACCCTCACAGGGTCTCTCACCCTCATGGGTTCTCTCAAACTCATAGACCTCTCACCCTCACAGGTTCTCTCAACCTCAAAGGTTCTCTACCCTCACAGGGTCTCTCACCCTCATGGGTTCTCTCACCCTCATGGGTTCTCACCCTCATGGGCTTCTCACCCTCACAGGGTCTCTCACCCTCACAGGGTCTCTCACCCTCATGGGTTCTCTCATCCTCATAGACCTCTCACCCTCACAGGTTCTCTCAACCTCAAAGGTTCTCTCACCCTCACAGGGTCTCTCACCCTCATGGGCTTCTCACCCTCATGGGTTCTCTCACCCTCATGGGTTCTCTCACCCTCACGGGCCTCTCACCCTCACAGAGTCTCTCATACTTATGTGGCCTCTCACGCCCCAGAGTCTCTCACCCTCACAGGACAATCACCCTCACAGGCCTCTCAGCTTCATGGGACCTCTCTGCCTCATGGGGCCTCTCACTCTCGTTGGACTCTTACACTCTCACAAGGTCTCTCACTTTCACAGGGTTTCATACCTTCTTAGGGTTTCATACTTTCACAGCAAGGGGCCTCCCACTCTCACGAGGCCCCTCAGTCTGATAGAGGCAGAAAACCTTCTAAAGTCTAACATCAATCATCTAGTCTTGGGCTGGTCTCATCTGACTGGGAACCAGGCAGCGGCCACAGGCTCGGTGTAAACAACTCTGACCGTAAGCCCATGACTATCTGAGGAAAAGGGGAGACGTGCTGGGAGTGCAGAGCAAAGCCCCTCCATATCTGGGTGGCAGGCCAGGACCCTCGGCAAGTGCAGGTGGTGGCAGGCCATGAGCTAAGAATGACGGACAGTGAAGAGGGGTGAGGGTCTTCACCAGAATTCTGGCCAGGCCACATGGACAAAGGACACGTTCACATCACCCACACCATGAGGCTGGACGGTAGCTGGGCTGTCAGGGAGGGGGCCATGCTGAGGCGTGCGGCCTTGCACCAGGCTCTGCAAACACTGCCACCACCTGTGTCTGAGTCAAGCACCCTGGAGGGCTGCGTATACAACCCGCAGCCGAGACCACGACCTGACTCCAGACATAACTGAGTTCCAGCAGTGACAGAAGGCCTGGGGCCTGCGGCCTGTGCTTGCCGCCGGCACCACCCAGCAGAGGACCTGCAGGAACCGCATGCTGCAACAGGGCTGCCCCGGCCTCTGCCCTAGATTTCCCCCAAAGGTCAAGTCTCTCAAGCAGACACAGCTCTGGGGTACAGCGACTCCTAGCGGCCAAGCCCTTCTTGCCCAGGCTGCAGGGCCCTGCTGCCCACACCCACCAGGTGGCGCTGCCTCTCAGCCCTGGGAAGCCCCCTGCTTCAGCCTGCGGCAACCAGGGAGAGCAGGCCCTAAGGTGCTGCGGCGCTCGGAAGGACCGACCCCCTCCAACAAGGGGAGGGAGCCAACTCATCCCAAGTGTGGCAGTACCGACAGAGCTGTCCGCGGACACCACCAAATCTCAGGGTGCTTGTGGTCCCCACAGAGACAGAGAGAGACAGAAGAGCTGAGCCAAGCTAAGGGCTGGGCCCCGGTGTTGAGAAGAAACAGGGGCGGACCCTGGGAAGCCAGAGCAGAGCTGGAGACTGCAATGGCCTGAGTCACCGATGGGGTGAGGGCCCCAGGAAACAGGGATGCCCGGCAGGCAGCAGGCACTTCTCCAGAAACAGCTGAGTCCCCGCACACTTCCTGCGTGTGCCCGGCAGCTGCCCGACCACCCAGGGACCTGTAAGTGGTGACAAGCTCTGCAGAGATCCGCAGTGGCCTGGCCTCAGGCTAGCAGTGAAGGGGGGAGAGCCTGCCCACAGGGAGAGAGAGCCAGAGCCGCCTCTGCCTGCTCCGTGGGGGGTCTGGAGAGAGAAAGAGGGTTTGCAAATGCAGCATCGATCCCTGGGTGCATGTTATGTAACTCCAGAGGCGGCCCCTCCTGCCCCTGCTGCCGGGAGTTTGTGGAAATCTGGAAAGTCTTTCCGAGTTCTCATGGAGCCATCACCCCACCCCACCTCCACACAGTCCAGCATGTCAATGACACAACACAGCTCTCCGGAGCGGGTCTGAAGCCGGGGGTCCCCTCAGCAGCCAACTCTGGTGGGTGCAAAGACTGGACAAGGAGGGTGAGAGCCCGAGAGCTTCTCATGCCAAGCGGCATCGTCCTCCATATCTCAGCCTCCACCTAGTTTAAGTTGGGAACCCTGAAGCAACTTTACTCATGCCCCTGCTGTCCCTAGCAGAACTGCACTTGTCCACCAACCCAGCTCCTTTCTGCCATCACAGGGTCCTACACCCACTCAGCTCCCAGAGTGTGTAACACAACCCCACACGGGTCGTGCGGCCCCATCAGTCTCTCTCCCTTGCTCTTCTGTCTGCACTAGGGACAGAACAGTGGTGGACACACAAGCACTTTCACCACTCACAAGGTCCACAAAATCCCTCACTGGTTTGTGCAAGATGTCGGCACAGAGTAGCACGACAGGCACAAGGATCTGATGGCATTCGAGTGATATGCCCAACATACAACACGGTAGAGCGGAGCCTCAAGATGCCTAAACAAGCTGAGTGTCCGTGGGACATCCGCCCTCACTCACTGCAGTCATACTTCAAAGAGCCACACCTCACAGTCACACCTCACGGGGTCACACCTCACTGGAACATACCTCACAGTCACACCTCACAGGGTCACACCTCATGGGAATATACCTCACAGTCACACCTCACAGGGTCACACCTCACAGGAACATACCTCACAGTCACACCTCACAGGGTCACACCTCAGAGGGTCACACCTCTCAGGAACATACCTCACAGAGACAGACCTCACAGGGTCACACCTCGGGAACATACCTCACAGAGTCACACCTCACAGGGTCACACCCCACAGGGTCACACCTCATGGGAACATACCCCACAGAGTCACACCTCACAGGGTCACACTTCACGGGAACATACCTCACAGAGACAGACCTCACAGGGTCACACCTCATGGGAACATACCTTACAGAGTCACACCTCACAGGGTCACACCTCACAGGAACATACCTCACAGAGTCACACCTCACAGGATCACACCTCACAGGGTCACACCTCACGGGAACATACCTCACAGAGTCACACCTCACAGGGTCACACCTCACAGGAACATACCTCACAGAGTCACACCTCACAGGGTCACACCTCACGGGAACATACCTCACAGAGTCACACCTCACAGGGTCATACCTCACAGGAACATACCTCACAGAGACAGACCTCACAGGGTCACACCTCATGGGAACATACCTCACAGAGTCACACCTCACAGGGTCACACCTCATGGGAACATACCTCACAGAGTCACACCTCACAGGGTCACACCTCACGGGAACATACCTCACAGGGTCACACCTCACAGGAACATACCTCACAGGGTCACACCTCACGGGAACATACCTCACAGAGACAGACCTCACAGGGTCACACCTCACAGGGTCACACCTCATGGGAACATATCTCACAGAGACAGACCTCACAGGGTCACACCTCATAGGTGTGACCTCATAGGGTCACACCTCACAGAGTCACACCTCATAGGGTCACACCTCACAGGAACATACCTCACAGGAACATACCTCACAGAGATAGACCTTATAGGGTCACACCTCACAGGGTCACACCTCAGAGTCACACCTCACAGAGACAGACCTTACAGGGTCACACCTCACAGAGTCACACCTCACAGGGTCACACCTCACAGAGACAGACCTTACAGGGTCACACCTCATAGGTTCACACCTCACAGAGTCACACCTCACAGGGTCACACCTCATGGGAACATATCTCAGAGACAGACCTCACAGGGTCACACCTCATAGGGTCACACCTCACAGAGTCACACCTCACAGGGTCACACCTCACAGGAACATACCTCACAGGAACATACCTCACAGAGACAGACCTTACAGGGTCACACCTCACAGGGTCACACCTCACAGAGTCACACCTCACAGAGACAGACCGTACAGGGTCACACCTCACAGGGTCACACCTCACAGAGTCACACCTCACAGGAACATACCTCACAGAGACAGCCCTAACAGGGTCACACCTCACAGGGTCACACCTCACAGAGTCACCCCTCACAGGAACATATCTCACAGAGACAGACCTTACAGGGTCACACCTCACAGAGCACGACATGGTGGGGTGATCAGGGGTGCAATGTTTATTTATCTGTTTATTTGGGGCCCACTCCAGGGAGTGCTCAGGCCTGACTCCTGACTGCTCAGAGGTCACTCCTGGTAGAGCTCAGGGATCACATGTGGTGCTGGAACTGAACCCAGGTTGGCTGAGTACAGGCAAATGTCTTCCAGCTGTGCCATCTCTGTAGCCCACAGGTGCAGTGCTTAACAGAAACTCACACATGGGACACGTGGAAGGGGCAGGAGTACAGTCCCCACACTGAGTCTCGACCATGGCAAGAACTGCAGCTGAGTTCTGAGGGGCTGCCCCAGAGGCAGGTGAGTAGAGTGGGCTCTTCCCAGGCACAGCTCCCGCCTATCACTGGTCTCCAAGCTGCTGCCCCAAGCACCTGCAGACCCTCCAGCTGACGGGGATTCCACGAGGAAGACTCAGCCCACCGCACGTGACAAAGGTGGATGTCAGCCCGTCTCCTTATTCTGACACCCCATCTGTCATCAAAGCCTGGGAGCTGATTTTATCCAACTCATCTGTCCATCAGCCCGACACAGGTGAGGTCTCTGAGCTCTTCACTCACACACACCATCACACACTGCCCTGTTCCACAGTTCCTGCCACTGGTCTGTCCTCAGGCCCCGGTGTCTCCTCTTGCGCACCAGGCTGGACTCCTCCATGCTATCTCCACAGCAAGCCTGACGCCTCTCCGTGGCCCTCAAGCAGGTCCTCAGCAGCTACTCTCTCCCTGACATTGTGTCCTCAGACCAGACTCATCCTATGCACACAGCCACATACAACATGTTATCAAAATTCAAGTCGGCACGGAGGGCTGCTTTCTTGGTTCTAACAGTTGATTGCTTGGGTTTTTATGAAAAGCAAATAAAACTCATTCTGGTAATTTTTTCCATATTAATTTGAAGGGTGTTATATAACTATACAAATATAGAAAGCATTTTAATATTCAATACCCACCCACAAAACAGAAGTCCCCAGACAGCAGCTAACTTTTAGTTAAGTTCATATTGTTTGATGCTTCTCAGAAACAGAATCAACACCTCTAGAAGGTACAAACTGCGCAAGTGCTCACAGTATTAACAAACACTAGACTTGCCCATATAGTTATTACTAAACCAAAACTCAAAAAAATAGGAAAAAAAGTTCATAAAACATCCACACCTGTTACAAGCAAATGGTATACATGAGTACCTTCACGAGCCACAAGCAAAAAAGTAAACTCAAATTTACCATTGAGAAACCACTGAATTGGGTAGAAACAAAACATATCTATGAACTTTTTGGAAGAAATAATAAAAACTCTAATGCAATCAATTCACATCAAGTTTTAGAAACCCCCACCCCATACTGTTTTTTATCATAATATTTACTTTATTGTTTTTTATTATAACACCGTGAGATGGACCTTTACAAAGCTGTTCATGATTGGGTTGTAGTCATACAATGTTGCGGCACCCACCCTAGTGCACATTTCCCACCCCCAGTGTCCCCAAATTCCTTCTCCACTCCCCAGCCTGGCTGTGTTTTTACATGGGAGCAGCCAGCAGCAAATACCGTCCTTCCCGACTCAACAGCGATAACTCTGGGACCGAGCTGGCTGGTGAGCACACTCCGCTAAGCAGAGCACCCGCAGATTAGAATCTCCAATTATCACAGCCATCGAGACCTACTTTACTACTGCTAGAAATCCAACAAGGAAATTCAGCAAACTTGACACCACACACAAAAAGGCGGGAGGGGGGCAACACACACAGTGTCTGGACACAAGCAACCACAAATAAGCTCATGGTCTGACTGATTTGGGAAGAAACAAACCCTTGGCAGAAAGTGCAGCAATTCTCCATCTTTTCTCAGGACTTTCTATGTCTTTGAGTCAAAGACTTTAAATTACACTCTGTTAAGGGGAGTGATTAAATGCTGTTTCATAGGACAACAAGGCCCATATTGTTTTTCTTTGCTTCTTCATTTTGAAACAACAAAATTTATGTTTACTGAATTTTTCCTCAAGCACGTTATCTTGAAAGCATGCAGACACCTCGCTCACAGCCCTCCAGATACACACATCTGGCCAACACTGAGAAAGCCCTTCAATATGGCCACCCTATCATTTCTCATTGAGTGACTGAGGGCTAAGACCCTCTTCAGATTGGAAACAGACCCCTCCAACAAGCCATGCTGGTCATGAACGGTGTTTTCTTTCCTAAATACGTATGTCAATATCACTTGTCTTCCCGTTGTTCATCGATTTGCGTGAGTGGGAGCCAGTAATGTCTCTGTTCGTTGGGAATGAAGTCCACTATTGTTACTGTTTTTGGCATATTGAATAGACCACAAGTAGCTGGCCAGGCTCTGCCGTGGCTCTGAATTCATCTCAGGGGCCCAGACTTTTTCTATGTCAGACCGTCAACCATCCAGGGCCCACGGGGCTGAGCCCTGGGTGTAGACAAGCCTGTCTCCTGTCTGCCCCCAGCAGATGCAGCCGGGCACCGCAGCCACGCTGCAGCACCTTGAAGGGCAGGAAAATAAGTATAATCCACAAGACAAACAACTTTGGGTCTAATACATTCTGCTTCCTGCACAACAAACTTCTTTTACAAACCCAAAGCAACAATCATCACAGTCTAATTTCTGGGGTCCAGAAGTTCTGCAGGCGGGCTAGAATGCATACAGAGAGCCAAGTAATTCTCCTCTGTTCATAACTAATATCAGCAATGAAAAACTCAGGCCATCTAAACCAAGCCATCATGGGTGTCAGCTTTCCCACTGATCTAAAAATGTGTCATCTCAAGCCAAAAGCATACAGCATATGTACCTGTATTTCTGCCCGATAAGACACAGCAATGAATAAAGCTTTTTACCTGTATTTCTGTCCGGTAAGATACAGCAATGCTTCTGCAGGATCCCAGGCAAAACCTGTTTAAAACAAATAAATGAAATGCACTTGGTCATCATTTAGGCAGAGAAAAGCATCTTACTGACTATGGCAAGTGCTTTCCTGGTTACACTGTTCTATACTGCACCAAGTCATCACACCCAGAGTGATCCAACCAATTACAGAATTCAATGGAAAAGCGATGGCCTCCGCATTCATCTAAAAAGGTTAGTTAAGTGTATGTGCTACATGTGAGTGTGACCCCAAGCAGAAATGGGATCTGCTTAAAACCTACCCCAAGGGATCCCTGAGTATCCTGAAAGCTGCATGTAGGGGTCCAACAGGGAGACAATGATCCACCGATCTGGTGAGGGGGTTTGAAAACACCGGCACAATCAGTCTGAAATGGAGTTCCTGGTTCACTGGCTAGTCTCCCTTTCAGAACTGAAGTTGAGACGCTTTCTATCAAGGATGAAGAACAAAGGAAAATCACGGAAAACAAGACCAGTTCACCTTCCTGGTATGCGGCAGGTGAATTAATTAACTGCTACTTAATTAATGGGAGGAAGGCAGAAATAATAGCAAAAAACTTGCCCAAGAAAATTCAGGCAACTGCAAAGCAGACTCAAAGACTCTGCAACTAAAAGATTCCAGGAAATTTATGGTTGTATTTTCTAAACTCAATTAGAGTAAAAAGCTGAACTTCCATCTTAAATACTCCACATGATGAAGGTACAAGCATCGCTCAAGCCTCCCAGCTATAATCAACTGAACTCGGAGCCAGGAAACCAGCATCACTCCTCTGAGACAGGGAAAGATTCTGCCAAGAAACGCCAGTCAAGTGGCGGGCCCTGGGTCAGTGCAGAGGCGCTGCGTACAGTGAGGTTCAAATAAGTATGATCCATGGCGAAAGGTTTTCTCTGGAAGGGATGACTCCCTCTCTCCACCCCCACCCCAAGCCCATAAGGAAGAGCTGAGTGCTCCCAGACATAATCCATCAAAAGGACGTATCACCAGGGCTCACTTCTGAATGAAATAAGAGCAGAAAGTAAAGCAATTACCAAATTACTACCAGAAAAGTTTTAAGCATCTCTTCTTGCTCACAGAGTCAGTTGCTGAGACACACAATGAACAATGGCTGGTTAGGCAAGCTGGGATCCCTTCCATACCAAACCTGCCAAGCGCTGAGCCTAGCCCACCTCTGATGCCACAGGTGTGTGTGGTGAGTGAGTGAGTGAGTGAGTGAGTGAGAGAGTGAGTGAGTGATGTGAGTGAGTGAGTGAGTGTGAGTGAGTGAGAATGAGTGAGCGAGTGAGTGAGTGAGGAGTGAGTGAGTGATGTGAGTGAGTGAGTGGTGTGAGTGTGAGTGTGAGTGAGTGAGAGTGAGTGAGCGAGGAGTGAGTGAGTGAGAGTGAGTGAGTGATGTGAGTGGAGTGTGAGTGAGTGAGTGTGGAGTGGGTGAGTGAGTGAGGATGATGGGGAGAGAGGGAGAGAGAGGGAAGGGGAGAGAGGGAGAGAGAGGGATGGGGAGAGAGGGAGAGGGAGGGAGAGAGGGAGGAAAAGAAAGGGAAGGAGAATGAGGGAGGGAGAGGGAGGGGAGAGAGGGAGGGAGAGACAGGGACAGAGAGAGGGAGGGAGAAAGAGAGGGAAGGAGAGAGGGAGAGATAGGGAGAGAAAGAGGGAGAGATAGGGACAGGGAAAGAGGGAGGGAGAGGAGGAGAGGGACGGGGAGAGAGATGGAGGGAGAGAGAGGCCACGTGGCCTGTTTCTCCATGAGGAGGTGCCACCCACCTCAAGCCAGGTCTCACCTGGCTCCAGCCTTCAGAACCAACGTTAACAAGACTTTACTGCTGAAGAGGAAAGGGAGGGCTTGTCTGCCATGCTGGGCTCATATTCTAGAACCTTCCCTTGAATCACCCAAGCTTTGTTGACCACCAACAGGAAGTAGGACAGCAAGGCCCAGACATGGCAAAGCCCTGGTATCTGAACAGGTACCAGCACCAAGGACAGGCGGCCTGAAGGAAGGAGGCCTCCCACAAGGAGGGAAACACAGCCATGCCAGCGAGGGTTCTGTTTGCTGAAGAAAGCCCAGAGCCCACATCTGTGTGCTGGAGGGGGAGGCCCCACAGCCACCGGACCCACACAGGGAGATCTAGGTGGTGCCTACATGCTCGTACACTGTCTTCTTTTCTCAGGGCTGCGGTAGAAGCAACAGTCTCCTCCAGAGAATGTGCTGGTTCTCCCTCCTCTTTACCGACAAAACCAGGAAACTGCTTGAAGGCGGGAGGTGGTGGGGTTGGGAACGTGGTCAGGGGCACAAGAGTCAAACCTATTCAAGGGCCCAAGTCTGATCCTGGCACAACACAGCCCTTTGGCCCCTGACTTCTTGCAGTTCCCCAGAAGCCAAGAACAAAAATTAATACACTACAAGAGACAAAAAGCTGAGACCCTTGAAGGCACCTGACCGCAATACTCCCAGTGTGAAACTGAAAGGCACAGCAGCTCTGCGTAGAACAGGCCTGGACGAAGCCACTTCTGCCGATGTGCCTCAGGTTCAGCCATGGGGCCATGGAGCCACGGGAGAAGCAGTACAAGCTCCTGCTTCCCAGGGCACTTTCAGGGAGACAGGAGCCTGGTCAGCCCCGCTGGTCCCGCAGCGGGAGGCAGAGATGGGAAGCTGGACTTGGCCCTCAAGTGCCCACAGCCAAAGACAAGATTCCAACCAGGTTATCTTTGCAACCCCCTAAACTTTCTTTCCAGCCTCGCCCGTAGAGAACCCTGCAGAACTTGGAATTTCACAGAACACAGGAGATGTTTAAAGACGAATATGTCATAGATGACAAGGAACCAGTACACTCTGCTATTAATGTTTACCTATAAATTCTTCACTATTTATTTCAGGCCCAGCCGCATGTTAGCTGGTGTCTGGAGCTACCGGAGCACAGAGACTGTTCTGTCTTATCACAAATATTGCTAAAGGAAGACCATTCACACTGTCCTTGGCCCTCCCTTCACGTGAATGGTGGAAATAGATCGGCTCTCCTAAAAGTAAGTTTAAAAAAAGAAGATGGAGGTGGGGTTGGAGCTCAGGCATAGAGAACTTCGCTTTAATGCAAGAAATCTGGGTTCAACCCCCAGCATCACAAAGGGAAATCATCAGCTCGAGGGCCAGGGTATGGCTCAAGGATGAGAACATCTCATTGCTAGGACTGAACCCAAGCACTGCCGAGGGTAGAAGGTCCAGCCAGGGCAGAGAGATAGAGGGAATTCAGCAATCAGGAGTCTTGCCTGCGAACGCAAGTCAACCCTTGGGTGATTTTCCTGCCAAAAGATATTCTAGAATGCCAATATTTGATTACCAAAAGACGCAGACCCCAGCAGCATGCTGAAAGCTGAGACAGACACTTGATCTTTCACATGGATGAGAACTGAGACCCGCCCCTTCAGATGCACTGGGGCAGGGATGACGGAGCCCTCGGCAGTGGTTCTGCTCTGGACAGAATAAGGCCCTGTCAGCCTTCAGATGCACTGGGGCAGGGATGTCTGAGCCCTCGGCAGTGGGGCTCGGTCCTGCTCTGGACGGAATCAGGCCCTGTCAGCCTTCAGATGCACTGGGGCAGGGATGACGGAGCCCTCGGCAGTGGGGCTTGGTCCTGCTCTGGACGGAATCAGGCCCTGCCAGCCTTCAGATGCACTGGGGCAGGGATGATGGAGCCCTCAGCAGCGGGGCTAGGTCCTGCTCTGGACGGAATCAGGCCCTGTCAGCCTTCAGATGCACTGGTGCAGGGATGACGGAGCCCTCGGCAGTGGGGCTCGGTCCTGCTCTGGACAGAATCAGCCCTGATAGCCATCTGTAGGGGTGGCATTTTGTTGGGGTGCCACCCTTCCAGAGAGGGGAGCAGTGCACCCCAATCCCCAGCTCCACCTGCTCCTCTGCTCCTGAGTCACCCCCACACACACCCCAGTGAGCACTGCACTGCTGGACTCCACCTGCCAGGGGAGTCGGACATCAACAGGCCACCAGCAACACAGGACCAGAAGGACAGGGCTGGCCATACTCATCCCTAGCTATCAGGACAGAGAAACCCCGTAGGACACAAAGCTCTAGTCCCTCTTGGCTTTGGGTCAAAATGTTGGCTGACGTCTCAGAGCTGGGCCCTCTTGTCCTCACAACTCAAACCACACACAGAAAATTCAATTAGCTCAGGGTCAGTGAGAAGAGCCATGGCCGGAATAAGTTCATGAAACCATGAAATGATTGTTTCTGCCTCAACATCAGAAGGATCACAGGAAACTGTAGGAACTGTTCATGCCAGAGTTTGAGATTTCTTGCCAAAATGTGCTCATCTAAACAGTTGGCAGAGGGGCCGGAGCGATAGCCCAGTGGGTAGGGCGCTTGCCTTGCACGCGGCCTATGCCGGCCGGGTTCGATCCCCGGCATCCCATATGGTCCCCTGAGCACCGCCAGGAGTAATTCCTGAGTGCAGAGCCAGGAGTAACCCCTGAGCATCGCCGGTGTGACCCAAAAAAGCAAAATAAATAAATAAATAAACCCAGCAAAAAAAATAAAATAAAAATAAACAGTTGGCAGAGTAGAAATTTATGCATTACCAACTATGGAGATAATTCCCTAATGATTTCAAGGAAGACTTGTGCATTTTTAACCTGTACTGTGTGTAAATTATCAGAAAAGCAAAATTCTGGGAAAACTTAGGCAAGTAACCCCATCGGCACACTTCATTTATTTTTTTAAATAACATGTAGTTTTATTATTTCCAGTTAAAAGTTTACTCAAAGAAGCAACCCTTAAGGAAGTACCAATAGAAATTTCTATAATAAGAAGAGCTAATCCTAACTCTGATTGTTTTTCTATCACATAGTAAGAATAATTTTGTTTTTAACATTTTAGTGTATAGAGTGTAGTTTTTATGAGTCTTGAATCAATTTTGAGTTTGCAGTCACATAGTTTAGATTATAATAAAAGTTCTGATAACTTATAATGATGGTTCAAAGTAAATGAATTTTTTAAAAATATTTTATTATACCACTGTGGGATATACAATTACAAAGAGGTTCATGTTTGGGTTTTGATCTTACAGTGTTCCAGCACCCATCCCTCCACCAGTGCCCATTTCCCACCACCATGTCCCTCCCCCTCTCCCCCCCCCTAGCCTGCCTCTATGGCATGTTTTTTAATCTCTTTTCTACTTCTCTCTTTCTTCCTTCTCTTACACACTGGGCACACTTCATTTGGAAGTTAGGCACTGCCTGTTGCCTCAAAGGATAATCATGGTGGCCATCTCGGAGCCAGTGTCCGCAGTGCCTGAGCACACTCGCCGGGACAATCACAGCAGCCATGCCATCTCGGAGCCAGCATCCAGGCACACTCGCCAGGACCCCTCCAGCCCCCACAGTGCTTTCCATAAACAATGGCATGTTAAAACCATCTAACACATTCTGGTAATTGAAAGAATAGTTAGCTCCCGGCTTCTCTGCAATTCAATATCTGATTTTGCATTAAAAGGTACCATGTCTGCAAAGTTCCTACTTAGAATAAAAGCTGAGCAACTACCATGGAATCCATTTATGAATTTATTCTTTCATCCAACAGTACCGGCTGTGTAGCAAGAACTATTTCAGAACTATGGCTGCAAAAATTATTGCTCTTCAAAATACAGTGTAAAAGCAAGCCTAGTGCTAAAGGCACCAAACATACAACCCATTTGGAAATGGAATGGCAAGTGTGAGAGGGGGTTACTTAAGTTCAAAGCTGTAACTACAAGAATGAAAGAGTAAGGAATTGAGTAGCAGCGTTCAGTTTTTCCTGCTGCCTGGCCTTTATAAATGACTTTTACACATAAAGCTAGCTCTGCTCCTCAGTAGTGTTCCAGGGAATGAGGCCTGCTAGGAAGCCCTCAGCACAGCTACGTGTGACACCAAATAGCCAGTTTCTCCTCTTAATTGTCTGAATTTATTCTGAGAGTGACATAATAAGCCAGAGAGAATTTCCCAGGAATCTGCAACAAACTAAGAAGGGCACTAAATGAGCAGGCCTCAAAGGAGCAGAAACATAAGAGCTTGACAAGCCTACAGCCGTAAAATCCCATTCACCACAGGACCTGGAACTATAAGATGCCTTTCTCAGTATGAATCTAACCAAGGATGTCCAAAATTTAAATGGCCAAAATAACAAGCATCATTCTGAACACAAAGGAACCCTGAATATATGGAGAAAGACATTGTTTGTAAAACAGGAAAGGCAAAACCCAAAAGCTATCAGTTCTTATAATTAGTCTATAAATTCAAATAGACTTGAATTAAAAATATCAATAGCATTGTGGGAAAATTGACCAGCAGATTTTGTGTGGAAAAGTAAAGAGAATAATTAAACTAGAATAATTAAACTAATGTCTAAAGGAAAGGGGGCAGGGGACCTGGACAGAGCTGAGCATAGAAGCCAGGCTCATGTGTATGAGGCCATGAGGTCCTGGGTTCATTCCTGGACACACACACACACACACACACACACACACACACACACACACACACACATACACAGAGTTTAATTCAAAAACAAGAGGGGCTGGGGCTGGAGCGATAGCACAGTGGGGAGGGCGTTTGTCTTGCACATGGCCGACCAGAGTTTTATCCCCAGCATCCCACATGGTCTCCCGAGCACCGCCAGGGGTAATTGCTGAGTGAAGAGCCAGGGGTAACCCATGACCACCACTGGGGTGACCCCCCCAAAAAAAAAAGCTAAAAAAATAGAAGCAGGTCGAGACAGTACAGAGCCTACATGCTTGCCTTGCAAGTGGATACCTGGGTTTGATCTGTGGCATTTTTTCGGGTCCCCTGTGTACTACAAGAGCAATACTTGAGCACAGACCTATGAGTGAGTCCTGAGGACTGCAGAGTTTGACCCAAAATAAGTAAATAAATACACGGGAGGAAAGTAAAAGTGCAAGATGGAGAGGCTGACGCTGTGAAGCATTTTGTCTTAGAGAGTAAAGTATCCCCAAACCTTCACTATACACAGAGAAAGAAGACAGAGATTCCTGGAATGTGACAGGTAATGCTCCTATAGTCCAGGGTAGTGGAAAATTAACTGATTGGGAAAAGAGAATATTGAAATTTTAAAACTTTCATCTCTAACACCCGAACTTATTCTTGTTCAACTAAATGTGCAAAAGTGAAATATAAACTTTAAATACTTTAGAAAATACTCACTGGTATCCATTATCATATGAGTTCAGAAGGAATTCCACAGCAGAACCAGAAACAAAACTTGCTCAATGGAATTTAGATTTTAACTTTTCAGTAAGTCGGGGCCAGGGGTAGGACGGTGGGTAAGGTGCATGCATTGTGCAAGGCTAACCAGGTAATCCTGAGTGCAGAACCAGAAGCTCTGAGCACAGCTGGCACTGTGCCCCAAAACACAAATAAATACATTAAAATGAATCGACATTTGAAAACAGAGCCATAAGACAATAAAACGCAACACTTGTACCCAGAAGGTCTGGGATTGGCTCTCAGGAAACCGTCCCAGAAAGGAACTGTCATTTATTGCTGGTGGGGATGCTGGCTGTCCAGACATTTTGGAAACATACAGGAATTCCTCAAAAAGCTAGAAATTAAGCTTCCATAACACCCAGAAATACCACTTTTGGAATGTACCCTGGGACCCAAAAATGCACTGCAGAAACACTCTCTGTATCTCTGTGTTCCTTGCAGCACCACTCACAATCGCCAACATCTGGAAACAACCCTAATGCCCGAGAACTATGGTACCTACAGAATAGAATACTATGTGACCACCAGGAAAAACGGAGTCATGAGATTTGCTTATAAGTCGGTGGACATGGAGAGTATCAAGCTGAGCGAAATGAGTCAAAGGACAGACACAGACAGAAGGATTGCACTTGACAAGGGACGCTTTCTAAAAAGGCACAATATGAGACTAATACCCATGGACAGTAAACACAAGGGCCAGGAGGACTGGTCCACAGATGGCAGCGTGCCAAATGGAAGGGCAGAGGGAGGGCAGTCAGGACAGGGAGGGACCAGCATGACAATAATAGTTGGAAATGATCCCTCTGGACAAGAACTGAGTGCTGAAAGTACTGAAAGTAGATGCATGATAACCTCTCAGCACCTGTATTGCCAAACATAATGCCCAAAAGGAGAGGGGGAGGAAAGAGAGAGAGAAGGAGAGAGAGGGAAAGAGAGGGAGAGAGGGAGGAGGGAGAGAGAGGGAGAGAGAGGGAGGGGAGAGAGAGAGAGGGAGAGGGGGAGAACGAGGAGAGAGAGAGAGGAGAGAGAGGGAGGGAGAGAAAGGAAGAGAGAGGGAGACAGAGGGGAGAGAGAAGGAGGGAGAGGGAGAGAGAGGGGAGAGAGAGGGAGGGGGAGAGAGAGGGAGAGAGAGAGGAGAGAGAGGGAGGGGGAGAGAGAGGGAGAGAGAGGGAGGGAGAGAGAGGGAGAGGGAGAGAGAGGGAGAGAGAGGGGAGGGGGAGAGAGGAAAAAGAGGAGAGAGGAGGGGGAGAGAGAGGGAAAGAGAGGGAGAGAGAGAGGGAGGGGAGAGGAGGGAAAGAGAGGGAGAGGGAGAGAGAGGAGAGAGAGGGAAAGAGAGAGGGAGAGGGAGGGAGAGAGAGAGGAGAGAGGGAGAGAGGGAGAGAGAGAGGGAGGGGGAGAGAGAGGGAGACAGAGGGAGAGAGAGGGAGAGAGACGGAGGGGGAGAGAGAGGGAGACAGAGGGAGAGAGAGAGGGAGAGAGACGGAGGGGGGAGAGAGAGGGAGAGAGAGAGAGGGAGAGAGAGGGAGAGGGAGACAGAGGGAGAGAGAGGGAGGGGGAGAGAGGGAAAGAGAGGGAAAGAGAGGGAGAGAGAGGGAGGGGGAGAGAGGAAAAGAGAGGGAGAGAGAGGAGAGAGAGGGAGGGGGAGAGAGGAAAGAGAGGGAGGGGAGAGAGAGGAGAAAGAGAGAGAGGGAAAGAGAGAGGGAGAGAGAGGGAGGGGGAAAGAGAGAGAGGGAGAGAGAGAGGGAGGGGAGAGAGGAAGAGAGAGGGAGACAGAGGGAGAGAGAGGGAGAGAGAAGGAGAGAGGGGAAAGAAAAGGAGAGAGAGGGAGAGAGGGAGAGAGAGGGAGAAGGAGAGAGAGGGAGGGGGAGAGGGAAAGAGAGAGGGAGAGAGGGAGAGAGAGGGAGAGAGGGGAGGGGAGAGAGAGGGAGAGAGAGAGAAGGAGAGGGAGAGAGAGGGAGAGAGAGAGGCCTGTCACAGAGCCAGCCCGGGAACCAGGGGACATTGAGAGCGGGACCGTGCAGTTGTGAAACCATGGGCATTGAAACAGCTTATGACTGACATCCAATCATAAACAACCTTATAACAAAGTATTTCACTGTGATTCAATTAAAAAAACCTTCCCAGCATACGCCCACATGGTGCTGGGGGGTTCTGGACACAGACCCGCTAGAACACTTCCCTGAGGGACGCCAGGGCAACTTCCCGAGGGCCACATTCTCCAGGATTCCGTTTGCAGAATAGTAAAGCCAGGAAATACTCATCCAAGGTGAAGAGCTGCTGATGCATGCAGAGTGGACATCGCCAGGGTTCTGGAGTCCTGAACTTTGTGATAAAAGGATGGAAAGAGCATTCCGCATTCCCACACAAGAATCAACCCCACCTCGGCGGATGCTCTGCAGATGCACTGTTTCTAGACAAAGCCTTTGTCAGAATGCCGACACCCTGGAAGCTAACTAGAGTCGCCAGGAGGATCCAGAGTGTACTGGACAGGGGGCCTTCCAGTGGCCAGATGGTCTCTGTGACAAAACAAACCCCACAGGGCTGCTCCCCAGGGTCCACAGGGACACAGATAAGGAGAGAACCAGAGGAACATATATAAAAGAGGAGGTCTCAGTGGGCCTTGGAGAGGAAAAGGAAACCCTCCACCCATCTCCCACCCCAAGGTGCCTTCTACAGTCCTTCTGTGCATCTTGAGCCCCTGGCTGCACTTCTTCCAGTCTGTCTGCAGAAGGCCGAGAGCCCCCACCCACCGAGAGCAGGGACACAAGTCAACCAGCATGAGGCCTGGTCCCTGTGGGGCCTCTGGCACCTCCCTGCAGAAGGTCCGAGAGGGTGGGGGAGACTCTCCTGTGCTGGGAAAGGAACGTGGAGTGGTCACATGGAGTCAGTACGGGCGGAATCTCAAAACATGAAAGATAAGATGTTGTAGGGTCCAATTTTTCCTACTCTGAGTATGCAACCACGAGTAGGAAACGTGGCTCAGGAGGCGGCAGCACCCTGACATCACCCCCTGACTTCATATCAGCCAGGGCTGTACAGTGACCGCCAGGGCTGTACAGTGACGGGCCAGGGCTGTACAGTGACTGGCCAGGGGCTGTACAGTGACCGCCAGGGCTGTACAGTGACAGGCCAGGGCTGTACAGTGACCGCCAGGGCTGTACAGTGACGGGCCAGGGCTGTACAGTGACCGCCAGGGCTGTACAGTGACCGGCCAGGGCTGTACAGTGACCGCCAGGGCTGTACAGTGACCGCCAGGGCTGTACAGTGACGGGCCAGGGGCTGTACAGTGACCGCCAGGGCTGTACAGTGACCGCCAGGGCTGTACAGTGACCGCCAGGGCTGTACAGTGACAGGCCAGGGCTGTACAGTGACCGGCCAGGGCTGTACAGTGACCGGCCAGGGCTGTACAGTGACCAGCCAGGGCTGTACAGTGACCGCCAGGGCTATACAGTGACCGCCAGGGCTGTACAGTGACCAGCCAGGGCTATACAGTGACCGCCAGGGCTGTACACTGACCGGCCAGGGCTGTACACTGACCGCCAGGGCTGTACAGTGACCGCCAGGGCTGTACAGTGACTGGCCAGGGCTGTACAGTGACCGCCAGGGCTGTACAGTGACCGCCAGGGCTGTACAGTGACCGCCAGGGCTATACAGTGACCGCCAGGGCTGTACAGTGACCGCCAGGGCTGTACAGTGACCGGCCAGGGCTGTACAGTGACCGGTCAGGGCTGTACAGTGACCGCCAGGGCTGTACAGTGACCGCCAGGGCTGTACAGTGACTGGCCAGGGCTGTACAGTGACCAGCCAGGGTTGTACAGTGACCGCCAGGGCTATACAGTGACCGGTCAGGGGCTGAAAGAGACAGGAACAGGCATCTAGGAAACCTTCAGTCCCTCCCCTGCAGCGCCCTGGTTCGTGAAGTCCTTTGCCATCAGCAAGGAAACACAGGTGGAGGGGCAGAGCCTGACAGGCTGAAGCTCAGGGCTGTGTGGCTGGAGCCATAGCAAACAGGCAAGTAGCTTTGCCCCTGACGGTATCGGGAAGCTGGCTGCAGCAGAGTTATTAGTAATTAAAGTGGTTTTTCTGCAAGCCCTGGGAAGTCACCCCAGACGCCACCTAATTTCTAACCACTGGATCTGAAAATTTCCATGATAAAGGCCACACTAAAAATCCACCTCCTGCCAACACATAGGCAGTGGAAACTCTCCAAAGTCATTACAGAATGCACAGAAAAGGGATAAATATACAACCCCCCAAAAAAAATAGAAGAAAACGCACTCTTCTGAGAGTTTTTGCTTTTAATTGGGAGGCAATAAGAAACAAATACCCAATCCAGTGTGTAAAGAGGCATCCTGGTTATGGTAACATCCACATATTCCTATCAGCATCAACACAGAACGAAAGCAATGGGATAGAGCTGCTGTCAGAGGGTTGAAACTTCCAGAGGCCTCAGACGCTTCCAGTGACCTCCAGAAACTTCCAGAGACTTCGAGACTTCCAGCAATGCCCACATTCACATGGAATGTGAGTATCTCCCCTGGTGCTCTGGAAGGCCTCCAATCAGCCACACGGTTTTGCTCAAATCAGGACAAGTTCCTTTGCACCCTGGGACCTGATACACAGATACTGAAAACTCTCCATTCTAGAACATTCTACAGGGCTGGTCCCAGCTCTTCAGGCTCACATACCCATGTGACCACGGGACACGCGCTTCCAAGAGGGGGTCTTTCTGTCTCAAAGCCTGCAAGGTGCAGGACCAGCTGGCAGCCTCAACCTCCTGTCCCGCCTACTCTTCAGCAGAGGGGCTGTATGCTCTCCCCACCTCTCCTGATCTTAGAGTATGTGTGCAAAGCCACCATTTCCTCACATAGAGGGTTTGTTTACAGAGAAGCTTCACTTGATCACTTCACTTGATCACTTGAATCCCATTATTCATCGACTTGCTCGAGCGGGGTGCCAGTAACATTTCCATTGGACCCTATCATGTGCCAATATAGCCCAATGGCATCTGGTTGATTGAGGAATATGAAGAGCCTCAAACCGTTCCTTCAGGGTCCTGACGAAGAAGTCTGACCATCTTGTAGGTGGCGGCCACATGATCTTTTGACATCCCGTGGGATCCAGTCGGTAATGGCTCTAGTCCAGAGGTTGTCTCCAAATCGCATTACATGTCCAGCCCATCTGATTTTCGATGCCTTGGCAAACCAGACAGCATCCTTGATTCTGGAATAGCGACGGAGGTCAGAACTCCGGATTCCTTCTCTCACTTGAGTGAGGCGTGATATTCCAAGCATAGCTCTTTCGATTCCTCTAGGAGACCCAAATAGCATCCTCATCCTGCTTTCATAGGGCCCAGGTCTCTGAGGCGTATGTTAATGCACGGAGAATGGTGGAGTCAAAGGGATGTGCCCGGAGCTGGAGGTTCTTTGTCCTTTTAGCTAATCCTTCGATGCCTTTGAAGGCATTCCATGCCACTTTCTTCCTCCTGCGCAGCTCAGGTTTTAGGTCGTTCATCATGTTGACTTCTCAACCTAGGTACACATAACTGCCGCATTCAGAGATGTTTGTTCCATTGAGAGTGAATGGGGCCTCTGGAACTAGTTCATTTTTCATAAACATGGTTTACTTTAGATTCAGCTGTAGTTCTATCTTTCCATATTCTCGGTCGAAGTCAGCCAGCATTTGTGCCGCTTGGCTAATGCCTGGTGTTATTAGAACAATATCATCGGCAAAGCGGAGGTGGTGTAGTTGCCGACCATGTATCTTCACTCCCATTCCTTCCCATTCAATTGTCGCATGATGTTCTCGAGGGTGGCGCTGAAGAGTTTTGGTGAAATGGTATCACCCTGTCGAAGAGGCTTCAAGCTTCCAAAATAATTAAGCAGAAAGTACAGCATCCACACCCCGCCATTCCTGGCTTTCTCCCCGCACCAGCCTTAGCATAACTGCTGCTCAGGGGCTGGCAACAGACACATCACTGCTAACTTGCTTCCAGGCTGCTTCTCTGGGCTGAGAGGAAAGGGAGCTCTGAAACTCTTGTGCTCACCCAGCCACAAGCTTGCCAGACCAGCCTCCTGTCTGCACCCCCGCACCCCCTCCAAAAGGGCCCTTGAGCTAAGAGCACACAGTTCGCACTACCCCCAAAACAGTATGTAACTAAGACAGGCACTGTACACTTCCCCCAAACAGTATGTACCTAACACACACTGCTCACTCCCCAAACAGTATGTACCTAACACACGACTGCACACTCCCCAAAAGAATGTACCTAACACACGCACTGCACACTCCCCCAAACAGTATGTACCTAACACACACACTGCACACTCCGCCAAACAGAATGTACTCTAACACACGCACGCGCACTCCCCCAAACAGTATATACCTAACACAAGTACTGCACACTTCCCACAAACAGTATGTACCTAACACACGCACTGCACACTTCCCTCAAACAGTATGTACCTAAAACACGCACTGCACACTCCCCAAACAGTATGTAACTAACACACGCACTGCACACTCCCCAAACAGTATGTACCTAACACACGTAATGCACACTTCCCCCCAAACAGTATGTACATAAATCATGCACTGCACACTCCCAAACAGTATGTACCTAATACACGCACTGCACACTCCCCACAAACAGTATGTACCTAACACACGTACTGCACACTTCCCCAAACAGTATGTACCTAACTCATGCACTGCACACTCCCCCAAACAGGATGTACCACACACGCACTGCACACTTCCCTCAAACAGTATGTACCTAACACACGCACTGCACACTCCCCAAACAGTATGTACCTAACACACGCACTGCACACTCCCCCCAAACAGTATGTACCTAACACACGCACTGCACACTTCCCAAACAGTATGTACCTAACACACACACTGCACACTTCCCCAAACAGTATGTACCTAACACACACACTGCACACTTCCCCAAACAGTATGTACCTAACACACGTACGCACACTTCCCAAACAGTATGTACCTAACTCATGCACTGCACACTCCCCAAACAGGATTACCTAACACACACACTGCACACTTCCCCTCAAACAGTATTACCTAACACACACACTGCACACTCCCCAAACAGTATGTACCTAATACACGCACTGCACACTCCCCACAAACAGTATGTACCTAACACACGCACTGCACACTCCTCCAAACAGTATGTACCTAACACACGCACTGCACACTCCCCCACAAAGAGTATGTACCTAACACACACACTGCACACTCCCTCAAACAGTATGTACCTAACACACGCACTGCACACTCCCCAAACAGAATGTACCTAACACACGCACTGCACACTCCCACACAAACAGTATGTACCTAACACACGCACTGAACACTCACCCAAAACAATATGCACCTAAACACACACTGCACACTTGCCCTCAAACAGTATGTACCTAACACATGCACAGCACACTTCCTCAAACAGTATGTACCTAACACACGCACTGCACACTTCCCCAAACAAATGTACCTAAAACAAGCACTGCACACTCCCCCAAACAGTATGTACCTAACACACGCACTGCATGCTCCGCCAAACAGTATGTACCTAACACATGCACTGCACACTTCCCCAAACAGTATGTACCTAACACACACACTGCACACTTCCCTCAAACAGTATGTAACGTAACACACACACTGCACACTTCCCCAAAGTGTAATGTACCTAACACACGCATTGCACACTCCCCAAACAGTATGTAACTTAACACACGCACTGCAACACTTCCCCCAAACAGTATGTACCTAACACATGCACTGAACACTTCCTCAAACAGTATGTACCTAATACACACAGCACACTTCCCTCAAACAGTATGTACCTAAACACACACTGCACACTTCCTCCAAACAGTATGTACCTAACACACGACTGCACACTCCCCAAACAGTATGTACCTCAACACACGCACTGCACACTTCCCCCAAAGAGTATGTACCTAACACACTCACTGCAAACTCCCCAAACAGTATGTACCTAACACACACACTGCACACTTCCCCAAACAGTATGTACCTAACACACGCACTGCACACTTCCCTCAAACAGTATGTACCTAACACACAGACTGCTCACTCCCCAAACAGTATGTACCTAAGACACGCACTGAACACTCCCCCAAATAGAATGTACCTAACACACGCACTGCACACTTCCCCTCAAACAGTATGTAACTAACACACACACTGAACACTCCCCAAATAGTATGTACCTAACGCACGCACTGCACACGCCCCCAAACAGTATGTACCTAACACACGCACTGCACACTTCCAACCCCAAACAGTAGGTACCTAATGCACACACTGCACACTCCACCCAAACAGTATGTACCTAACACACTCACTGCACACTTCCCACAAACACTATGTACCTCCACACACGAACTGCACACTTCCCCCCAAACAGAATGTACCTAACACACAAATACTGCACACTCCCCAAACAGTATGTACTTAACACACGTACTGCACACTTCCCCAAACAGAATGTACCTAACACACGCACTGCACACTCCCCCAAACAGGATGTACCTAACACACACACTGCACACTTCCCCAAACAGTATGTACCTAACACACGCACTGCACACTTCCCCAAACAGTATGTACATAACTCATGCACTGCACACTTCCCCAAACAGTATGTACCTAACACACACACTGCACACTTCCCCAAACAGTATGAACCTAACACACACACTGCACACTTCCTCAAACAGTATGTACCTAACACACGCACTGCACACTTCCTCCAAACAGTATGTACCTAACACACGCACTGCACACTCCCCAAACAGTAGTGTACCTAACACACACACTGCACACTTCAAAAGAGAATGTACTCTAACACACGTACTGCACACTTCCAAAACAGTATGTACCTAACACACGCACTGCACACTTCCCCAAACAGTATGTACATAACTCATGCACTGCACACTTCCCCAAACAGTATGTACCTAACACACACACTGCACACTTCCCTCAAACAGTATGTAACTAACACACGCACTGCACACTTCCTCCAAACAGTATGTACCTAACACACGCACTGCACACTCCCAAACAGTATGTACCTAACACACGCACTGCACACTCCCAAACAGTATGTACCTAACACACGCACTGCTCACTCCCACAGTATGTAACTAACACATGCACTGCACACCCCCAAAACAGAATGTACCTAACACACGCACTGCAAACTTCCCCCCAAACAGTATGTAACCTAACAAACACTGCACATTTCCCACAAACAGTATGTACCTAACACACGCACTGCACACTACCAAACAGTATGTACCTAACACACACACTGCACACTTCCCTGAACAGTATGTACCTAACACACGCACTGCACACTTCCCCAAACAGTATGTACCTAACACATGCACTGCACACTTCCTCAAACAGTATGTACCTAACACACACACTGAACACTCCCAAAATAGTATGTACCTAACGCACGCACTGCACACTTCCCCAAACAGAATGTACCTAACACACGACTGCACACTTCCCCCAAACAGTATATACCTAACACACGCACTGCACACTTCCACCAAACAGTATGTACCTAACACACGACTGCACACTTCCCCCCAAACAGTGTGTACATAACTCATGCACTGCACACTCCCCACAAACAGTATGTACCTAAAACACACACTGCACACTTTCCTCAAACAGTATGTACCTAACACACACACTGAACAGTACCCCCAAACAGTATGTACCTAACACACGCACTGCACACTTCCCCAAACAGTATGTACCTAACACACACTGCTCACTCCCCAAACAGTATGTACCTAACACATGCACTGCACACTTCCCCAAACAGTATGTACCTAACACACGACTGAACACTCCCCCCCCAAACAGAATGTACCTAACACACGCACTGCACACTTCAAACAGTATGTACCTAACGCACACACTGCACACTCCCCAAAGAGAATGTACCTAACACACGCACTGCACACTTCCCCAAAACAGTATGTACCTAACACACGCACTGCACACTTCCCCAAACAGTATGTACCTAACACACGCACTGCACACTTCCAACCCCAAACAGTAGGTACCTAACGCACACAATGCACACTCCCAAACAGTATGTACCTAACACACGCACTGCACACTTCCCACAAACACTATGTACCTAACAGACGCACTGCACACTTCCCAAACAGAATGTACCTAACACACACATACTGCACACTCCCCAAACAGTATGTACTTAACACACGTACTCGCACACTTCCGCCAAACAGAATGTACCTAACACACGCACTGCACACTCCCCCAAACAGTATGTACCTAACACACACACTGCAACTTCCCCAAACAGTATGTACCTAACACACGCACTGCACACTTCCCCAAACAGTATGTACCTAACACACGCACTGCACACTTCCCCAAACAGTATGTATCTAACACACGCACTGCACACTTCCCCAAACAGTATGTACATAACTCATGCACTGCACACTTCCCCAAACAGTATGTACCTAACACACGCACTGCACACTTCCTCCAAACAGTATGTACCTAACACACGCACTGCACACTCCCCTAAACAGTATGTACCTAACACATGCACTGCACACTTCCCCCAAACAGTATGTACCTAACACACACACTGCACACTCCCCAAAGAGAATGTACCTAACACACGTACTGCACACTTCCTCCAAACAGTATGTACCTAACACACGCACTGCACACTTCCCACAAACACTATGTACTTAACTCATGCACTGCACACGTCCCCTCAAACAGTATGTACCTAACACACACAAGGCACACTTCCCTCAAACAGTATGTACCTAACACACACACTGAACATTCCCCCAAATAGTATGTACCTAACGCACGACCACGCACTTCCCAAACAGTATGTACCTAACACACGCACTGCACACTCCCCCAAACAGAATGTACCTAACACACGCACTGCACACTTCCACCAAACAGTATGTACCTAACACACGCACTACACACTTCCACCAAACAGTATGTACCTAACACACACACTGCACACTTCCCCAAACAGTATGTACATAACTCATGCACTGCACACTTCCCCAAACAGTATGTACTTTAACACACACACTGCACACTTCCTCAAAACAATATTACTAACACACACACTGCACAGTACCCCCAAACAGTGATGTACCTAACACACGCACTGCACACACCCCAAACAGTATGTACCTAAACACATGCACTGCACACTTCCCCAAACAGTATGTACCTAACACACGCACTGCACACTCCCCAAACAGAATGTACCTAACACACGCACTGCACACTTCCCCAAACAGTATGTACCTAACACACGCACTGCACACTTCCCCATACAGTATGTACATAACTCATGCACTGCACACGCCCTCAAACAGTATGTACCTAACACACACACTGCACACTTCCTCAAACAGTATGTACCTAACACACACACTGAACATTCCCCCAAATAGGTATGTACCTAATGCACGCACGCGCACCTCCCCCCAAACAGTATGTACCTAACACACGCACTGCACACTCCCCAAACAGTATGTACCTAACACATGCACTGCACACTCCCCCAAACAGTATGTACCTAACACACGCACTGCACACTCCCCCAAACAGTATGTACCTAACGCACGCACTGCACACTTCCTCAAACAGTATGTACCTAACACACGCACTGCACACTCCCCCAAACAGTATGTACCTAACGCACGCACTGCACACTTCCCTCAAACAGTATGTACCTAACACACACACTGCACACTTCCCAAAACAGTATGTACCTAACACACGCACTGCACACTTCCCCACCAAACAGTATGTACCTAACACACACACTGCTCACTCCCCCAAAAACAGTATGTACCTAACACACGCACTGCACACTTCCCCCAAACAGAATGTACCTAACACACGCACTGCACACTTCCTCAAACAGTATGTACCTAACACACACACTGAACACTCCCCAAATAGTATGTACCTAACACATGCACTGCGACTTCCCCAAACAGTATGTACCTAACACACACTGCACACTTCCCCCAAACAGTATGTACCTAACACACACTGCACACTTCCCCAAACAGTATGTAGCCAACAAAAGCACTGCACACTTCCCCCAAACAGAATGTACCTAATACATGCAGTGCACACTCCAAAAGTATGTACCTAACTCATGCACTGCACACTTACTCCCAAACAGTATGTACCTAACACACACACTGCACAGTTCCCCAAACAGTATGTACTTAACACACGCACTGCACACTTCCCCAAACAGAATGTACCAAACACACGCACTGCACACTTCCCCACCAAACAGTATGTACCTAAACACACACTGCACACTCCCCCAAACAGTATGTACCTAACACACGCACTGCACACTTCCCCTCAAACAGTATGTACCAACACGCGACTGCACACTTCCCTCAAACAGTATGTACCTAACACACGCACTGCACACTTCCCTCAAACAGTATGTACCTAACACACGCACTGCTTACTTCCCCCAAACAGTATGTACCTAACACACGCTGCACACTTCCCATCAGCAGTATGTACCTAACACGCACTGCACACTTCCCACAAACACTATGTACTAACGCACGCACTGCATACCCCCCGCCCTCAAACATTATGTACCTTACGCCCTTCCAGGCCTTTTCTGACTCAAAGCAATTTGCTCCATTTGGTGCTGTAATGATCTATGGCCTGATGTGTTGGAGGACATGTTTAGCTAATCTGGGAGTTTTGTTGTTTTGCTCACTCCCAGCTTAATCTTATTTAAGCCAAGGTTCATTCTAATGAGATCTCTCTTCTATGTAAACACTGCTAGAGGGTGTGGCAGTTACAGAAGTCACCTTGATTGAATAACTTCTGACTTATACATCTACTAAGACTTCTATGTTTTCTAGATTGGGCACAGCTCCTCTTTATACCCACTGCACCCAACGTGGGACAGTTAGAATTTACCAGGAGACTACCACCCTGGCTACGCTGAGACTAAAGGTAGACTATAGGAAGGATCATACTAGTTTGCTCTAAGCAGGCGTAGTATGACCCTTTCAGTACATGAGAACAAGATACTCAGAATCACCCCTGGTGCAGATAATAATAAGGACCTTGTGGGTACCATCTAGATTACATGAAGCTCATGAAGTTAAGATGTATTACTTTATATCAGCCCCCCTCTCTCCAGTGTTTTACATAAGAGATAATCTCGGATTAGTCCTTGGTGTAACCTTTGTTTATACCTACAATAGGGTGTGGCACTACACTCTGTTTAGGTTCTTTGTTGGCATGACAACCTCCCGATTGGGTTACTTTGGTGTATATAAGGGGCTGACTTGAGGCCCCTTCACCTTTTACCTTTTGCCTTTTGGTTCCTCAGCCTTCAGCTTTTGGCTCCCCTGGCTTTTGGCCTTTTGCTCTTTGGCCTTTGCTCCTTCTTCTGGGTAGGACTCAGCTCGGGTGAGATCCTCTCTCTTTGGTGGGAGACTTAGGCTCTTTTGTATGGTCTAAGTTCGACCAGAGCTAAAGTTTGCTCATTATATTGGAGTGCTGTGGAAGAGCTTTTGTACTATTAAAAGCCATTTTTGGAACTGCACCGACTCGTGAGTTTTCATCTGTTCTCCCGGCGCCCCTCGGAGGTAGAAGACAACCTCTGTCCCTGACACTGTCGGGGGACCCCGGCGCCTCCCCGACATTGATGGACACAGCACACCCTCTTATTCAAACACACCTTCCTAGTGTTGGCAGCCTTCATGGTCTCGGTGCTGGTCCTTGACTGGACACAGAATTCCAGCTCAATTAAATACAGGCAAAAAGATACACATGGCAACCTCTAGATGTATGCATTGTAATCCACAATGTGTAAGGGAAGGAGGAAATAGAGAGAGAGGGAAAAAAAAGAGATAAATAACCTGCCATAGAGGCAGGCTAGGGGACAGGGGAGGGAACCGGGGACACTGGTGGTGGGAAATGGGCACTGGTGGAGGGATGGGTGCTGGAACACTGTATGGCCGAAACCCAAACATGAACATCTTTGTAACTGTATATCTCAAGGCGGTATAATCAAATATTTTAGAAAAAGTAAAAAAGAAAGAATGAATCTCAACAACATTCAGGTTATTGTCTTGGAAAAATGTTCTTAAATAAATCCTTGACTCAAAAGTCTTTAAAAGCAAAAAAGAATCCAGCTCCTTCGGGGGCTACCTGGTGCTACACTTATGGTGTCCACTGCAATCTGTCTGGTCTGCAGGAAACCACTGCCCTTGCCCTGAGCCCTGCACTGTGCCAGGCCAACAGCCATGCTCACTGTGTCCCCACAGCTCCTACCGGTGCTCTGGGCACTGCAGAGGGTCTGGGCACTGCCCCTGAGGACACGCGGTGGGCCTCACCACTCCCGAGAACCTGTGAATTTGCAGAGGAGTTTGGCAAAGTCTCACTGAAGCAGTTCTACTTTCACAGTTTCTCTTCAAATATTTTTCCCATTTAAAAAAAATTAACGTGTTTTTGTTTTTCATTGTGGAGTCTGAATTCTTTTGCATCAAGAGGTTAGATGCTAACCTCTTACCAGATGTATTTTTTTGGCAACTATCTGTGGGTCACTTCACTATCTTGGCATTTCCTTTCAGAGTTTTTATTTTAATCACTGGGACTCTAGCTCATCAACTGTCTGTTTCACAAATCAGACCTTTTGTGTTGGACCCTGCGTACCCACTTTCTCTTCTGGAACATTTGCGGTTTTGTATTTTAGAAGCATGCATGTAAGGTAATTTTATTTCGTTTCCATGAGGATGGAAGCCAGTGGCTAAATTCCTGCTGGACATCGGGTGCTAGTTCTGCAGCACCTTTTGCCAAGATAGATCACTTGGCTCTCATGTTCTGCTCGAGTTTCTCCATAAAGCATCGGGCAGCGATGTCTCCCGGTCTACCCTGGCTCCACTCTGCCCCACTGCCCTGAACCCGGGCCCCTGGTCCTGTGCTGTTACACAGCCAAGCCTTCTGAGCTGGAGAGGGGCTATGTCAGTCCTTCATTCAATACTGACTGAGCTGTCTGGAATCTCCTGCTCTGTACAAACTCCAGAATCAATCTGTCGACATCTACAAATTGCCCTTCAGACACATGGGCTGAGATTCTGGAAGCCAACTATGCTGACCGCTGTACCACCAAAACAGGCTGAGATTTTGGGACGCCCCTCTCAGACCAAGTGGTGAAGATCTGAGCTACAGGGAACTTTCTACCCTCCCCACACACTTAACGTCTTTCAATGGAAATGTTTTTTCTAGTAGAGAATTTGTGCCCACTGCTTCTGTTTATTCCAATAAAAATAAACAAAAAGCCAAGGATTGGGCAGTTCCCTTATGGATCAAAGGTCTAAAGGTCCAGACAAAAGACAGCTTCTAAGGGGACCTGCAAAAGAGCACCCCTGGTCTGGGGGGTCTAGGCTTGGTGGCAGCACTGGGCCATCTGGCAGGCCCTGTCTGAGTGTTGGACACCAATGCAGAAGGGCTACGTTCTGTTGACCAGGAGGTTGTTCACTCCAACTGCCCCCTACACTCACTGGGTCAGCCTCAAGGTTCAAAGACCTAACAAGGAACGCAGCCACTTGCCTGGGCATCTTTCTGACCAGCACTGTGCTGTCCTGGTGCCCACCCCACTGCTCTGTCCCTCCTCCCCCTGCATGGAGCACATTCTGGGCAGGGACCCCTCTACAGACACCAATCACAGGGGAAGGAGACTGCACATCGCCTAGAGCAAGAGTTTCTGCTTCCTGAAGGAACTATAACAAATGGGGAAAGACCAGCACAGCCAGGATACAGAAGGTGCCACACAAACAAATGACACGAGACAAGCTGTGTGTACCCAGGACGCTGCTCTGAGAGATCCCAATGCAGCCGTGAATAGCTCCTCAGTCAAAACACAGATCAAGCCATCCCCACTGCTCTTGCACAACAGGGAAGCTGAAACAGCCTACAGACAAATGCAGCCACACAGACGCTGGAGAGTGAGAGGTCACCAGTTTGGGGGGCTAAGGAAGGGGAAGGAAATCTGCATCATCCTAGGACTGGGAACAGGAAAAGAGTCATTCAGTGCATAAGATAGCAAATAATGGGGCCCTGAGCGATAGCCCAGCGGGTAGGGCGTTTGCCTTGCACGCGGCCAGCCTGTGCCGGCCCGGGTTCGATCGCCGGCATCCTATATGGTCCCCCGAGCACCACCAGGGAGTAATTCCTGAGTGCAGAGCCAGGAGAAACCCCTGAGCATAGCCGGTATGACCCAAAAAAGCAAAAAAAAAAAAAAAAAGGCAAACAATGCTCGAAACCCAAGAGTGATCAGTTGATTATATTAGAATTACTTTATCAACATAATGATATTGGGACAATAAAATTCTGAGAAAATACTGAAATAGAAAATGGATATCCAAAATATATAAATGATAGCTACAGAATTTGTTTAAATGAAAGAAAACAACCGAAGATAAGTAATGGGCAGAATATTTCAAAGAAACTAAGACAACCCACCAAAAACTAATAATAAAGTTTAACTTCAGGGCCGGAGCGATAGTCCAGCGGGTATGGCATTTGCCTTGCACGCGGCCAACCCGGGGTTCGATCCCCGGCATCCCATATGGTCCCCGAGCACCGCCAGGAGTAATTCCTGAGCAAAGAGCCAGGAGTAACCCCTGAGCATCGCTGGGTGTGACCCAAAAAGCAAAAAAAAAAAAAAAAAACTGTTTCACTTCATGAGGATTCAGCACAATCAACCATATCTACACGATAACCAAATTGGTCAATTCAGCACAATCGACCATATCCACATGATAACCAAAGTGAAGTCTATAGAGAATTTAAGATGCCGCTCTGTCTCACATCTTTCTGTTTTTGATTTACAGAAAGTCTTTGATTCTGTGGAGACTGAAGCGGTCATCGAAGCCCTAGCCAAACAGGGTGTTCAAACCCAATACATCAAGATCCTTCATGAGCTATATTATGGATTCACCACCAGGATCTCACCATTCTACAGGGAAGTGATCATTGATGTTAAAAAGAGGGGTTTGACAGGGTGATACCATTTCACCAAAACTCTTCAGCGCCACCCTCGAGAACATCTTTGCGACAATTAGAATGGGAAGGAATGGGAGTGAAGATAGATGGTCGGCAACTACACCATCTCCACTTTGCTGATGACATCATTCTAATAACACCAAACATTAGGTAAGCGGCACAAATGCTGGCTGACTATGACCAAGAATGTGGAAAGATAGGTCTACAGCTGAATCTCAACAAAACCATGTTTATGAGAAATGAACTAGTTCCAGAGGCCCCATTCACTCTCAATGGAACAAACATCTCTGAATGTAACAGTTATGTGTACCTAGGTCAAGAAGTCAACATGATGAACGACCTAAAACCTGAGTTGTACAGGAGTAAAAGAATGTCATGGACTGCCTTCAAAAGCATCAAAACAATAGCCAAAAGAACAAAGAACCTCCGGGGCACATCTCTTTGACTCCACTGTTCTCCCTGCATTAACATAAGCCTCAGAGACCTGGGCCCTACTAAAGCAGGATGAGAATACCATTCGGATCTCCCAAAGAGGAATCGAAAGAGCCATGCTTGGAATATCACGCCTCACTCAAGTGAAAGAAGGAATCCGGAGTTCCGACCTCCGTCACTATTCTAAAATCAAGGATGCTGTCTCATCTGGCAGGACATCAAAAATCAGATGGACTGGTCATATAATGTGATCCTGAGACGACCGTTGGACTAGAGCCGTTACTGATTGGATCCCAAGTAACGTGAAAAGATCGTGTGGCCGCCCACCTGCAAGATGGTCAGACTTCCTTATCAAGACCCTAAACAAACAGTTCGAGGCTCTTAATATCCCCCGAAACAAACAGATGCCATTGGGCTACACTGGCATATGATAGGGTCAAATGGAAACATTACTGGCGCCTGCTCAAGCAAATCGATGAATAACGGGATATCAAGTGATCAAGTGATCAAGTGAACTTCATGAGATATAGTAGAATGCAACTTAAACTATAATAAGATATAATTTACTGAAGATATAATTAGAAACTTCCTAGAATTACTAAAATGAAAAGCACAGAAAATACCAAGAATTGACTAAAATATGGAGCAAGAGTAATTTTAATTACTGCTATCATTGATAAAAATCATTTGTGAAAACTCCTTGAAAATATCTACTAAATCCAAATACAGTGAATCTATAAAGTGTCCAAGTAAGGCACCATCAGAAATGCAAACATTTGCTCACAGGGCTGGTGAGCAAAATAATGTTTAAAGTAGCACCACTTGTAACAGTTAAAACCTATAAATAACAAAATGTCCATTGTCAAGAGAATGAATAAAAGTGAAAAAAGTCACACTGTACAATGATAATGAACAGACAAAGATTAATGTAAGGGTAATAATCAAAACAAATATGCTGAGGTTAACTTGTATCACTTGTCTTCCCGTTGTTCATCGATTTTCTCAAGCAGGCACCAGTAACATCTCCATACCTCCTGTCACATGCTAGTGTAGCCCAAGGGCATCTGCTCACTTCAAGAATATAAAGAGCCAGGCCGGAGTGATAGCCCAGCGGGTAGGGCGTTTGCCTTGCACGTGGCCTGTCCGGGTTCGATTCCCGGCATACCATATGGTCCCCGAGCACCGCCAGGAGTAATTCCTGAGTTCAGAGCCAGGAGTAACCCCTGAGCGTCGCCGGGTGACCCCAAAAAAAAAAGAATATAAAGAGCCTCCAGCCATTCCATCAGGTCATGGGAATGAGGTCTATAATTCATTAATGCTATGAATTAATTAATTCATTCTATAATGCTGAGGTTAAGGAAAGAAAGCACTAAATACTATCTTTGTCCTAGGAATACAAGGTTGGCTTGACATCCAGCATTATATTAACACGACATGCCCTAGCTACACAGAGAACAAAAAGGCAGGTGGCATCTTAATACACCTGCAAAAACGAGAAAACTCAACATACTTTGCATAACAAATAGTTATTTAGAAACATAAGGTAAACCCCATAATCCATGAAAGCACAGTGAAAAAACCCACAGTCACTACCATAGTTAACGGTTAAAGACAGAAGTTTCCCTCAGAGCTCAGGCCAGGGGACAGGACATCTGCTGAGCACTGCTGAATGTTTTAGGAGGAATAATTAATAAATAAAAAAGAAATGAAAAGTTTACACAAGAGAAATGACATAAAACCATAGTAGCAGATGGTGTGATTTTATGTCAAGGAAATCCTAAGGAATTAATTTCTCTTTTTAAAACTTTTTATTATATCACCATGGGACAGACAACTACAAAACTGTTCATGATTGTGTTTCAGCCATACAATGCTGCAGCACCCATCCCTGCACCAGTGCACATTTCCCACCACTAACACCCCCTGCCTCTATGGCAGGCTTGCTCTCGTTCTCGCTCTCTCTCCTCTCTCTCCTCTCTCTGACTCTCTCTCCTTTTTGCACATTGCAGTTTGCAATACATATACTGAGGGTCATCATGCATATACCTTTACCTACGTTCAATACTCTGTTTTAGCATTACCATTTCCAACTATTCGTGGCTGACTGATCCCTTCTCTATCTTGCCTAACCTCTGCCCCCCCATACACGTGTGGTAGATTAATTTCTATTTTTAAAATATTTGAGGGCCGGAGCGATAGCCCAGCGGGTAGGGCGTTTGCCTTGCAGCGCGGCCGGCCCGTGCCGGCCCGGGTTCGATCCCCGGCATCCCATATGGTCCCCCGAGCACCGCCAGGAGTAATTCCTGAGTGCAGAGCCAGGACGAACCCTTGAGCATCGCGGGTGTGACCCAAAAAAAAAAAAAAAAAAAATTTGAATAAATTTAGTCAGGCTGTAGAATATAAGAAAAATATATTCTAAAATTTGTTACATGTCTCTATACTTGAAGTAACTAAGTGAATAATAATAAAATTAAGAAAGCAATTTCATTTATAATAATATGTAAAATAATAGAGTACCTCATAATAAAAATGTTTTCAAATAAAAAATGTGCACTGTGAAGCTTATAAAGCATTCTGGAAGCAAATATTTAAAAAGATATCCCATTTTCACAGTTAAGAGAACTTAATATTTATAAGATGGTGACTGGTCTTCAGTTTAAATGCTATCTCCATCAAAATCTCAGATGACTTTTATGCAGAAACAAATCAGAACAAATATTAAAAGCTGAAATTCAAAAAAATAACAGAATTAAGAAAAAGGCTGGGCTTTTTTTGAGAAAATCTGCCATATGCCAGAGATTTCTCAGATCAACTAGCACACGTTACAATACAATTACTAAGTACTAAAGAGAAGGAAAGTCTTGAAATATAGACAAAAATATAACTTACAAGGAAAGCAAATTAGGTTACCTGCTAATTGCATTTTCAACGCTTTTTGTTTAGACAGAGGAAAATTGGAAAATAAATTTGCAATAAGAGAAAGTCATTATCAACTAATAGTTCTATATCCAGTCTAATGACCATCTTGGATAAAGAAGAAACACTGGTATAGACTCATATTAACTCGGGGGATTGACACAAGCATTTCCTCTAGGGGCACTGTTCACGCGAGTAACAACTCGAGGGTGTTGCTCCACAAGCTGCTCTGGAGGGACGGCACACACCTCGAGGTAGGACAATGAGCAGTGACATGGAGAAGCAGAAGCTGCTCTTGGAGCAAGGAGAGACGATGCAAGGGACAGGCGTGCTCCTCCAGTCGCGGAACCTGGAGAAATGTGATTTGCTGTTTGTTTTGGGGGCCACAGCCAGCTGTTCTCCCGGGTTACTCCTGGCTCTGCACTCAGGAAAATACTCTAGTGGTGCTCAGGGACCGTATGGGATGCCCGGGATCACACTCAGGTTGATACTTGCAAAGCAGGTAACCTACCGACCATACTGTCCTGAAATGTGAGCAATTTCTTTTTTACTTTCTTTTTATTATACCACCGTGAGATAAACAATTACAGAGATGTTCATGTTTGGGTTTCAGTCATACAGTGTTCCAGCACCCATCCCTCTATTAGTGCCCACTTCCCACCACCAATGTCCCCTGATTCCCTCCCCCTCCCGCCTGCCTCTATGGCAGTGTGTGTGAGTGTGTGTGTGTGTGTGTGTGTGTGTGTGGCAATACAGACATTTAGAGGTTATCATGTATATCTCTTTGCCTCGTTACCGACTGGATCCCACGGGACATCAAGAGATCACGTGGCCGCCCACCTACAAGATGGTCAGACTTCTTCGTCAAGACCCTGAACGAACGATTTGAGGCTCTTCGTATTCCTGAAGCAAACAGATGCCATTGGGCTACACTGGTACGTGATAGGGTAAAATGGAAACATTACTGGCACCCGCTCCAGCAAATCGATGAATAACAAGAAGTCAAGTGATCAAGTGATAAAGTGATCCATTTGCCTACATTCAATGCTCAGTTCTAGGCTAATATTATCATTTCCAACAATTACTAGTACATGTCCTTTCTCTGTCTTACCTAGTCTCTGACTCCCACACGCTTGCAGAAGATACCACCCACTGACAAGACCTCCTGATCTTTGTTTTGCCTGGCCTTGGATATTGGTATCATCACTTGTATCACTTCACTTGTCTTCCCATTGTTAATCGATTTGCTCGAGTGGGCTCCAGTAACATCTCCATATGTTCTGTCACGTGCTTGTGTAGCCCAAGGGCATCTGCTCACTCCAGGAACACAAAGAGCCTCAAACCATTCCTTCAGGTCATGGGAATGAGATCTATAACTGTCACTGGTTTTTGGCATATCAATACGACATGGGTAGCTTGCCAGGCTCTGCTATGCGGGTGGGATACTCTTGTAGTAGCCTCTTATCTCATGCATTTATTGATGAACCACGGCCATGGCCGCGTGAGATGGGGAAAGATCAGCTTTTCTACTGGGTGGAGCTCTGATGAGCTGTGGAGTCCAGATGTTGAAAATGGCAGCCCTCATTTTGTGGGGGTTCCTCTGGTTTCTTGCGAGGCTCTGCTGGGATGGTGAGCTAGATCCCACCTTCCTTCCTGTCATAAGTGCTGCAATGACACAGGCATGCATATCTATTTTCCAAATGTTTTTGTGTTTGGAGGGTAGATGACAAGAAGCAGAATCACTGGGTCATAATGAAGCTCTACTCTTGCTTTTTGGTTTTCATAGAGGCTGGACTAATGGCATTCCCACTTACAGAGGGCAAGGGTTCCTTTTCCCCCAAATCCCCACCAACACTGGTTCTGTCCAGTATTTGATTTTGATCTATGCTATTCTCACTGGTATAGGTGGTACCTCACTGTCACTGTGATTTGCATTTCCCTGATAATATGGAAGGATGAGCACTTTTTCCTATGCCTACTGGTCATTATACGTCTTCATTGGGGAAGTGTCTATTCATCTTTTCTCCCTGTTTCTGGACTGGGTTATTGTGTGTGTGTGTGTGGTTTATTCTGGTTGTTGTTGAGGTATGAGTATAGAATCTTGGGCCCTTAAACTTACAAACTATAATACACACACCTTATGGTGTATGGTGTATTGTTCACTTTAAACAGCTAATTTCATGTTACATGAATTTTACCTTTAAAAAAATGAATCCTGAAAACTGGAAGTAAATTGTAATCCTTTGCACTGGACACTTCCCTCTCTAGCTACTGCGGCATGGCACCTTAGTTTTTATATCCCACAAATAAATGCAGTCATTCTATATCTGTCCTTTGCCCTCTAGCTAATTTCATTCAGCATGATCCTCTCCATGTCCATCCATTTATAGGCAAATTTCATAACTCCGCTTTTCCTAACAGCTGTATTCCATTGTGTAGATGTACCACAGTTTCTTTATCCAGTTGTCTGGTTGTTTCCAGATTCTGGCTATTGTGAATAGTGCTGCTATGAACACAGATGTATAGATGGTGTTTCCACTGTGTGTTTTTGGTCCTGTATGTTCTTGAGCATTGCCGGGTGTGACCCAAAAAACAAAAAACAAACCCAGGAAGGCGGAGTGGAAGGCAAATGCCCAACTCACTACACTATCACTCTTGCCCCACAGACTTAAAAGCCTCTGATTTATTCTTCAGTGATTATCACCCGCACACAGAGCCTGGCAAGCTACCTGTGTAGTATTTGATATGCCAAAAACAGTAACAATTATAGACTTCATTCCCATGACCTCAAACCTGAATGGTCTGAGGCTCTTCATGTTCCTGGAGCGAGCAGTTCCCCTTGGGCTACACTAGCCTGTGGCAGGACTTATGGAGATGTTACTGGTGCCCACTTGAGCAAATTGATGAACAATGGGAAGACAAGTGATACAAGTGATACAAGTTTTTGGTCTCCCAGGGTATATTCCCAGGAGTGGTATGGCTGGGTCAAATGAGAGTTCAATTTCTAGTTTTTGGTTTTTGGAGGAATGTCCATGTTTTCCTAAAAAGGCTGTACCAGTCAACATTCCCACCGAACAATGGATGCAAGTCCCTTTCTCCCGCATACAAGCCAGCACTTGTTGTTCTTGCTCTTTTGGATATGTGGATATGTACCAGTCAAATGTGAGCAATCTCTAATGCTCTGGGGGGTCAGCTCAGGACAGGTCCAGAGGATCATTTTGAGACTGTTGTGTGTATGGTGTGGTACAGAGTAGGAGCCTCTTTCTAGATGTTCCTGACCCCACCAGCTCTTGGAGAACCATGGTTTTCTGCATGGAGGTAGCAAGATCCAAGGAATGTAAGAGAGGAAGCAAACATTCAAAGTCCTGGAGCCAAGTCATAGGTGTTCACATGGCCTCTGTCACATTTCTTGCCCTTAAGTCAAAAAGCAGTAACTGACCAAATCTAGAAATGTCTTCTCACTATATAAAGTGGGATTCCTTACATACAGGCTAGCTTCAAGTCCAGACACTAGGGGCATCCATCAGAGACCCTGGGCTGTGTTCCACGGACTCAGAAGGCAACTAAACTCCTCTCTCAAGCAGAGTTAGAGCCTGAACACCCACTTTGATGGTGACACCAACAATCAAACACATGCAGTGCATGACAACACGTTCTACCCACTGGCCCTCTTTGGAGGGTAATTAAAGCAATCCATGTTTTGGTAGCTTTAAGGAGAAATAGTGATTGTCTTCTATTCCCAACAAACAGTGCTAATAGGACTGAAAGAGATGGGAAAACCGTCTTCTACTCCAGTCACAAACGGAAGGATCATAGAATGACTACATTGCCCAACAGGCCTGAGAGAACACCCCACCCCACCCTGCAGTCTTGCATGCTGCAAGAGGACACCCTGGCCCAGTCACTGAGGGTCAGAGTCAGACACACAGCAAGAGACACATGGCAATGCCTCTCCTTGCACACCAGCCAGGCCGATGGATGTGGCACCTACAGTCCAGAGAAGTCGGCTGTGCATCATGACTGTTCAGACACCTCCTGGGCAAACGGGCCTGGGGACTTGGGAAATGCACACATGTGGTGCTGCGTGCCAGTGACCCAGACGAGGCCCAGCAGGGGAGAGGGCACGGTCAGACTGTGTCCGGAAGGTGACACTGGCCACCAAGCAGTGAAAGGATGAGAATTGGATAAGAGCAGGTGATTCCCGTGTACACTGGGACAGAATAAAAAAAATACACCAGAGTACACCAGAGTATATTCCCCCAAAGGGTCTGAACCTATAGATGGATTGTTAGGGGTAGTCAGGAGTGAAAAGACAGTGGAGCAGGGCAGGACAGCATCTCCACAGAAGAAGAAACATGGGGCTGGCAGGACAGTGTCACCACAGGAGGAAAGACATGGGGCCTGAATGAACAGAGTCTCCTCAGAAGGAAAGACATGGGGCCTAAAATGGACAGTGTTTCCACAGGAGGAGAGATAGCAAGGCCGGGGAGGACAGTGTCTCCACAGAAGGAGAGACATGAGGCCTGAATGGACAGTGCTTCGAAAGGAGGACAGACAGCAAGGCCCAGGGAGGACAATGTCTCCATAGGAGGAGAGATAGCAAGGACAGGGAGAACATCTCCACTGGAGGAGAGATAGCAAGGCCAGGGAAAACAGTGTCTCCACAGGAGGAGAGACAGTGGGACAGACAGGAAAGTGTCTCCACAGGAGGAGAGACAGTGGGACTGACAGGACAGTGTCTCCACAGGAGGAGAGACAGTAGGGCTGGCAGGACAGTGTCTCCACAGGAGGAGAGACAGTGGGACTGACAGGACAGTGCCTCTACAGGAGGAGAGACAGTGGGACTGACAGGACAGTGTCTCCACAAGAGGAGAGACAGTAGGGCTGGCAGGACAGTGTCTCCACAGGAGGAGAGACAGTGGGACTGACAAAACAGTGTCTCCACAGGAGGAGAGACAGTAGGGCTGGCAGGACAGTGTCTCCACAGGAGGAGAGACAGTGGGACTGACAGGACAGTGCCTCTACAGGAGGAGAGACAGTGGGACTGACAGGACAGTGTCTCCACAAGAGGAGAGACAGTAGGGCTGGCAGGACAGTGTCTCCACAGGAGGAGAGACAGTGGGATAGACAGGACAGTGTCTCCACGGGAGGAGAGACAGTGGGACTGACAGGACAGTGTCTCCACAGGAGGAGAGACAGTAGGGCTGGCAGGACAGTGTCTCCACAGGAGGAGAGACAGTGGGACTGACAGGACAGTGCCTCTACAGGAGGAGAGACAGTGGGACTGACAGGACAGTGTCTCTACAGGAGGAGAGACAGTGGGGCCAGGGAGAACAGTGTCTCCATAGGAGGAAAGACAGTAGGGCTGGCAGGACAGTGCCTCTACAGGAGGAGAGCAGTGGGACTGACAGGACAGTGTCTCTACAGGAGGAGAGACAGTGGGGCCAGGGAGAACAGTGTCTCCACAGGAGGAAAGACAGTAGGGCTGGCAGGACAGTGTCTCCACAGGAGGAGAGACAGTGGGACTGACAGGACAGTGTCTCCACGGGAGGAAAGACAGTAGGGCTGGCAGGACAGTGTCTCCACAGGAGAAGAGACAGTGGGGCCGGGAGGGATAGTGTCTCCACAGGAGGAAACACAGTAGGGCTGGCAGGACAGTGTCTCCACAGGAGGAGAGCAGTGGGACTGACAGGACAGTGTCTCCACAGGAGAAGAGACAGTGGGGCCAGGGAGAACAGTGTCTCCACAGGAGGAAAGACAGTAGGGCTGGCAGGACAGTGTCTCCACAGGAGGAGAGACAGTGGGATAGACAGGACAGTGTCTCCACGGGAGGAGAGACAGTGGGACTGACAGGACAGTGTCTCCACAAGAGGAGAGACAGTAGGGCTGGCAGGACAGTGTCTCCACAGGAGGAGAGACAGTGGGACTGACAGGACAGTGTCTCCACAAGAGGAGAGACAGTAGGGCTGGCAGGACAGTGTCTCCACAGGAGGAGAGACAGTGGGACTGACAGGACAGTGTCTCCACAGGAAGAGAGACAGTAGGGCTGGCAGGACAGTGTCTCCACAGGAGGAGAGACAGTGGGACTGACAGGACAGTGTCTCCACAGGAAGAGAGACAGTAGGGCTGGCAGGACAGTGTCTCCACAGGAAGAGAGACAGTAGGGCTGGCAGGACAGTGTCTCCACAGGAGGAGAGACAGTGGGACTGACAGGACAGTGTCTCCACAGGAGGAGAGACAGTGGGGCCAGGGAGAACAGAGTCTCCACAGGAGGAGAGACAGACTGGAAGAACAGTGATTCCGCAGGAGAGACAGTAAAATGCATGCGCCAGGGGTCACCTGGGGGACTGTGGAAGAAAGTGGCTGTGCCTACCCTGGTCTCAACCTCCAGCCTTGGTTTGGGAAACACACCATGATGCTTCTGTGCAGGCTGTGCTGAGGAGCAGGAGGACATGGGGGAGGACTTCTGGGGCTCGCATCAGTCGCAGGCACCCAGCCGAGCCAAGGAAGTGCTCCAGCCTGGGCTCAGAGTCCACCCAGAGCTGAGACCTGTGCTATGGGGCACGTTCTAGAAGCTTCTTCTCCTGTGAAACAGCCCAGACATGGCCTGTCGCTCCCTCCATCTAGGACTGTAGGTGGACACTGCCAAGGCTGGTAAGGACTGCTGGCTCCTGGCGGCCTTCCTGACCTACCCCCTGACTTGCTGAGGCCAGACATGAGGCCTGGGTGGGCAGTGTCTGTCTGTTCTCACTTTACAGAGAACGGGTCACAGCCCACCTTCTGCCAGCCCCAAGGCTTGTTGTCGGGAAAGATAGCAGGAGGCCCACAGCCCGGGGGGGGCCTCTCACAGAGAAGGGTCTCCTTGTTCTTACGGAGACCCGGAACCATGGAGCGCGTACACTGGCCAGCCCGCAGACCTTTCCTTATGCCCATTTTCTTCCCGGCAACCATCTGCAATCACGGCTCTGAATTTAAGAGAAACCAGAGCTCCTCAGAATAGCACAGCTGGAGCGCCCTGCTCAGATGGTGCTGCCGTGTGTGCGCTGGGCTCGGGGGCAGGCCAGAGCAAGTCCCACAGTGAGACACGGGTGTCGGCCAAAGCAGAAGCCCAGAGAAGCCATGCTGGACACACACACACACACACACACACACACACACACACAGAGGAGCCTGGAGCGCTCGTGGCTGCGGTGACAGGGAGAGGCGCCTCCTAAAACCACTCCTCAGGCACCTCAGACCCCATGAACAGACATACTCCTGACGCAGGGACGCAGAGGGAAGAGAAAATGGGGTTCTGACACCTGCTCATGCGCAGCACAGCTGGGTGGGGGGCGCAAGACAGCTTGTTCTCAGCACCTCACCAGAACGGCTCTCACTGCTCACAGCACATGCAGCCACAGAACACGGTGCATGGCGGCAGGCAGCAAGAGGTGCCAAAACAACCCCAAAATAACAGAGTTCGAGAACAGTTACTTGTTGAGTGAGAGACAGAGAAAAAGACACAGAAAGACAGAGACAAGGAGACAGAGATATGGAGACAGAGATACAGAGGCAGATGCAGAGACAGAATCAGAGATAGAGACAGATACAGGGAGAGACAGAGATAAGAGACAGAAAGAGATACAAAGACAAAGACAGGGAGACAGACAGAAAGGCAGAGATACAGAGAGAGACAGAGATAGAGAGAAAGGCAGAAAGGAGGAAGGACAGGGAGGGGTGAGCAAATAAGCTCTAGAGGCAGAGGAGAATCTGTGCAGACAGGGAATACTTGTGAGTTCTACTTTTGTGGTATTTTAATTCTTCAATTCATTTCCCCCATTATATTGAGCATTCAAATCCAATAGTTGGTTTGCTGAAGGTGAGAAGTAGGTAGTATTTAAACAGAAGGAACGGTTAAGAGATTTAAGAAGAAATTTAAATATTTATACTTTAAATAGTGAGTATATATTTATACTTTAAATAGTGAGACAGACATGGGGCAGAGCTGCTACTGGCTCTCACTGTGCCCAGCCGCTCATGAGGCGCCGGGAGGGATGGCAGGTTCTAGCCCTGGCCTGCCACCCCAGCAGAGCCTCACAACAAGCCAGACGACCCCCACTCCATGAGGACCTCCATTTTCCACATCCGGACTTCCCCCTCATCAGAACTCCACCCAGCAGACCAGCCTATCACAGCCCGGCTCGCGCGGCCGCAAGCAGCCACACAGTTCATCAATAAATACTGGATTTTGAGATGACCACAAGAGTATGCTACCCGCATGGCAGAGCCTGGCAAGCTACCCGTGTCGTATTTGATATGCCAGATACCAGTAACAATTATAGACCTCATTCCCATGACCTGATGGAATTGTTTGAGGCTCTTTATGTTCCTGGAGCAAGCAGGTTCCCTTGGGCTCTACTTGCATGAGACAGGTCATATGGAGATGTTACTGGTGCCCACTCGAGCAAATCGATGACAAACGAAAAGACAGTAAATAGTAGACAATATCATTGCCTACTATTTAAAGTATCACTGTATAACTATACAGTGATACTTTAAATAGTAGGCAATGATATTTCAAACAAAGTTTAATTCCTTATGTCACATAGTTCTCAATTTATGAAGTCAATTTGTAGTGGGAGATCAGAGAGAGACACTGTCCACCCGCCAAGCACAAACCCAGGCACACAGGTACACACACAGGCACAAATATACACAGGCACAAACCCGGGCACAGATAAACACCCAGACTGAAAGCAGGTACTCAAGAGATAAGATACACACAGAAACAAACAAATGTGCACACAGATACACATACCCAGATATCACCTAGACATACACATATACACAGGGGCACATGTCAATACATACCTGTCACACACAGGGCAAGAAACATGCAAGATATGAATATGCACAGAGGTGTTCACACAGTCATACACAGCTGCAGACTGCACTCCAAGGCACACACAGACACACAGTCACACACTGCCATAGACTACACTCCAAGGCACACACACAGAGACACACAGTCACACACTGCCAGACTGCACTCCAAGGCACACACACAGAGGCTCACACAGTCACACACTGCCATAGACTGCACTCCAAAGCACACACAGAGAGACACACAGTCACACACTGCCATAGACTACACTCCAAGGCACACACACAGAGACACACAGTCACACACTGCCAGACTGCACTCCAAGGCACACACACAGAGGCTCACACAGTCACACACTGCCATAGACTGCACTCCAAAGCACACACAGAGAGACACACAGTCACACACTGCCATAGACTACACTCCAAGGCACACACACAGAGACACACAGTCACACACTGCCAGACTGCACTCAAGTGCACACACACAGAGGTTCACACAGTCACACACTGCCACAGACTACATTCCAAGTGCACACACACACAGAGGCGCACACGGTCACACACTGCCATACTCCAAGCCGCCTTCTGCAGAGTTTTCACGCTGAGAAAATCGGAGACATAAAGCTGAGCCCACAGGAAAGAATCTATGGAGGTGACTCAGGACACCAACGCTGTGAACCATGAACCATGTGGGGCACTCACAGGCTTGTTAAGAGCATGAAAAAGAGCTTCTGCTCCCTCACGCCTCAGCAGAACAGCCCCGTGCTGAAGGACGGCACCTTTTCACCCTGCAGCACCCCACATCACTGCTGGGGACCCAGGCCAGGTCCCAGGCCAAACTTCAGCCTCAGGCAGCCCCTTGCTGTTACCCTTTGAGAAAGGGCAGTCGTGCCTAAGGTTGTGAACACACACAGGAGGTGGGAAGTTCACTTCTCAGTACAGACTGTTCAGAACCAGGGTGAGTGCAGTCTGTGACTGTGAACTCCAACAAGGATTTCAATCATGCTCACACAGCCCCCTGTGTTGCATGCTGAGGCCCTGAGAGCCAGCCTAGCACTACACAGTGCCAAGCTGCCTGAGAGTGAATGATGATTAAAAACAAGTGGACCAGCCCCGGTTCCAGGAAGCTGAGGAAGTTCAGTCGCATCAGGAGCCTAACATTTTATACAGGGTCACCATTGTACACTCCCCCGCCCCAGTTCAGGATACCCTGCCATGAAGAGTGCAGCCATCCACTCCACTCTGAGGCCACACATTTCTTCACCTCTCTGAACCTCAACATAAAAGACACCCTAACTGTAGGCATCCAAGCAACACACAAGAAACAACTCCCAAAAAAAAAAAAGAAACAACTCCCAACTGCAAAGGTCACCCTAAAGACACCCTAACTGTAGGCATCTAACCAAACAACACACAAGAAACAACTCCCAACTGCAAAGGTCACCCTAAAGACACCCTATCTGTAGGCACCAAACAACACACAAGAAACAACTCCCGGAGGGTCGGAGATAGCCCAGCGGGTAGGGCGTTTGCCTTGCATGCAGCCGGCCCATGCCGGCCTGGGTTCGATCCCGGCATCCCCATATGGTCCCCGAGCACTGCCAGGAGTTATTCCTGAGTGCAGAGCCAGGAGAAACCCCTGAGCATTGTCGGGTGTGACCCAAAAAGCAAAAAAAAAAAAAGAAACAACTCCCGGGCCGGGTGATAGTCCAGCGGGTAGGGCATTTGCCTTGCACACAGCTGACCCGGGTTCGATCTCCGGCAATCCCATATGGTCCCCAAGCAGCGCAAGGAGTAGTTCCTGAGTGCAGAGCCAGGAGTTACCCCTGAGCATCGCTGGAGTGGACCCAAAAAGAAAAAACCCCTCCCAACTGCAAGGTCATCCTGATAAAGCAACAAGAACCCCACCAGGCTTAGTGAGCAAAGATGCTAGCCTGGAAAACTCAGCTAGAAACAACCAGCTAAATAACCTCTCTAATACAAATTTGGATGTATAAGGAGTTCAAAGAAACAAAGGACCACACCACTGATAGAACACAAGCAGAAGAGAAGAAACTATAAATAGAAATGACAGGTCTGAAAAACCTGTAGGTAAAATGAAACTCACTGGAAGGCCTCAGCAATATAGCAACAGCTGCTGATAACAGAGTCAGTGAACTCCAAGACGAGGTGCAGAAAACCTCCAGACAACAGCAGATGGGGGCAAAACCTCAAAATAAACCAACAGATGACAAGAAACCTTTGGGATGAATTCAAGGGGAGCAACATAATAATCATAGGGTCCTAGAGGGACAGGAAGAAAACCTTGATGAAGAAGTAACAGTCAAAGCCATCGTTGCTGAGTTCTTGTCACTTGTCACTAGACTTTCCATTGTTCATCGATTTGCTCAAGCGGGCACCAGTAACGTCTCCATTCGTTGGGAATGAGGTCCATTATTGTTACTGTTTTGGGCATATCGAATACACCATGGGTAGTGTGCCAGGCTCTGCTATGGCTCTGGGTTCATCCCAGGGGACCCAGTCTGCTGTCAGGCTTGAAGCATTCTCATCTCCTTTTTCTCCTCCTCAGTGGACAGAGTAATTTGTAACAGGACAGGTCTTCAGGTCCACTGAGTACTGGAGAGGAAGTGGGGTTCATCAAACAGTCCAGGATGGGGTTTAGGGTTTAGATTAGGGTTTAGGTTTGTGGGCTAATCTAGTCTTTCTGTTCTTGCATTAACCATCTGAATTTCTGGAATATGGTTAGTTTCTACTAACTTGATGTACCATACAGCCATATTACACCCACGCACCACGGGAAGAGCCGATAGCAGCTCTGCCCCATGTGGAACTACAGATGAACACAGATGAAAAAATCCTCAACAATATACTAGCAAATAGAATCCAACAATTCATCAAAAAGATCATACAATATGACCAAGCAGGATTCATCTTAGGAATGCAAGGATAGTTTAACACACAAGTCAATCAACATAATACACCACCTCAATAAAAGAAAAATAAGACCATATGATTATACCAATAGATGTAGAGAAAGCATCTGACACGATCCAACACCCATTCATGATAAAAATTCTCAACAAAACGGCAATTGAAAGAACTTTCTTTAATCAAGGCCATTTACTGCAAGTCCACAGCAAACATTATACTCAATAGGGGAAAACTAAAAGCTTCCCCTCTAAGACTAGGCACAAGATAAGGTGCCCACTCTCACCACTTCTATTCAATAGAGTACCGGGAAGTACTTTCCATAGCAATTTAGGCAAGAAAAGGATATCAAATGTATTCATCTAGGAAAGGAAGAAGTCAATCTCTTACAATTTGCAGATGACAAGATACTATATTTAGAAAGTCTAACATTAAAAAAAAACGCTCCTAGGTCTTGTCAACGGTGGAGATTATCACAAACGTGTGGGAGTCAGAGTTTAGGTAAGACAGAAAATGGAACAGGGTGCTAATAATAGTCGAGGGTACTAATGCCAACCTAGAACTGAGCATTAAATAGAGGCAAAAAGGATACACATGACAACCTTTTAATGTATGTTCTGTAATCCATAGTCTGGAAGGGAAGGAAAAGAGAAAGAGAGAGAAAGGGAAAGAAATAAAGAACCTGCCATGGAGCAGGGCTGGGGAAGGGGGAGGGAACCGGGGATGTTGGTGGTGGGGAGATGGGCACTGGTGGAGGAACGGGTGCTGAAACACTGTATGACCAAAACCCAAACATGAACTTTTGAATTGTATATCTTTTTATTTGTATATCTCACGGTGGTATAATAAAATACTTAAAAAAAAAAAACGCTCCTAGAAACAATAGATCCATATAGTAAAGTGACAGGCTACAAAATTAATATGGGAAAGTCTGTGGATTTCCTATATGCAAATGAGATAAAAGAAAAAGCTATTTTTAAAAGCCCATTCACAACTGTGCCTCAGAAAATCAAGTAGCTCATAATCAGCTTAATTAAATAGGTGAAGGACCTATATGAAGAAAATTACAAAATAGCACTTGAAATAAAAAAAGAGGACATAAGAAAATGGAAAACATGTTCCCTGCTCATGGGTTGGCAGAATTAATAGCATTAAAGTGGCAGAGACTCACAGATATGGGGCAGAACTGCTACTGGCTCTCCCTGTGCCCAGCCGCTCATGAGGCACCCAGGAGGGATGGCAGGTTCTATCCCTGGCCCGCCAACCCAGCAGAGCCTTGCAACAAGCCAGACGACCCCCCTCTCCATGAGGGCCTCCATTTTCCACATCCAGACTTCTCCCTTTTCAGAACTCCACCCAGCAGACCAGCCTATCACAGCCCGCTCGCGTGGCTGCTTGCGGCTGCACGGTTCATCAATAAATGCTGGATTTAGAGATGACTACAAGAGTATGCTACCTGCGGGCAGAGCCTGGCAGGCTACCCATGTCGTATTTGATATGCCAAATACCAGTAACAGTTTTAGACCTCATTCCCATGACCTGATGGAATGGTTTGAGGCTCTTTACGTTCCTGGAGCAAGCAGGTGCCCTTGGGCTCTACTAGCATGAGACAGGACATATGGAGATGTTACTGGTGCCCGCTCAAGCAAATCAACGATGAACGGGGAAGACAGTGATACAGTGATACAGTGAAAGTGGCAATACTCCCCAGTATTGCCTACCCATGGGTTGGCAGAATTAATAGCATTAAAGTGGCAATATCTGTACAGATTCAGTGCAGTCCTATAAAGGTAGCCATGTAATTCTTTAAAGATCCTGAAATTTGTGTGGAACAATAAACACAACTCTGAATACCTAGAGCAGTCATTGAGAAAACCAAGATGGTTCGGGAACTTCTCAGCAATTATGGCTTTGACAGTTTCTTCTTCATCAGGGTTTTCTTCTTGCCCTTCTGGGACCCCAATGATTCCTATGTTGTTTCTTCTGGCTTCATCCCGATTATTTCTTGTTGTCTGTTCGGTAACTGTGAGTCTTTTTTCTATCTTCTGGTGTTGTGTAGAGAATCTTTGGAACTTCGTCTTGAGATCACTAATTCTTTCTTCAGTAGCTATTATTCTGCTATGATGGCTTTCCACTGTGTTTTTCATTTCATTTATCTCATTTTTAATATCTGTCATTTCCATTTGCATTTTCCTCACTTCTTCTATCATGTCCTCTTGTATTTTATTGATTTTGCATTCCATTGCTTCTTTGAATTCCTTTTGTTTTTTTTTAAGTATTTTATTATACCACCGTGAGATATACAAATAAAAAGATATACAATTAATTGAATTCCTTTTGAATCCTTACCATTTCTTTCCAAAATTCCTTATCAGAGAGGTTATACAACTCATTGGTATTGCTTGGCTCATCTGGACTAGTGACTTCACTCACAGAGCTTGATGGAATTTTGCGTTGCTTTACCATTATGACTATTATAGGTTACAAATATGGGGTCTTGGGTGACTAGATAGTACAGTTAGTAGGTGTCTGGTCTGTTTGCAGAGTTTGGGTGGGTAGCAAGGATGTAGGAACCAAAGTTCACTGGTACTTCATGCAAGATAGGTAGTAAGAGGTTCGCGGACCCGCTAGCATCCAGCGCGGTTTTGAGTTTTCGGATGTTCCCTGAAGCGCAGGGCCCAAGGGGTCTGCGGTGAAACCAAGGCAGTTTGCCTTGGTTCCCGTTGATGGAGTTTCCGCTCTTCCCTGGGGCAACTTGGGTCCGTGGAGACACAGGGGGTCACACACACACCTGTGGGGAGATTGCAGCCGGTCCCGGAAACACAGGCGAGAAAGCGAAGATGGGAGACATAACTTTACCCAACTTCAAACTGTACTACAAAGTGACAGTAATTAAAACAGCATAGTATTGAAATAAAGACAGACACTTAGATCAAGGAAATAGACTTGAATATCCTGAGAAAATCCTCAGTAATATGATCAGTTTATTTGCATAAAAGGAGCAAAAAATATAAAGTAGAGGAAGGAAAGTTTATTCAACAAGTTGTGCTGGGAAAACTAGTCAGCTACATGCAAAAGAATTAACTCAGACCTCTTTCTAACACCATGCATAAAATGAAACCCAAATAGATGAAATAGTTTGATATGAGACCTGAATCAATGAGGCACACAGAAGAAACAGTAAGCAGAACTCTCCATGACATGGAAGTTAAAGGCATCTTCAAGAATGAAATACCACTGACCAAGCAATCGGAAGCAAACATAACCAAATTAAGAGTTTCTGCACCTCAAAGGAAACAATGAGGAGAATACAAAGACAGCCCAGGAATGGGAAACAATCATTCACCCAGCACTCATCTGAGGCACTGGTAGAACTAAAGAAAAAAACATCCAACGCCATAAAAAAATGGGGAGAATAGATGAACAGAAACGTCCTCAAAGAAGAAATGCAAATGACCAAAAGGCAAATGAAAAAGTTCTCTACACCACTAATTATCATCGGGGACATGCAAATCAAAACAATGATAGCTCATCTCAAGCCACAGAGAATGGCACACATCATAAAGAGCAAGACCCGCCAGTGCTGGCACAGATGGGGTGGAAAGGGATCTCATCCACTGCTCTCGTTCAATGCTAACTGGTCCAGGCTTTCTTGCAGACAACACAGACATTCCTCAAAACACTAGAAATGGAGCTTCCGTAGGACCCAGCAATGCCACTCCTGGGAATACACCCTAATGGCCCAAAAACACACAGAGAAAAAGTCATCTGCACTCCCATATTCATTTCAGCACTATTTGCAATAGCCAGAATCCGGAAACAACCCAAGTGCCCAAGAACAGATGAGTGGATAAAGAAACTATGTAATCTACACAATGGAACATTATGTAGACAAAAGGGCCATGCATACTAGTTCATGGAAGGAAGTTTGCACAAAGGGGGAGGGGCCATGCTGTTAGGAGAGAGAAGAGACCACTTGAAATGACAGCTGAAATATCTCCCTGGACAAGAACAGTGCTGAAAGGAGGGAAAGTGATATGCCTGACGCTCTTGGTAGCAGTAGTGCAGACCATATGCTTAAAAGGGAGGGGGAGAATAACGTATCTGCCACAGAGGCAGGCTGGGGAACAGGTGAGAGAGAAATTAAGGACATATTGGGAAATGCGCACTGCTGAAGGGAGGGGTGCTGGAACAGTGTATGACTGAAACCCAACCACGAAGGACTCTGCAACTGTATATCTCATACTGTGTATCTCGTGATGATTCAGTAAAAACATTTCAAAGGAACAGCCGCGGCAGCAGGACGGCAGCCCCAGCAACCAGCACTCTGGGCCCCGAGCCTCGCAGGTTCTTGCTGCACCAAACTCAGGCAGCTGGAGAGACTCCAGGCACCCACCGCTCTGGGCTGGGGAGGGCCAAGAGGTCCTTCTGGCAGCCCTCGCAAAAGGGAGTCCAGGACCCGCAGTGCTCCAAGATCACCCAAGAGGGCAGTTGCAGAAAGAAAACAGGGGTGTCAGGGGCTCAGAGAGGCCCAGGCTCTCCCTCCACTTCTCGGCTTCCCTGAGTTTAAGGAAGCCAAAGCCATGAGCTCCACCCCCTCAATGACAAGCTCCTCCCCGCACCCCTGCACTGCAGGAACCCTTCAGCTGTACCACCTGTACCAGATGCACCCACTAAGTACAGAGGTATTTCCAGCTAAGTCAGTGCCAGGTGGGCACAGCGGGGTGTAGGGCAGAGAAGACAGGACCCTTACTTTGGGCAGGGATGGCCACGCAGGACAGCCTACCCCCTCCTCCTACCCCTTCACCCTATGTGTGTCCTGAGCTTCCTTGTCTGAGGACAGCCAGAGGCTGCTCTGAGACACCTGACACACAGACCCCATCTGCGCCTCGACAGTGAGACACAGTAGAAAAAGCCTCCCAGCAACATTCACTCAGAGAATCATGAGAAACAGGGCTGGTAAGACATTCCCAGAGTCCAAAACAGAAAATCCCACACAGAAAATCAGTAGTATTGATTCTTAGTGATTTGCACAGAGCTAATTTTGTGCTATTTTGCCTTATTATGTCCAGAAGGCAAAGTTAATCGAGAGAAAGCAGGCTATGATGGTAAGAAACAAAATATAAAATTAAGCATAAACGCAGTTACATTCTCATGTGCTTCTTTGTCTTGGGCAAAGTAAACTCCCTGAGAAGAGAATGATCCCAGAATCAGAAACTGACAGGGAACAGCAATCACGGGCAGAGCTACTTGAGATTTGCTTCTCAATGACAAGTTGTAGGCTCGTGGGGACAGTGAGCGGCTACAGTGTGTGACTGGCCTGCAACCAACCCCAGTTTGATCACCCTAAGCCTTTACCCTGAGCCACCCACCCAGCTGGCCCCAAATCAGGGACAGCACCTCCTTACTCGTGGGGTCCGCCAACCCAGACCCCACCCACTGGAGTGTCCCAACGGGCATGTGGGCATGGCTGGGAAGGGGCTGCAGGGATCCTGCAGCTGACCCACAGGCGTCCCAGAAGGTTCCCTCACCTGTCTGGGTCTAACAGTGCCACCGTCACTGGCACCAAGCATGAGTGTCAAGAATGAATAGGAAAAGAGCAAAGTCCAAGAAACTCCCCCGAGGAGTGCGGCGTGTTGTTCTTGCCTGTAGGGTACCTCTTGGGCACGGGCTTCTTGAGCACCACTTGGAGACCCAAAATCAAAAGTTAGAGTGGAAACTCACCAACAACCCGAGAAAGGAGTATTTGGGTCCACAGGAAATGAGGGCTATCCTGCCTTTATTCCAACAGGGAAGTGAACATGCCATTGTCTCTAAGAGTAAGAGAGCTTGCCCTGAACACGCCAGTGTCAGAGAGTAAGAGAGCTCACCCTGAACATGCCAGCGTCTCTGAGAGTAAAGAGAGCTCGCCCTGAACATGCCAGTGTCTCTGAGGTGAGAGCTCACCCTAACATGCCAGCGTCTCTGAGAGTAAGAGGCTCACCCTGAACATGCCAGCGTCTCTGAGAGTAAGAGAGCTCACCCTGAACATGCCAGCATCTCTGAGGTAAGAGGCTTGCCCTGAACACGCCAGTGTCAGAGAGTAAGAGAGCTCACCCTGAACATGCCAGCATCTCTGAGAGTAAGAGAGCTCGCCCTGAACATGCCAGTGTCTCTGAGAGTAAGAGGCTCGCCCTGAACATGCCAGTGTCTCTGAGAGTAAGAGAGCTCGCCCTGAACACGCCAGCGTCTCTGAGAGTAAGAGAGCTCGCCCTGAACATGCCGGTCTTAGAGTAAGAGAGCTCGCCCTGAACATGCCGGTGTCTCTGAGAGTAAGAGAGCTCGCCCTGAACATGCCAGTGTCTCTGAGAGTAAGAGAGCTCGCCCTGAACATGCTGGTCTTAGAGGGAAGAGAGCTCGCCCTGAACATGCCGGCGTCTCTGAGAGTAAGAGAGCTCGCCCTGAACATGCCGGTGTCTCGCCCTGAACATGCCGGTGTCTCTGAGAGTAAGAGAGCTCGCCCTGAACATGCCGGTGTCTCGCCCTGAACATGCCGGTGTCTCTGAGAGTAAGAGAGCTCGCCCTGAACATGCCAGTGTCTCTGAGAGTAAGAGAGCTCGCCCTGAACATGCCGGTCTTAGAGGAAGTGAGCTCGCCCTGAACATGCCGGGCGTCTCTGAGAGTAAGAGAGCTCGCCCTGAACATGCCGGTGTTTCGCCCTGAACATGCCGGTGTCTCTGAGAGTAAGAGAGCTCGCCCTGAACATGCCAGTGTCTCTGAGAGTAAGAGAGCTCGCCCTGAACATGCGGTGTCTCGCCCTGAACATGCCGGTGTCTCTGAGAGTAAGAGAGCTCGCCCTGAACATGCCAGTGTCTCTGAGAGTAAGAGAGCTCGCCCTGAACATGCCGGTGTCTCGCCCTGAACATGCCGGTGTCTCTGAGAGTAAGAGAGCTCGCCCTGAACATGCCAGTGTCTCTGAGAGTAAGAGAGCTCGCCCCTAAACATGCCGGTGTCTCTGAGAGTAAGAGAGCTTGCCCTGAACATGCCAGTGTCTCTGAGAGTAAGAGAGCTCGCCCTGAACATGCTGGTGTCTCGCCCTGAACATGCCGGTGTCTCTGAGAGTAAGAGAGCTCGCCCTAAACATGCCGGTGTCTCTGAGAGTAGGAGAGCTCGCCCTGAACATGCCGGTGTCTCTGAGAGTAGGAGAGCTTGCCCGAGGCTCACAGAGAAGAGACGGAAGCTGCCCAGAGCCTGGGTAGCTCCGTGCAGGGGCTGTCCTCAGAGCAGAGGCATGGAGAGGCTGAATGTGGAAGGGTGAAAGGCCATCTCAGTGGGAGAGCAGATAACGCGTTTTCCGAAGTGACAGTACTCAATATGTTTCACTTATCTGAAACATTGGAAGCCCCCAAAGTTATTCATGAAAAATGAAGGAACAGACCAGTCCAGACTGAGCGTTTTGGGGTCTCCTCAGAATGAGGGTTTTAAGATGCTCCTTTCTACTGAAGGCACAGCAGCCCACTGCCATACCCAACTCCCTCCAGCACTGAAAAGGTCAAACTCACAGCTCAACCACTGAACCTCACTGGTTTTGTTTTGAGGGGCTTCAACCTCATCAAACTGCTAAGCCACCAAATCATTCCAGCTCTGCAGCTCCAAATTTCACAGTACTGTCAGGCGAGCAAGACTACAGCAAATCTGATGGAAACCAAGCTCAGTGGCGAAAGCAATAACAGTCGGTTCAATGAGCACCAACCAGCCCAGTAAGTCCTCAACGACTTTAACACCATTGTGAGATAAAACAATTATAACAGGGGGCCGGACCGATAGCCCAGTGGGTAGGGCGTTTGCCTTGCACGCGGCCGGCCTGTGCTGGTCGGGTTCGATCCCGGCATCCCATATGGTCCCCGAACACCGCCAGGAGTCATTCCTGAGTGCAGAGCCAGGAGTGACCCCTGAGCATCGCCAGGTGTGACCCAAAAAGCAAAAAAAAAAAAAATTATAACAGAGGGGCCGGAGAAATAGTCCAGCAGGGAGGACATTTGCCTTGCATGCGGTTGACCCAGGTTCAATGCTTGGCATCCCACATGGTCTCCCCGAGCACCGCCAGGAGTAATACCTAGTGCAGAGCCAGAAGTAACCCCTGAGCATTGTCATGGTGTAATGAATAAAAGCAAAAAAAAGAAAAGAAAAAAGAAAACACAACTATAACAAATTGACTTTTATTGATCTCTTTTTATAATCCCATTTTCTTTTGTGCTGTTACAAGCAATATGAAATCAACTTGTGCCTTCTAAAGGGGCAGGCCTGAAGGGGAAGGGGTTGGGTACACAGCTTGAGGGGCGGTCACACTGGTGGTAGGACTGGTGCTGAAGCACTGAAAGCCTGGAACAACTTGATAAATCATGATGCTACAAAAATGTTTCTGGATAGACGAACCCAGCTGAGGTGGCTCATTTGGGCTTCTGGAACCAGAGACCCGGACATGGTACATGACACAGCTCAGGTCACAGAGCACGTCCCCTTTAGAGATCTGTGGCACAAGAGTCAGTTTACAGCCTGTGTCGCAGCTCATGCCTTGTGCCGTGTCATAGCACAGCCCCACCACCACCCACACACACACACACAGAACCAGAGATGCAAGTCAGCTACAATGTGCCCAAGAAAGCACACCGTATCTCACTAACACGGGCGATTAATAGTTATGGATGACAGATAAAGCCATAGGACAGTGTCGCCAGGGAGTTGGAAGCCAATAACACCTACCACTAACTGTGCATCGTGCTTGTAACATCCACACGACTAGACACACAGCAGTAAACCGAGAACAGCTCACACGGCTGTAGAAATGGACACTGACTGCTGAATTGGCCAACTAGAGGGCACTTCTTCCTGTGAGGTCTATGTTTTTTTTTATTGACCAGGGAAGGCTTAGACACAGCTCACCACAACTGTTGTTGAGCATCCACATTTTTGGGAAATGGCTGAGCACCCCCAGAACCCGCAGCTGGCCTCCTCTAGCCTGCTGATATCCATGGGCTGGCTTGGGCACCGCCAAGAGCTCTTCACTACATCAATATGCTTGTTGCATGGGAAGACCTGATCTATGTACTCATAGAAGGGATGCACGGCCAGGAGCTGTGTCTGCAAATTGGTGGGCAAGTTGCCCACCAGAGTCAAGAGGCCAGTCCATAACCAGTGCCAAGCACGGCGAGCCAGGAAGCACTCCGGGATAGACTCATGCAGGGTGGCTGGCCAATGCGAATGAGAACTGGGTTCCAGTGGCCAGCGGCTGCCCCACAGGCCCTGCCTCCTCCATCCTCTCCCCAGAAGTCAACACAGACTGCTGGTGCTCCTGCAGATGTGAGTCGAGGAGACAGCACTGTGGATTCCTGTTTTCACCGAGACAACAATGATGCCAAGCTGAACTAGAGCTTTCAATAATGAAACCAGACAGGGCTGTCCAAGTTACACTTAAGAGACGAGGGCTTTATGCAATCCTAACTAAAAACCATCAACTCTTTTGAGAATGATCCATGTGTCAATACTTACCCATTTCCCAATACACAGATCTATCATATAGAGACATTTAAGATGACAAGTGTGTACTTTTTGCTTACTTTTCTACATAATCTTTGTCTCTGTTCTACACAAACCTATTCATAGTTACCTTGAGGAGAGGAAAGAAATTTTCCTTAGCAAAATTAATTAGATTTCTATATTCAGATTTATTTGACTTGACCCAGACCAACATTAAAAAACAATTTTTTTAATTTTCTTATTTTAAGTGAGACAAAATAACCAAAATGAAGCCTGTTCTCCTCCTGGCACAACAGAAGTTTAAGTACTGTCCTACATTTCGCATCTGGATTGCAAATGTGATGATTACCACAGTGAAGGTCAGCAAACAATTACACAGCAAACCAGAGCAAGACAGCAAAGGTGACCCCGTGAACAACCCCAGGGGCTATTTCTAAGACATGGCAATGTTATCCTGAAAGTCCCAGTGTAGATTATCCAGCTAAATGAGTTTGCCTGTGAACCAGCTACTCAGAGCCCCTGTGCAAAATCTCACAATGATGGAGTGTGAGATTCACTCCTAACTCCCTGTTAAGATGATGTCACCCCATCTCCTATGAAGGTGCTATCACCCTCATTTTCTGTCAAGGTAACACCTACTCTCACCTCCTAACAAGGTGAAGTTACCCTCACCTGTCAAGGTGACACCTACACTCACGTCTTGTTGAGGTCACGCCTACCCTCAGCCCCTGTGATGAAGTAACCTTTGCCTCTTGTCTAGATGAAACTTATTCTCACCTCCTATCCAGGTGACACTGAGACTCACCTCCTGCCCAGGTGACACCTATCCTCGTCTCCTGTGAAAGTGCTGTCACCTCCTTGCTTAGACTTGCAGAGTCTTACAAATGAGGCTAGATTCAACTCAGAGGCTTCCAGACACCCAGCCTAGAACTGACCAAATGTTTAGGGGAGCAGAATACCCCACCTGGAAAATGGACTCTGTGCCTGAGGGCACAGAGCCCTCACCAGGACCCCCAGAGAGAGCAGGGAGCAACAGGCAGCAGCCTCTCTCTCCATCCTAAGCCCGAAGCACCTCGGGTGAAATCCTACAGCAGAGACACAGAACACGCTGGCATGGAAGAGCCACCCCAGGGTGCTGGACAGCAGCTCCAGTCTGATGATGTGATAGGCAATGACAGCAGAGGGTTCTCTGGTCCGTCCCCATAGCCACACCACAGGCAGGACAATCTCTGGGCCCGAGCCCAGTGAGGCAGTGTGGCCACCCCCATAGATACTGGTGGGAGGTCCCGGCACAACAGGCCCCAAGGACCATCATGGACTGGGGAGGGGGCAGCCAGCACATGCCAGAATCACCAGCCCTCCATCAGCCAAGAGCACAGGGCACTGCCCCTGACACTAAGGAAGCAAGTACAGCTGAGCGCTTTGAGATGGGAAAAGCACATTCAAACTATAAAGTGTTGAAAGTAAATAAAGAACAGATGTTCCGTCTGAGAGACAGGGAAGACAACAAGCAGAATCCAAGAAACCTCGACATCCTGGTTCACTGAGACCAAGCGATGGATAACGCGACCCACACACCCTGAGGAGAGGCGGCGGCACCCTCTCACCCTGATGTTGTTCCAGTCCCAATGATGAAATAGAGAATAACCAGAGTGTGCCTGGACACTGAGTGCCATGGATGGAGCACAGATGGGTCATGTGAACACTGAGGTACTGTGGACAGAGCAAGGAGGTGCCCATGTGCACAGTGAGTGCCACGGATGGAGCAGGACATGGTTTACATGGACGTGGCTGGTACTATGGATGGCACGGGGAGGGGCTCACATGGACACTGTCAGGTGCCTGGGTCCAGCAGGGACGGTCACATGGGCACTGTGGATGCCATGGCAGAGCAGGTGGAGTTCACATGGGCACTGTGGGGGCTGAAGATGGGGCCTGTGGATCTGAAGGGCAAGGAGGCAGGTGCCTTCTCAGAGGCGTTAACACAAGCCTGCCAAGTGCACCCGAGAGTACCCTCTCCCTGCCATGTGGACACCCTCCCTAGATTCCTGTGCTGTTTCAGCAGGGGAGCTGCAGGTGGGGTTCCCACAATGCACAGGGTGACACAAGGCAAAGAGCAAACCCCAAACCTCCCCACATACCTGGGAGCCACAGGCTCCATCCCCACCCCCAGGAACTAGCCAGGGAAGATCTATTGGTACCCCCCAGGGCACTGTCTCACACTTGGGACCAGCCTGCAGAAGCACCTTCTGATTTAGGCGTCACTTGGGGTCCTTCTGGAGCCCAGCACAAACCTGTGCATACCACACCCTGCCCACCCACAGTGCCAGCACTGCTTGTCCTGGGTTGCACACCAGCCTGCACACAGCCAAGCATCCCCCTCCCCAGGGCACCACAGATACTTACCCACCTGGCGTGACCACTACCTGCTCCCCGGCTCCTCTCCCCGCGAAGGCCTACGAGAGCATGCGTGAAGGGAGGAAAGCGAGGTCGCACAGTACCTGAGCCGTCCCCATGGCGCTGCGCTGCTGGGCTGAGCGTTGGCGGGCTGCTGGGAGACGCAGGCTCAGGGCCGGGCCACAGGTCGAGAGGGAACCTGTATAAGGAATGGGCAGAAACAAGGAGGCTCAGTGAAAACGTTGTCATGCCCCACAGGGGAGCAGCAAACACACAGAGCTGTGTGACATCGTATGAGCTGGGAACAGTTAGCACCCAAGAAGGAGGCATGGACCTTCCAGAAAGGAACACAATGCAGACAGGCCAGGGCAGTAGCACCTTGAACAGAACATAGTTCTGGGTCAGCGCCAAGCTCTAAATAGTATGGAGCCCCACCCCACCCAGTCAGCCCACAATGTGGACACTACACTCAAGTATGTGAGGATCGAGCCAGAGTGGTGGCAAGAAAAGCCTGCATCCGCCTTCCTCCACCCAACATCTCCTGGCAGGGAAAACTTTTTGACATCTTCCTGGTTATCCATGGTTGAGATTTACTCCTGGATCTCTGCTAGATCCACCCTGCTGCAGTCTTTTTAAATCTGGCTCAGAACTCCACCCAGCAGACTAGCCTATCACAGCCCAGCTCATTGAGATCCACCCTGCTGCAGTCTTTTTTTTAAATCCGGCTCAGGTATGCTGATCCAGAGACTCACAGACATGGGGTAGAGCTGCTACTTGCTCTCCCTGTGCCCAGCCGCTCACAGGGTGCCCAGGAGGGATGGCGGGTTCTAGCCCTGGCCTGCCACCCCTGCAGAGCCTCACAACAAGCCAGACGACCCCCACTCCATGAGGGCCTCCATTTTCCACATCTGGACTTCCCCCTCATCAGAACTCCACCCAGCAGACCAGCCTATCACAGCCCGGCTCGTGCGGCCGCAAATGGTCGCCTGCGGTTCATCAATAAATGCTAGATTTAGAGATGACTACAAGAATATGGTACCAGCACGGCAGAGCCTTGCAAGCTACCCATGTTGTATTTGATATGCCAAATACCAGTAACAATTACAGACCTCATTCCCATGATCTGATGGAATGGATTGTGGCTCTTTATGTTTCTGGAGCAAGCAGATGTCCTTGGGCTCTACTAGCATGAGACTGGACTTATGGAGATGTTACTGGGGCCCTCTCGAGCAAATTGATGATGAACGGGAAGACAGTGATGCAGTGATACACCCAAGTATGGTAAAAAGACAGGTCAGCACCATAGTCAGCGCCACAGGGGCTGAATATTGATCAGCACCATGGTCAGCGCCACCACACTCTAGTGCACGTTTAACCTCCACCTAGCCTGAGAAACTGAGTCAGCTCCACGGACAATACTAGGACGTGGGAGGATCTGGGCTAGCACCTCTTGGGGGAGTGGGCATTGGGATAGTGGTTGTCACCCAAGTTGACAAACAGTGTAGACCCAGCACCCGGGTCAGTACCATGGTCAGAAGGTTAAAAATGCCTCCATTTTCCACCAGGAATTAAAATTTGATTAGCTGCATTACTGTGATGGAGCAACGAGGGGCTCACGTGAACTCTGGGTGCCAGAGATGGAGCAGGGAGGGGATCACGTGGACTCTGTGGATACCAGGGATGGAGCAGTGAGGGGCTCACATGGACTCTGTGGGTGCCAGAGATGGAACAGCAAGGGGCTTACATGGACTCTGGGTGCCAGGGATGGAGCAGGGAGGGGATCACGTGGATAGGTGCCAGGGATGGAGCAGGGAGGGGCCCACGTGGACTCTGTGGGTGCCAGGGATGGAGCAGTGAGGGGATCACGTGGACTCTGTGGATACCAGGGATGGAGCAGCGAGGGGCTCACGTGGACTCTGTGGGTGCCAGAGATGGAGCAGTGAGGGATCACGTGGACTCTGTGGATACCAGGGATGGAGCAGCGAGGGGCTCACGTGGACTCTGGGTGCCAGAGATGGAGCAGTGAGGGGATCACGTGGACTCTGTGGATACCAGGGATGGAGCAGCGAGGGCTCACGTGGACTCTGTGGGCGCCAGGGATGGAGCAGTGAGGGGATCACGTGGACTCTGTGGATACCAGGGATGGAGCAGCGAGGGGCTCACGTGGACTCTGTGGGTGCCAGAGATGGAGCAGCAAGGGGATTACATGGACTCTGGGTGCCAGGGATGGAGCAGGGTGGGGATCACGTGGATGGGTGCCAGGGATGGAACAGGGAGGGGCTCACGTGGACTCTGTGGGTGCCAGGGATGGAGCAGTGAGGGGATCACGTGGACTCTGTGGATACCAGGGATGGAGCAGCGAGGGCTCACGTGGACTCTGTGGGTGCCAGAGATGGAGCAGTGAGGGGATCACGTGGACTCTGTGGATACCAGGGATGGAGCAGCGAGGGGCTCACGTGGACTCTGGGTGCCAGAGATGGAGCAGTGAGGGGATCACGTGGACTCTGTAGATACCAGGGATGGAGCAGCGAGGGGCTCACGTGGACTCTGTGGGCGCCAGGGATGGAGCAGTGAGGGGATCACGTGGACTCTGTGGATACCAGGGATGGAGCAGCGAGGGGCTCACGTGGACTCTGTGGGTGCCAGAGATGGAGCAGCAAGGGGATTACATGGACTCTGGGTGCCAGGGATGGAGCAGGGTGGGGATCACGTGGATGGGTGCCAGGGATGGAGCAGGGAGGGGCTCACGTGGACTCTGTGGAAGCCAGGGATGGGGAAATTTATGATAGCTGACAGAGACAGCACTTGTGCATTTGCTGGATTAAGTATAACAAACCAAAAAAAAAAAGTATAACGAACCAGGCAGGTGCCATGAAGCAAACGAGTAGAACCATCACATAGTAAGTTACCTCCTTTCCAGAAACCAGCACTAAGAAATGAAGACATGATTCTTAGAGATTTGTGAACCCCCACAAGTCTCACTGCACACTAACCCGCAGAACCACTCTTCTCATCCCCGTCCGTGTGTCCTCAGAAAGAATTTTCCGAAAGAGAAGCACTGAGTTTAAGGCGGATGATGAAATATCCTGCCCTTTGAGATGTTGCAGGTGTGGCTGCAGTGCCCAGCTGCATTGGCAGGTGGCAGACAGGAGACAGACTTGTCTACACCCAGGGCTCTGCCCCGTGGGCCCTGGTTGGTGGATAGTCTGACATAGAAAAAGACTGGGCCCCTTAGGGATGAACCCAGAGCCACGGCGGAGCCTGGCAAGCTCCCCATGGTGTATTGGATATGCCAAAAACAGAAACATTAATAGACCTCATTCCCAATGAATGGAGGCGTTACTGGTGCCCACTCGAGCAAATTGATGAACAACGATACCAGTGATACAAGTGACAAAATATGCCATGGATCAAACTGCTGGACCATGGCTTGTCCTGCAAGCCCGCACAAGGCTGGACACCTGGGACGTGATGGTGCTGGAGTTTCCAGGAAGGCTATGATGCTTCACTTCCTACCAGCTCCTGAAAGTTTTATTTTGTCAACAAATCTGAGCAAACAAACATCTGTTTGATCATATTTACCAAGTGCCATGAACTTACTTTCAAATGTATAATGCTAGTGTGCAACAAAAATCAGCCTTTTTTTTACCTTGATCATACACAAAGCAGAAGTGGAAAGGAATCCTTGGCTCCTTCTACAGGGCTGCCAGCTCCGCTCTGCAGGTACCCGCAGCACCTCACCCCAGGGCAAGACAAGACCATCTCTACCGCAGCCACACAACCATCAGGTGCTGCTTCTTACATACCTCTGGAGCACCAAGCAGAACAACCAATTCATTCCCTTGCACCTAAGTCTCACAACAGACTCTACACACCCCTCGCTGCTGGGCATTTGAGCTGTTTCAGTTTTTGATGACTGTCGCAGCCCTGCAGAGATGCTGCTACTGACAGGTCCAGATTCTCAGGAGATCTGCTGGGCCGAGCAGCACAACACCTTTAGGAAAATGACACCACTGAGACCTGCCACCACTGGATGTGCCATCACTATGGATAAAACTGTAGGGGTGTGATAGCATAGGGACACACCAGCACTGAGACACACCACCGGGATGCAACACTGTCAAACCGCCACCAGCACGTGTACATCAACTGCATGTCACATCATTAATACCAATCTCCTGGTTGTGCCCGGGTAAGAAAAATTATTTCTCTGTTTTCAAGGAGTAAAGTGCTTTTCTCACTCATGCTTTAACTCACAAGGTTGGGACTGAGAACCCAGCAATGCTTTGGGGAGGGGCGCAGCTTGGATGGTTTAGAGCAAGGTGCTGAAATGTGGTCCTAGGGGCACACCCCACAGTACTTGGGGGTCCGGAGTTCAGGAGTTGAATTTGGGGCTTTATGTCCACAACGCTTGTGCCGATGCCATGAGCCATGCCCCCCGCCCCCGAGGATGTTTTCTCAGGATTTAGCTGGCTGAGCATACCATGTCTTTCTCTCACAGGAGGAGTCCGTTTATGGGCATGCTCTACTATGCCGCCTTATGGCCGCCTGCTCCAGACCACCCAGGCATCCAGTCAGACATGGCACACAGACAAGGTATAGGGATGATGAACAGAACCACATCCAGCCTCCAACCCACAAATCCCCTACTAGCCTTCTGAGTGGAAAGGTGTGTTCATTCCAGAAATGTTCAGTGTTCACTATTAACACTTTCCTTGGGGCTTCTCAAACATGTCTGATGATTACATCTTCAATGTGTTTAGAACTCTTCATCAGTGTGAAGTAGAAGTCAATTTTTATTTTCTCTCTGACGGTTAGGAAATCATTACAATAAACTTGCTGAATGGCCCTTAACACCTGCCCGACAATTTCAAAATGTTCCTCCCATCCGAGTTGTTCTGTGGTCTCCACCTCCCGGGACAAGCAACCAGCCTGTGTGCTTCTCCGGGAGACCTGCGACCTCTGAGCTCTCTAGGAACTTGCTGCTGACTCTCATTCATTTTACTCTTATAGGTTACAGAGTTTATATTTTCTCTATAACTGTTCCCACTTAGACTCAGCACTTCCACCTAGATTGAAAATAAGTGATCGGATCCCAACATTTTCTCTTTTATTCCCCCAATGGACGTCCACCAGAAACAGCTCAGGAAATTAGCTGATGGGGTGGTCCTGCTCTACCCTTAATCCTGCCTCTCAGCCCCTATCACAGTTCTGGTGGTCTGGGCTCGGACTGGATTCTCGTGTTAGAGAACTCTGTTTGGAAATTCCGTGTTAGGGTGCCAGGGCTCTGATTGGACAATCTGTGTAAGAAATTCTGGGCTCTGATTGGGTTCCCATGTTCGGTTGGGGCTCTGATTGGATTCCCATGTTAGAAACTCAGGGCTCTGAGTGGATTTCCATGTTAGAGGATTCAAGGCTCTGAGTAGAGTCCCATGTTAGAGACTCGGGGCTCTGAGTGGAGTCCCATGTTAGAGACTCAGGGCTCTGAGTGGAGTCCCATGTTAGAGACTCGGGGCTCTGAGTGGAGTCCCATGTTAGAGACTCGGGGCTCTGAGGGGAGGCCCATGTTAGAGACTCGGGGCTCTGAGTGGATTTCCATGTTAAGAGGATTCAAGGCTCTGAGTGGAGGCCCATGTTAGAGACTCAGGGCTCTGAGTGGAGTCCCATGTTAGAGACTCAGGGCTCTGAGTGGAGGCCCATGTTAGAGACTCGGGGCTCTGAGTGGAGTCCCATGTTAGAGACTCAGGACTCTGACAGATTCCTGTGCTAGAGGCTCAGGCTCTGATTTATTCCCATGTTAGGGACTCAGCGATCTGATTGAATTCCTACGTTAGAGGGCTCAGGGCTCTGCCTGGATTTCCATGTAGAGGATTCAGGGTTCTGACTGAACTACCATGTTAGAGACTCAGGGCTCTGACTGGATTTTTTGTTTTAGAGGAGTCGGGCTCTGAATTCAGAGCTCTGGATTCCCATATTAGAGACTCAGGGGGTCTGACCGGCTTCCAGTGTTAGAGACCAAGGCTCTGACTGGATTCCTGTGTTAGAGGCACAGGGCTCTGACTAGATTCCCGTTCTGAGGACTCAGGGCTCTGACTGGATTCCTGTGTTAGAGACCAGGGCTCTCACTGGATTCCTGTGTTAGAGACTAGGGTTCTGACTGGATTCCTGTGTTAGAGAACAGGGCTCTGACTGGATTCCTATGTTAGAGGCTCTGGGCTTTGACTAGATTCCCAGGTCCGAGGACTCAGGGCTCTGACTAGATCCCTGTGTTAGAGACCAGGGCTCTGACTAGATACCTGTGTTAGAGACTAGGGTTCTGACTGGATTCCTGTGTTAGAGGCTCTGGGCTCTGACTAGATTCCCAGGTCCGAGGACTCAGGGCTCTGACTAGATTCCTGTGTTAGAGACCAGGGTTCTGACTGGATACCTGTGTTAGAGACCAGGGTTCTGACTGGATACCTGTGTTAGAGACCAGGGCTCTAACTGGATTCCTGTGTTAGAGACCAGGGCTCTAACTGGATTCCTGTGTTAGAGACCAGGGCTCTGACTGGATTCCTGTGTTAGAGGCTCTGGACTCTGACTAGATTCCCCATTCTGAGGACTCAGGGCTCTGACTGGATTCCTGTGTTAGAGACCAAGGTTCTGACTGGATTCCTGTGTTAGAGGCTCTGGGCTCTGATTAGATTCCTGGGTCAGAGGACTCAGGGCTCTGACTGGATTTCTGTGTTAAGAGATTCAGGGCTCTGGTTGAATTCCCACGGTAAGGGACTCACGGCTCTGACAGGATTTCCATCTCAGAGGATCCTGTGTCTGACTAGATTCCCTGGCAGTCCTGCTGGCATATTCCAGTTCACCAGGCACCACACATTCACTTACTAAAAATGAGCCTTTTCATAGTCTCTTTTGCGAGCACAGAAGAGTGTGTTCTCTAAAACAGGAATCCAGCCAGAGCAGCTCTAAACGCCCCCTGCAATGGCCCCTTGTGCTGAGAGCTCTGGGCTAACATCCTGACACCATGTCCCCAGTGATCTCAAGCTGTATCTTCCATGCACCGCAGTCTCTGTGGCAGTGTGGGCAGCTCTGCCAATGCCCTATGCTCCCTCTGGGAAGGAAGAATTCAGTTCCCTCCACTGGGCCCTGTGCCGCTGTCTAGGAGCAGTGTGCTTCTTCCCAGCAAAGTCTGGGGGGTCCGTGTCCCCACGTTCTGTCCCTCCCTCGCATCCTGGGTTCTGTCAATTCTGACCTGAGCTCAATCTCAACCTTGCAGGCGGTGGCCCAGGCCCACTCTGTGAACACGTTTCTGGACTCAGCACCTGCCCTATTTCTTTCTCAAGCACTGCCCAGGGGAGTCCCTGCCACGTCTCTCTGCACGTCCGCTGCTGTAGTCTCTGTCCTGGCTGTGTGACTCATGGCCAGGACATCCCACCCTGAGCTCCGAGTTTCTGGCTCTGCTGAGTCTCAGCCATGACCACCCAAGCTCTGTCACACACCTCCGCTCCCTGTCCTGGTCATGTGATCCTTCCCACAAGCTCAGTGCTCTCAAGAAGGTCGCAGGGCGACCTTCTTCCTGGAAAAGAGCTGGGCTCTCAGACCTCCCGGGGGCAGGAGTGCCAACCAGAGGGACCGAGCCTCTCCCCTCTGCACCAGTCCGACAGCAAGCTGGACAGGAAACTCAACTGCACTTCGGAGAGCAGAGGATCCTGTTGAAACAGGAAAATACAGGACTGGTAAGACTCTGGAAAGTGCCACATGCACGTGCTAATGAGGATTACAGAAAACCATTCACAGTGTAATGAAGTCTGGGTGACACAATCACTTCAGAAACAATAGGTGGCAAGAGCGATGTGTGAAATCCAATTATCAGGGCATTCAGCTGCACAGCTCCACGTTTTCAATGGTTTTATAATCACTTTATTGCCATTAGCAGAAGATGTGTAATGGTGTATACCAGATAAGTTACTCTGTATTTTGCTTAATATTTTAATTAATGACTAAAATATAATAAACAGCATCTCAGTACTAATACAGTATTACCAAGTGCTGCAGATCCAAACTCGGGAGTTGGGAGCTGGACTAACACAGGGGTAAAGGCATGTGCCTGCCTGCAGCCAACCCCAGATCAATGCCCAGCACCAAATGGTCTTCCAATCACCACAGGGGGCCGTGCTGAGGTCCCCTCGCAGACAGCCACACACCCCTGCCTGGAATCAACTCCCTGGTTGGCCAAGAATCTCTGGCCAGGGTCTGGCCCAAGTTTCCCTGGGAAACCTCTCACAGAGGATTCAGCGACCTGTGTGGGGGTCAGCACTTGGTGGGTGGGGGCACCCGTGGCAAGTGCTCCAAGAAGCAGGAAAAGATGTGTCATGGAAGGCACCAGTGCTTCCAGTGGTCTCGGGCAGAGGGACTCCAGAGCATCCTCCTGAGTCCAGGTGGGCTTTCTGGAACATGCCCAACAGGAAGGACCCATGCCCCTTGCACAACAGGCAGCTCTGCACAGCATGAGCGCCTCGGGCAGATGCAGCTGGGAAAACGCAGCCCGGACATCCGGCCCGTCTGACTTGGAGCAGAAGGATGGCGGGTCTGGGCACCATGTTCTGACCCGGGAGAGTAGAAGCAGCACTCGGAAAGGCTCCTCAGGGGTGCGGGGGCATGGCCTGGCTGCCAGGACGTCAGACTTGGTGCTGGAGATACAAGGACCTATATGGCTCAGATGTTGGATCAGGGCATGAAGAGTAACTCTGAAGAGCGGGGAGTCACTGCTCCCAAGGACAGTGCTCTGCACTACAGCCCTGAGACCAGAGCGATAGTACAGCAGGAGGGCGCTTGCTTTGCATGTGGCCTACCCAGATTCGATCCTGGTACCCTATACGGTCCCTGGAACACCGCCAGGGGTGATTCCTGAGTGCAGAGCTAGGAGTAAACCCTGAGCACTGCCAGGTGCGGCCCAATGTTTTTTTAAATTGAGATACACAGTTACAAAGATACACTTTGTATCTTTTTTTATTGAGATACACAGATACAGTGTGAGATACACAGTTACAAAGTTGCTCATGACAGGGTTTCAGTCATACAATGTTCTAACACTGGTCCGTTCACCTGTGCGCATTCCCCACCACCAATGTAATGTCCACATTTTCCCACCCCGCACTCGCTGCCTGCCCTCCTCTATGGCACGCACTTTCCTTCTTCAACTTCTCTCTCTCCCTCTCTCTCCCTCTCTCCTCTCTCTCCCTCTCTTCTCTGTCTCCCCCTCTCTTTTCTCTCCCTCTCTCTTCTCTCTCTCCTCTCTCTCCCTCTCTCTCCTTTTCTCTCTTCTCTCTCCCTCTCTCTCCTTTCTCTCTTCTCTCTCCCTCTCTCTCCCTCTCTCCCTCCTCTTTTTCTCCTCTCTCTTTCCCCTTGGGCATTAAGGTTTGCAATATAGGCACTAAAGGTTATCATGCACATCCCTCTACCTCCTTTCAACACTCAGTTCTTGGCCCGAGTGACAATGTCTATTACTATCATACTGACTGATCCCTTCTCTATCCTAACTGCCCTCTGCCCCCCAAACACACACAGGCACACGTACACACACACACACACACACACACACACGGCAACTCCCAATCACTGACCTGTCCAAATCTTTAAAGGCACCTATAGTACAGAAAACTCTCAGAACCCCAACATTCAGCAGTGTCCCGCTCTGTGTTCCAGAAACTGTCTCAGAACCCTAATACTTAGGCCTCATCACCAATCTAGAATCCCAGGGCACCACACTCACGTGGGCATCTCTCAGCCAAGGAGGCCAAAACAGTCTAACGAGAATTCCAGCCTACACAGGTCGGGCCAGGGCTGACACCTCACTCCTAGAAGCACTGAGGAAACCCATTCTTCCAGGCACAGCTCCTCCAGACTAACAATCATATAAACTATGGAGCCTAATGCCCCTTTTCAGAATCACGCAAAGCCCCCTGGAAACTCAGCCTCTGATCAGCTCTGCCAATTCCTGAGGCCACAGGACGAGAACTGCCTGCCGGGATCCTGTCTCCTGAGTGAGGGGGCTGGCGTGATGTGTGGTTGTGCTCACTGCTGTCTCGGCTCCATGGGCACTGAGGTGCTCCCAAGTGCCGGCAATGAAGAGACATCGGGAAATGCTCCATAAATGCCTTCTTGCCTGTAGGGAAATGCTCTCTGCACATGTTCAACACAAGCCACCAGCTCAGAACTCTGCAGACTGCCTTGCAAACCCCTGGTCTGGAAACATTGCTGTGTTCTCAAACAAGAGATCACAACTGAATGGCCACGAGTTCCTGTCAGCACCTCACTCAGGTCTGTGCCCACACAAGTGGCCTCTTCTCAAAGCTCCCAAAGGCTCAGAAATGCGTATTAGGAAAGTGCTTCTTCCCGGAGTATCACAACAGCGTCAATGAAGGCAAGTTAAGCGTTTATCCGATTACAATTACCATAATTATCACATCAATTCACAATATTTAAACCCTTTTAATAATCCAAGGTGCGTTTGCAGCTCATTGCCGCCATCTGATCACATCGACACTGAAGACAGAGTTTTGCAGACTGCCCTGTCATCAAGATAAGTCTGCTCGGGACACTGGCAGCCCCAAAGCCACTGCAAAGCAGCTGCCTTTCCCAATTTCCTTCCTATTGTCCAACTTCCCGCTCAGCTCCCGTCAGAGAGACCAAACTCCTCTCTATCAGATCCCGCCCACACACTCTGATGGGTTCTCACCCTGGTCCTGCAAGCAGAGCTGCACAGGTGACAGGCCCTGGCCCCTCACTGCCACGGTAAGGTCATAAATAAGCAACATACCACAGCAGAGCCACACACGCCAACACACAATGCAGAGAGTCACACACACCAACACATACTATGGAGAGCCACACACACCAATACACACCACGAAGAGCCACACACACCAACACATAATATGGAGAGCCACAGATACCAATACACACCACGAAGAGCCCCACACACCAACACATACTATGGAGAGCCACACATACCAACACACACCACAGAAAGTCACACACACCAACACACACCACAGTGAGTCACATACACACCAACACGCATCAGGAGAGTCACACACACCACAAAGAGCCACACACACACCAACACACACCATGGAGATCCACACACACCAACACAAACCACGAAGAGTCACACACACCAACACACACCACAGAGCATCACATACACCACACACACCACGAAGAGTCACACACACCAACACCACGGAGAGTCACAAAGAGTCACACACACCAATATACACCACAAAAAGTCACACACATACCAACACATATCACGAAGGAGTCACACACACCAACACACACCGTGGAGAGCCACACATACCTACACACACCACAGAGTCACACACACACCAACACACACCACGAAGAGTCTCACACATGCACCAACACACACCACGGAGAGCCACACACACCAACAGAGACCATGGGCGGTGTCCTGAAATGACTCCCCATCAACTACAACAGGGAGAGGCCCCATGTCGGCCTACACGGAGCCTGTGCCCTTGAGGAACTGGCTCGCACTGGGGGAGCCCCTGGCCGGGGAGAACGTGGGCACCTTCAGGTACTCTGTGGCCAACATACAAGTACATCCTACAGCACTTGGAAATGCTAAGAGACAGCCACGCCCAGGTCCCACGCTCGGGAAGGTCGTCACAGGCACCTGCCTTTCATGGGTCCCTGAGCACCCCAGCATGGTTCCCACTGGCATCGGGAGCAGAACCCAGGAACCGGGTGGAATTCTCTAAGAGGACAGACCAGAGGGACACTACACAGTCACGTGACAAGCACCAGGAAGCCATGGGCAGGCGGATTGAGACACCAGAGCAGGGAGGGCTTCAAGCTTGGCAATCTGGAATAATATGCCTGCAGCCAGGTGGAGGCCCCACCCACCTACCAGCTGCCCCCACTCGTGTGCCCACCCCAGCATCCCAGGAGTGCCACACAAAGGCTCCCCAAGGTTACCCGGGAGAGACGCCCACCCCAAGCGGGCTCTCAGAGACACAGTCCAGGGGCTGGGCTTGAGGAGCAGGTATGGCTGATTCAGGAGGTGAGCCCCAGCAGCCAGAGTGTGAGCAGGAAGCAGAACTGTGGACGGAAGCCTGCAGGGGCCAAAGAGGCTGCTGTCCGGGGACACAGTGCAGGTCCCCTAGCTGTGGCCATGCCCCGTCACCCCCCCAAGGCCAAAGATAAAGTCTCCCGGCTCCGGCATGAGGCCAGAGAGAATAAAGCGAGACAAGAGACAGAACGGCAGGAAATCCCCCAACAAGGGGAAGTGGTGGTGGTCTTTAGTGAGACTGACCTGGCTCCGGCATGAGGCCAGAGAGAACAAAGCGAGACAAGAGACAGAACGGCAGGAAATCCCCAACAAGGGAAGTGGTGGTGGTCTTTAGTGAGACTGACCTGGCTCCGGCATGAGGCCAGAGAGAACAAAGCGAGACAAGAGACAGAACGGCAGGAAATCCCCCAACAAGGGAAGTGGTGGTGGTCTTTAGTGAGACTGACCTGGCTCCGGCATGAGGCCAGAGAGAATAAAGCGAGACAAGAGACAGAACGGCAGGAAATCCCCCCTACATAAGGGAAGTGGTGGTGGTCTTTAGTGAGACTGACCCGGCTCCGGCATGAGACCAGAGAGAATAAAGCGAGACAAGAGACAGAACGGCAGGAAATCCCCCATAAGGGAAGTGGTGGTGGTCTTTAGTGAGACTGACCCGGCTCCGGCATGAGGCCAGAGAACAAAGCGAGACAAGAGACAGAACAGCAGGAAATCCCCCATAAGGGAAGTGGTGGTGGTCTTTAGTGAGACTGACCCGGCTCCGGCATGAGACCAGAGAGAATAAAGTGAGACAAGAGACAGAACGGCAGGAAATCCCCCAACAAGGGAAGTGGTGGTGGTCTTTAGTGAGACTGAGACAGGGTTTGCGAGGCCCTGGGAGCAGGTCCTAGCCAGCGGAGGGGCTCACTCCCACAGAAGGCAGGGGACAGTGAAACAGTCCGAGTGAGGACATGTAGGGAGTCCCAGCAGGAAGGACCATGAGTCCCAAGAACTCCCTTGGGGCCAGCCACATCCAGGGCAGGCCCTGACACCCTGGAAGTTGGCACTCGGCGTGATGCTCCTTCACAGTCACACACCAGGCAGCAAAGGCTGAGTTCAGAGGAAATGGAAGCCAGGAACATATTTGTGCTTTCTTGGCTTTCTGGGACACATCCAGGTGATCAGCGCATATTCCTGCTCTGTCTCAGGGACCACACCTGGTGGAACTTGGGGGACTCTCGGGGTGCCAGGCGAAACCTGCATGAGCCGGTTATATACATTTCAATTCCTTTCGTGAGTCCTCCACAGAAACCATGCTCTAAAACACAAGTCCAGGAAGCAGAGATGAGCCCAGCTCAGAGTCCAGCTCCTTCTTTTTAAAAAATAAAAAATCTGATTTTAAAGGACTATAATTTACAAAGTTATTGATAGTTAAGTTCTAGGCATGTAATGTTTCAACACCAATCCCACCGCCACTGCCAACCCCTAACCAGTGCCCCATACTCCATTCCACGCACCACCATCAACTTGTCAGACAACTACAGAGTTCCAGCGGCTTAGACGGCATGTGTTCAGGGCCGAGAAAGGAAGATTCCAAATCCTTCTACACTTTGTTCCCTGCTGTCCCTAGGGCAACAGCTGAAGAACATTTATTCATCTGGGTAATTGGGATGCAAAGAACTGCAGGAAAGGTTTGCAAGCAGAGTTAGCGCCGCTTTAGTTAAAAGCTGCTTCACGCCATGCGTTTCCTGGAAACAAGGATCCTTGAGTGCAAGGTCAGTGAATCGTGCCGCCTTACGTAACTGGGGAAAGAACCGAGCTGAGCACAGCTGCCACATTCCACTCTGTAAGGAGAAAGCACAATTTCCCACCCCAATGGCACACACACGCTGGGTGTGGGGGCCTGGGGGTTCCAGGTTCTCATCATCTAGTAGCTGACAGCAGAGAAAAGATTTGAGGCCTGGAGGGACCCCCCAAGCTGAGAAGGGGGCTGGTCTCAGAAATCTCCCACAAGGCACTGGAGGAGGGATAGTCATGGCACTGGTGAAGAAACCACACCTGAAACTCAAAAATATCTTTGTAACTCTGTAACTCACAGTGATTCAGTTAATAAAAAGGAAGAAAACAAAAAGAGACCTCTCCCCTAAGACCGGCAGACAAGTGAGTTTGTGGATCAGTAAGTTCTGAAGCACCAAAGGAGGGTCGAGCCCTAGAGAAACCAGGGGGCAAATCAAGCGCTCCAGATGAGCTCAAACATCCACTTTCTGAAACATGCTGTTTGCATTTTCACAACTCATTTCCACTCAATTCACATCTCAGTTCTTTCCATAATTAACGTATTTTTTGAGCATCAAACTCAGGTGCTATATGAAAATTGACAAGAATTGAGGGTGGTCATCCTCAAAATGCTGATTCACGGAAGCAAAGTACCTTAATGTTTTAATCTGTGAATTCCTGCCATCAATTGCTTCCCATGAAACAGAACAGTCGTTATTTGCTGTTTATTCCAGAGACAGTTTGCAGCCTGCTGGTTTACCCACGAAACTATGCTCCATCAGTATTATAAATCACAGTGCCTAAAATAAAATTATACCCAAACAAATGGGTGTTGAGAAACAGTACAGGGGTTAAAGCATTTTCACAGTACACGGCTGACCCTGTTTTTATCCCCAGGATAGCACAGTGCCGAACACCACCAAGAGTGACCTCTAAGTACAGTCAGGACTAAACCCTGAGCACAGCTGGGTGTGGCCCCAAAACAAAATAAAACGAAAACCATGAACAAAGCATCAGAACTCTGGAGGTCACCAGGATACCCTGCCATAGATGTGAACAGTGTCACCCAAGAGCACACACCAGGCTATTTCGCAAAGCTAAACAGAAATAATTTGCATTACTCTATTATTAATGAATATTCCCAAATATTCCCAGTATCTGATCCACAATGCATTGTCCCCTAAATGCATTTGACTTTTTGTTTGCTTTTTTGGATCACACCTAGTGGTACTTGGGGCTTACTCTGGCTCAGTGCTCACAGATCACTCTTGGCAGGGCTCATGGGACCATAGTGTATGCTGGGGACCAAACCAGGTTAGCCACATGCAAGGCAGGCAATCTACCCACTGAGCTACTGCTTTGGCCATACATTCAATTTTTTAACAAAAAGTATAGCATAAAAATTGGGTTAGATAATTGAGTCCAACAGACGTGAAGAAACAAGGACTTGTTCCCATGGCAACAATTACTGGCCTCCATTGGTTTCGGCACAGGCTCTGCCGAAATGGAGGCTGAGAGAAACTTCATTTCTTCACCACGTCGCCTGAGGTCCAAGCAAAACACCGTGCCAAGAGCTGCTTCTCCCACTTTACTGGTGTCCGGACGCCACGACCCAGACCACCCGGCCCTCACCATGCCATGGAACTGCAAATGGACACAAACCCTTCCACGGAAGAAACTTGGAGCCCCACAGATGGACTGGAACCCTTCGTCACAGCTGCAGTCATGCGCAAGTGTGCCAGCCAGTTGCTGCTCAGATGCCCTGAGCTCGCATTAATTACCTTGGGACGCTGGGGGGAGGGAGTGGACACGGTGATGGGCATGGTTTGAGTGATGTGCTGCGTGAAAAGTATGATTAACAGTGCTGCAATTCTGGCGTCCAAATAACAATCACTGAAAAAACGAAAAGAGGGGTTAATGCCATAATAGAGCGTGCAGTTGACCCGGATTCCATCCCTGGCAAATCCCATAAGGTCCCCCAAACCGACCAGGAATGATTCCTGAGCACAGAGCCAGGCGTGAGCCCTGAGTACCACACGGTGTGACACTCTCCACACAAGAAAAAGATGAAGAGAAAATAAGTCTGACTCCAGGAAGTAGTGGATCAAGCTTTGTATGTGTTAACAATGACATGAAGTATTACTATAAAGTTGAAACCTGTTTTTTTCACATTACATATATGGCTTTATTGTTTTTATCTCCAAATTTTATTTTATTAAAGCACCGTAAATTAAAAGGCTATTCAGGGCCCGGAGTGATAGCCTAGCGGGTAGGGCATTTGCCTTGCATGCAGCCGGCCTGTGCTGGCCTGGGTTCGATCCCGGCATCCCATATGGTCCCGAGCACCACCAGGAGTAATTCCTGAGTGCAGACCCAGGAGAAACCCCTGAGCATTGTCGGGTGTGACCCAAAAAAGAAAAAAATAATAATAAAATAAAAGGTTATTCATAGCTGGGTTTTTGCCAAACATCACTGATCCCACAATCCAACCCACTGATCCATCACTTATCCCACGATCAGTGTCAATTTCCCCTGCACCGGTTTTCCCAGATCCCATCTCCTACCCCCACCCCATCCCCAACCTTCCCTCCTGTCAGGCACCTTCAAAGTTTGGTTACCTGGTGTCTTGTGACTTCAGTGCTGGTGACTGTCTGATGTGGATATTTAGCTCTATCAGTCCTTAACATCACTGATGTACTTGAGTTCCCTTGATTCCTGCCTCTGCTGCTTCTCCCGGCCCCTGCCCCGTCACTCTAGTTCTCTCCTTCTCCCCATACTTGGGATCAAGGGTGATCCAGGCATGCCCTGGCCCTTCAATCCATACACAACTCAGTCCAACATGAACAAGCTCTCCAAAGAGCAGAGAGCCAGAAAGTGCTTTCGGCCTCACGGAGCTTCGCCAGCCTCCGAGGATGACTGCATCCACATCTGTTTCCCTCACAGTGACCGTATCCAGTTATCAACGCTGCAAAACCTGTTCCGGCAGCAGGAAAGGCAGTGCCACTATTACCTGAACAGCTCACAGCTCACCAGCCTCAGACCCCAGCAGCTTGAGAGTTACCCTGAAGTCACACATTTTGGATGTGAACAGTGAATGTCCAGTCTCAGGAGCTCAGTCAGGCATGGGCAGAGCTAAGGCTCTACAGGTTTCCTTCTCTCCTTGGCATGGGCCCTGTCTTGCTCTGTGGTGAATTACCAGAGGACATGTGTCGGCAGAAGCCTCTCAGTGCTTCCTCCAAAAGCAAATGTACAATGTGCACGTTAAGAAATTACAGCTTTGAATCCTCAATGCTTACATGTTTTTAGGGTCACTTTCCAGTAAATCCAACAAGAAAGGAAACAGGCAGGATGAAGTCTTTAGAGTTTTTGGAAACAGAAACGACGGCAGCATAGTTCAGGAACACTGCAACTGCTTCCAGATACTGCCCAGCACTAATGTGAGAACCACCACCACAAAAGGGTATGCAGGAGAGGCCAGAACACAGAGCCAGGGTGTGCATGAGAGCGGGAGCACACAGCCGGGATGTACATGAGACCAGGAGCACAGAGCCCGAGGTGAGCCACGAGAGCAGGAGCACACAGCCCGGGGTGTGCATGAGACCAGGAGCACAGAGCCTGGGTGTGCATGAGAGTCGGAGCACACAGCCTGAGATGTACCTGAGAGTGGGAGCACAGAGCCCGGGGTGTGCATGAGAGAAGGAGCACAGAGCTCAGGGTGTGCACGAGCAGGAGCATAGATCCGGGATGTACATGAGACCAGGAGCACAGAGCCGGGGTGAGCACAAGAGCGGGAGCACACAACCTGGGGTGTGCATGAGAGAGGGAGCACAGAGCCTGGGGTGTGCATGAGAGTGGGAGCACAGAGCCCGGGTGTGCACGAGAAAAGGAGCACAGAGCCCGGGTGTGCACGGAGTGGGAGCAAAGAGCCCGAAGTGTGCCCGAGAAAGGAGCACAGAGCCCGGGGGTGTGCACGGAGCGGGAGCACAGAGCCGGGTGTGCGAGCGGGAGCACAGAGCCCGGGGTGTGCACGAGCGGGAGCACAGAGCCCGGGTGTGCGAGAGGCGGGAGCACACAGCCCAGGGTGTGCACAAGAGTGGGAGCACAGAGCCGGGTGTGCGACGAGTGGGAGCAAAGAGCCCGAAGTGTGCACGAGAAAAGGAGCACAGAGCCGGGGTGTGCACGAGGAGCGGGAGCACAGAGCCCGGGTGTGCACGAGAGAAGGAGCACAGAGCCCGGGTGTGCGAGAGCGGGAGCACAGAGCCCGGGTGTGCACGAGAGCAGGAGCACAGAGCCCGGGTGTGCACGAGCAGGGAGCACAGAGCCCGGGTGTGCATGAGAGCGGGAGCACACAGCCCAGGGTGTGCACGAGAGTGGGAGCACAGAGCCGGGTGTGCGAGGCGGGAGCACAGAGCCCGGGTGTGCACGAGAGCGGGAGCACAGAGCCCGGGTGTGCACGAGGCGGGAGCACAGAGCCCGGGTGTGCACGGAGCGGGAGCACACAGCCCAGGGTGTGCACGAGGAGTGGGGAGCACAGAGCCCGGGTGTGCACGAGAGCAGGAGCACAGAGCCCGGGTGTGCACGCGAGCAGGAGCACAGAGCCGGGTGTGCACGAGAGTGGGAGCACAGAGCCCGGGTGTGCATGAGGCGGGAGCACCGAGACCGGGTGTGCGAGAGTGGGAGCACTGAGCCCGGGTGTGCACGAGAGCGGGAGCACAGAGCCTGGGTGTGCACGAGGCGGGAGCACAGAGCCCGGGTGTGCACGAGGTGGGAGCACAGAGCCGGGTGTGCATGAGAGCAGGAGCACCGAGCCCGGGTGTGCGAGAGCGGGAGCACAGAGCCGGGTGTGCATGAGAGCGGGAGCACAGAGCCCGGTGTGCAGAGGCGGGAGCACAGAGCCCACAGAGCCCGGGGTGAGCGCTGGTGTATGACACATGCACTGAGGCTGCAGCTCACGCACAGCTCTCAGAACTCACCCTTTGATTTTACTCAATGTCCCCAAACAACACGCTATAAAAGTGATGTTTTGAACAGTCACTAAGACTGAAGAGACTCAGCAGATATTCCTTACAGAAGACGGACCCAAGCTTCTACACAGGTAAGAGCTTCTGAAGACCGATCATAGAAACAGATGTTCTTGCAAGCATAAGAGTTAAACCAAAATCCAATTTAGGAGCTAGATGCTGGGTCCAACAGAGAAGGGGTGGTCTTCAGGGGCCCTGTGTCCCCTGGGCCCATCCATAGCTGCCGACACACACACCTGTCAGGTCACTGGACTTGTCCACTGTCCCCTGGTCGTAGCACTCCAGAGCCAGATTCACAGCTGTAAGCAAGTGGGCAGTGCAGGGAGCCAGCAGTCCCAGGTCAGAACAGAGAGCAGAGAGCGGCGCACCCCAAGGCCTCCCCAGCCCTCAGAGGTCACCAGGAAAACAGAACAGTGGAGGGAAGGGGTGCCAGACCGGGCAGCCTGAGAGTGGACAGCACAGAGGTGTCTCAATGCACAGCTGCCGTCTGTCTCGATTCAGGCCCTAGAGGAGAGGACTGTGGTCATGGAAGTCCAGTGTCACAGGCCAACTGCCTACACGTGAGCCTGCCCTGCATCTTAAGAAATGGGGTCTTCTCTGAGGGGAGAAGGCAGAAGCACCGCCCACAGGAGTCTGATGGCCGCACGCAGGTGCGTGGAAGGTCACCTGCCCTCCACGCGACTCCATGCTGCGTCCACCTACCACTGTCCATGGGCTGGACGTCTCACCACTTACTCATGACCCCTACCATTCGCCTCTGGAAAGGCAGACTGTTTACAGTCTTTGTCGTGGTTTCATTTATAAGTACTTGATTCTCTTTGGTGCTGTCTCAAGTAGAATTGCATTTTTAATTTCATTTTCGGACTATTCATTAATAGCAGCAATGCAACTTATTTTTATACCCTGTAACTTTGCTAGCGTCACTTGCTCTTGGCTTGGAGCTCTGGGGTGTGTAGCTTCTCTGAGGATCCCTACATGTAAGAGTTTGTTGCCTTGGAGAACAGACACATGCCTGTGTCATTATCACTCTGATTTTTCTTGCCCAACTGTTTTGCACTAAACTTCGCACACTGTGTTATTTGGAAACCACTGGAGCCGGCCATGACAAGCTGCAGTGGAGGGACACTTAGCCTTGCAGAGGACACAACTCTGAACAGCAGACATTCACAGGGTGCTGGGAGAACTTTCAGCCAGGATGGGGCACTGGCTGCAGAATCCAGGAAATTTCTATGCAATGGCCAACAGCCAGCGTCACTATTCAACCCAAGGCTAATGGTCAATGTTCCCACTCCCACACTCCCACATCTGCTGAAAGTGAGGGACAATGGCCTGCAGACTCACAAGTTTGACTCCATTTCACAAGCAGAAATTCACTGCAGTGCCAGGCATGATGCCAACCTTCAGCTGGCTGTATCAACCAGGGCCAGGGCTCAGGGTCGGAGCTGGTCACTCTGAACATGGCAACAACAGCCACCCTACAGAAATCCAGAAGCTTTGCGAGGGACAGGCACAGGGGTCATGAGAGACCAGCCCACAGTTGTAAACTGCCGGGGTGTGCACCCAGCCCACAGTTGTAAACTGCCTGGGGTGTGCAAGTCCTGGCACGTGTACCCAGCTCATGGCCCTCAGTCACCCGAATTCTAGAAGGAAACGTTCCTGCTCAAGATCCCAGGAAGCCAGGGTGTGGGGTCAGCTGGCGGGGGCTGGCTTTCAACAGACAAGAACCAGGTCCTTCTGCTGCTCACCACACCCCAGAAGCTGCCACCAACCACCTACATCTCAGCCTCAGAGCAGAGTGTGAGAAGCAAAGCCAGCACCTGTCTCGACTCTGGCACAGTTGCAGGTGACACTACCTCCTGGGAAACTCCACTAACACAGCAGCCAGCACGTGACAGTGACGAATGGGCACCTGAACACATTACCTGTCGAGTACGCAGGTCTGCATGTGTTGGTTGGCGACGACATTTTACCCAGCTCTGGGAACTGTGCTGTGTCCCTGGGAATTCACGGACTGATGCCTTGGCTCCCAGGGCTGAGACGGGAGGGCTACAATGGAGACCAAGGCATCTCTGAGATGACCCCAGCTGAGCAATGGCATGGGGGGGTTGGCCCTGGTGGAGGCCACAGGTGGCTATCACCAGAGTCCTTACAGGAGCAGCAGTGACCACCAGAGGCCACTGGCCACCAGCAGCCACCCTGCCCTGGCTCCCCAGCTTCCAGAAGAAGCATCTTTGCAGGCTGCAGGTGGTGACCTGTGCCAGGGACACTTCTCACAGGGAGACCTGCTCCAACCAGCCATGCCAAAGAGTGTGTGAATCCAGAAAGCATAAACTACCATTTCAATTTGAAAATAGAAACGATCAACTGTATCCTCATTTTCTAAACCATTCACTTTTCTTCAAATTTTTGTGCCCGTCATATGAAATGTTTGAAAAGAAATGTGCATCTCACCAGTGAGGCAGCTGTCCATACAGAATGGGGACGGTATTTTTGCATCCTGATCAAAAGCAGAAATCCGTTGCTAGGTGCCCAAGCAGCTGGTCCTGGGAGAACAGAGCTGAGGCCAGCAGAGGGCGCGAGCCAGCCTGCCTGCCTGCCTGCCTCCCCTTCCTGCCTGCCTGCCTGCCTGCCTGCCTGCCTGCCTGCCTGCCTGCCTCCCTGCCTGCCTGTCTGCCAACTGCCAGCGCTTTGATTAACAAAAACCTCTTCTCATGCCCTATCCTCCACACTTCTCCAAAAATCTCAGGCCTCACACCTAGATCCAGGGAACTCGGTCCCTACTAATGACAAGGCAGTTCTCCAAATTCAGGGCCCTCTCATTCGTTTTCATCTCCAATCTCCAGGCATGCATCACCAGCTATCCAACTTGGACAAGCTGACTTGTCATAAAGGAGGGACGGCACATAAAAATGAGGTGGGCTCGGCACCTCTGGACAGTGCCGCGAGCACAGAGCCAGCGTGTGCATTCTTGTGGCGAGAACGCAGTAGAGAATGTGCAGGCTCAGCCCCACGGAGCTGGCGGGGCATGTCTGGGGCTGGCAGACACCAAGTAAGCTGTCAGGCCAGGCACAGACAAGACACCCCACCCCACCCCGTGCTCCTGCTCGGTGGACGTTTAGGTCCACTCCCCGCAGGAGTTGTGAGATGGCCACAAGTGCTGCCTGTGTCTGGTTTCAGAAACTGGATATTCCTTTTCTCAGTCAATCTACCTAAAAGTGCGTCCCAATTACTGACCTTTCTAAAAGAATCGGCTTTCGATGTCACTGGTTGTCCTCACTGATTTTCAGCCCTCTTGTGTGCACTCTGGTCTTTACAGTTTTCTTCCTTCTGCTCAGCCAGGATTCAGCCTCCTATTCTTCTCCTAATTCCTTAAGTGGCATGTTTAGGGTATCAATCTCAGCTCTGCCTTGTTCTGTGACATTACATTTGGGCTAAGCTGGAAAGTGCATTCTGGTTTTCTTGTCTCCAGATGTTTTGCTTCTTAGTGGGAACAAGCTGTTAGGACTAAGCCTGGGTCACTACGCTGGGCCGCTGGGTGTTTTCTTATTTCCTGGGATTTCTTCCTTCCTCACTCTACACACACAGGTGGCTGGCCAGGACTTGCTGCACCCCGCCCCACTCTGTGACACAGGATCCGTCCTCGCTTTGGGGGATGAGCTTCAGGACCCTGCACGTGACCTTGGTCACCCCTGTGCGTCTGAGAGGACAGTGCCTCTGGGGAGGGCCTGTGTGTCTCTGGGTCTGCTGCCTGTCTTTATGGTAACTGATTTTTAAATCAAGATAATAATATTGCACAGCATGTGAAGACTGCAAGATTCAAGTTTCAGTGTCCATACAGCTTTCCTGGAAACAGTAGTCTTTGTGAATTAAATGCTGCCCAGGGCTGCCGGCTGTACCCCAGGGGCAGGATAAACACAGCAGAACCTGTGGAGCTCATGAGGCCCCGAACACCCAGACTTCCAGAGTCTGGCGGCAGCTCCTGTCGGGAGAACTCACCTCTCCCGTGACACCTGCGGGCAGTGCAGCCAGGGGCAGGCACTGGGACAGGTGTGGGCAGACACGTGACTCTTGGCCTCACGCCACACCCAAGGGAGGGCACCACCCTCACCGCCCTCCTTACTGCAGCTCAGACAGCAATAAGAAGCTGAAGCAATGGCCCCCAGGTGTCCCCACACTCATTCAGAATGAAGCACAGCAAACAGAGCCCAGCTCTCATGGTGGAGAACATCCCCCACCCTGAGGGGGCTGCAGTGCGCCTCGCTGACGCTATGGACAAACCCGTTCTCTCTGGGTCACCTCAGCACAGCCATTTTTGTGTTGATATGACCTGATATATACAGAGAAGCCCCTGCCCCTAACAGCTGCTGCACTTCCAACATCATTTAAGCAATCAGCTCAAACACCATCTACACACCTGGCACAACAGATGTGTGGATCTGCCTCTCCTAACCAGGACCAGTCATCACTGGTGGAGGAGAATGTTCAGTTTGGGACTTGTGAGCAGAGTCCACAGCTCACAGCCAGGGAAGGCGAAACGAGCGTTCATCCAGCAGTTGCACTGCAGTCAGAGATTACCGATTTGTCACTGATGAGTCAGCGACTGAACTGTCTCAGCTGAAAAGGGCCTTGAGAATTTCACAGTCCACACTACCTTTCCTTTTCTGCAAACAAGTCCTACTTCACATAAATCAGCAGACCAAAGCACAAGAGCAAACCCCAGCAGGTAACTCCTGGAACCTGGGAGAGACTGGAACCCCATCCGCTACGACCCTCTGTGATACGGCACAGGACAGAAGCTTCTCCTGGTTCTTTGGTCACAGGCTCCCAGCAGGGCAGAGCAAGACATTCGTGGCCTCAATCCAGACCAGTGTACCCTGGCTGCTAAGATCACTCTTCCTGAGCACTCCCTTTGCTCTAACAGGTCGCAGTTTCAAACACCTGCTGAATCTCCTCAGGCCCCCTAAGTTCCACACCAAGTGTTTGTGGTGGAAGCTGCTCTATGGCCAGGTCCTGCTTTAGGGAGTTGGCGAGCACCCAGCTTCTCGCCAGAGACACACTGCCACTGGCACACCTCCTGTGTTCACCATGCCCCCTCCTGTGCCCCGGGGCCCTCAGGACAGATAGCAGGTCTGGCCCTAAGCACTAAGGTTCGCTGGCTATGGAGGGAATCCCCGCCACTATGATCTGTTGGTTAGCCATGGCTTCATAAGCTTGTATGCCCCTTCGGGGCCAAGACAGTAGTACACTGGCCTTGTACATGGCTGAGCCCAGTTCAATCCCCCACCACATATGGACTCTTGGCACCACGAGGAGTAACCCCTGAGCAAAGAGCCAGGAGGAAGCCCTTAGCACCACCAGGTGTGGCCTAAAAGCAAACAAAACCCCCGGGGGTCCCTTCACTTGCTGCGTACAAGAGGATAGGGTGAAGTTTTCCTGGTCCTTTATCCACCATGCTCTCATCATTTTCCTTGGCCTGGATGCTGTTTGCACTGATGCAGGAACACGGCCCTAGCCTGCGTGACTGTTTCTCCCCTTTCGCTCTGGACCTGGGCTTCCCTGAGAGCTCACGCGTGTCTTGGTGGGCTGTCTGCTCCGTCCAGTCACGTGTGGCCTTGGATAGTAAAGCTCAGTCCACTGACATTTACAGAACTATAAGAAAGAACTTGTTGCCATTTTTCTATGTGAATTTTGGTCGTTTTTCCCTTTAACATTGTGGTGTTATGTTGTTTGTTTGTTTTTTAATGGGTCCATTCAGTAGTCCTTGCAAGTTGATTTAAAAGCAACACGTCTTCAGCTGTTGTTTTTCTAAGAATGCTTTTATCCATCCCTTAAATCTGAGTTATAACTTGCAAGATAAAAGATTCTTATTTGCAAGTTCTTTTCATTCAGTACTTGGAATGTATCATTCCATTCTGTTCTTGCAGTTTCATTTGAGAAATCCAATGTGAATATTTTGTTTCCCTTGTATTTGAGTCCTTACTTCTCCCTTGATGTTGTAAGAAATTTCATCTTACTCTTTGATTCTTTCCCTATATGTGCACCTGGATGATACTTGGGATTTTTGGCACCTGAGAACCACTGGGGGGAGCATTGTGGGGTCACAGAAAAGCATGGGTGAGGTCATACGGGATGGTTGTGAGGTCACAGGAGAGCATGGGTGAGATCACGGGATGGTTGTGAGGTCACAGCGGAGCATGGGTTAAGTCACAGAGGATGGTTGTGGGTTCACAGGAGATGGGGGGGTGTGGTTAGTGATAAAAATGCAAATAGGCTGGGGCCGGAGAGATAGCCCAGTGGGTAGGGTGTTTGCCTTGCACGCAGCCGGCCCATGCAGGCCTGGGTTCGATCCCCAGCATCCCATATGGTCCCCAGAGCACCGCCAGGAGTAATTCCTGAGTGCAGAGCCAGGAGTAACCCCTGAGCATTGCCGGGTGTGACCCAAAAAAAAAAAAAAATGCAAATAGGGCTGGAGTGATAGTACAGCCCTATTTGGTATAGTGATAGTACAGTGGGAGGGTGTTTGCTTTGCACGCCGACAACCCAGGTTTGATGCCCAACATCCCATTTGGTCCCCAAGAACCGCCAGGAGTAATTCTTGAGTGTAAAGTCAGGAGTAACCCTAAAGATTGCCAGGCTGACCCAAAAAGGTAAAAAAAAAATCACAAATAGAACTAATGAGTGTGATTTTATAATGCACTCAACAAGGGCCTAGGAATTCCAGTCCCAGACTGCACCATACCGGGCATCTGTGTGAGATGCAGGTCCGGCACAGGGCAGCGGCCGAAGATTGTTGTTCGGAGACCATAGCAGGGTGCATGTCTGGATATCTGAGGGATCCAACCTAGACCCTCATACGTGCAGGACGCTCTGGGGACCCAACGCAGACACCAATACTTGCAGGCATTTGATCCGCTGGGCCCTGAGACCATCTTTAAGGAAAGCTGTGGAGGTGGGTGATTCCTGGCACATTCTTAATTTCAGCACCTTGTGTGAGGGACCTGAGGGCCCTACTGAAGGTTCCCCAGGAAGGGCTAGGAGGGGCATCACAGGAGTGTGTCCCAGGCAGTACAGAGACAGAAACACTTCAGGAAAGGGGAGGAGAAGCAGGCACGGACAGGCAGGAGCCAGACATAGAGCATCAGAGCGGCAGTGCAGGGTGGGAACCAGGAGAGAGCACCCTTCGCTGCAAGTCGGAGAGCCAGCAAGGAGAACTCTGGGCTTGACAAAAGCACGCTGAGAAGTAAGGCGATAAAAATGGCTCAGAGGCGCAGCCCAGCAGCTGTGTGTAGGATGCTTCAAGCGGAGAGAGGCCGGAGGCGGGAGACCTGCCGAAGGAGGCTGTGATTCTATCTCGTGTGCAGTCCTTCCAGGACACCCACTTAGGTGGGCGGGCGCATGCCGTGGCCCATACCATGGCCTCTAGCTGCACGTGTGCATCCCAGGAACCTGCACTCTGATCTCCGTGCCGGCATCGAGACGCCAGTGCTCCAGGGGCTCCAGGTGAAGCACGTGAGCCGAGAGAGAAGCAGCGGTGGACCCGGCTGTGAGCCTGTGTTACCACTCTGCTTCACGGTTCTCCTCAGACCATGTTTCCTCCCTGAAACTGCAGTTCCAAGTGGCCTCCCCGGCAGTGGGTCCTGTTCCCCAGCAGCTGCCCTCACCACTCAGCCAGCCTCCAGCCCCTTCAGGGTGGGCTCGCACTCGGCTCCTTGGGCCCTCTCCCGAGGCCGCCATCTCCCAGCTGCCTCAGCCCAGCTATCACTGAGTCGGGGTGTGTGTCGCTCCATCTCTGACACTCATCCCAGCGAGGATGTCCCTGCTGCCACACGCAGGGTCTGGCACACCAGAATGTGCGAATACGTAGACGAGAGATGGACAGAAGATGGGCTCTGCAGGGACACACCCACAGATGGGCACCCCAGACCTCCCAGAGCACCAGCTGCTATTTTCCCAGCTACTGCACGTGACAGGCAGATTCACGGAAGGTCCTGGCCTGGGCCTCGTGAGCTGCACACACACTTCAGATGCCGTCGGTGCCGCCCCAGACCCCAACACTCACCCCCGCCCCGAGAGGCCCAGCGGGAGACCTCAGTGCCCCTTGGCTTCAGGCTGCTCATCCCACACCCTCCCTAGGGGGCTCCACAGGCACCTCTGCTCCCACAGGACTCTGCACATGCCTGTCTTCAACTCCCCAGTGGCAAATCCATAGGGAGCCCAGAGTGAACAAGGAACATCAGACAGGACTTGTGGTCTGCTAACTCACCTGCACCTCATGTGCCATGACCTGATATGACCGACACTGTCTGTGTCGGGTCTACCCGGGACCCTCAGAGCCAGGACGGAGCAGCAGGAAGGTTGAGACTGGAGCCCAGAGAGAGAGAAACAGAGAGGGAGGGAGCGAGAGAGAGAGAGAGAGAGAGAGAGAGAGAGAGAGAGAGAGGGAGGGAGAAACATAGAGAGAGGGACAGAGAGAAACAGAGAGAAAGAGAGAGAGAAACAGAGAGGGAGAGAGAGGGAGAGAGAGAAATAGAAACAGAGAGAGGGAGAGGGAGAGAGAGGGGAGAGAGAGAGGGGAGGGAGAGAGGGTGAAAAACAGAGAGAGAGGGAGAGAGGAGGGAGGGAGAGGGAGAGAGGAGGAGAGAGAAACAGAGAGAAACACAGAGAGAGAAACAGAGAGAGGGAGAGAAACAGAGAAACAGAGAGGGAGAAAGAGGGAGAGAGAGAGGAGGGAGGGAGAGGGAGAAAGAGAGAGGGAGGGAGAGAGGGAGAGAGAGAGAAGAGGGAGGGAGAGGGAGAAAGAGAGAGGGAGAGAGAGGGAGAGAAACAGAGAGAGGGAGAGAGAGGGAGAGAGAGGGAGTGGTACATTGCTCCTGTGGCCTACAGCCTGGGCTCTGACCCTAACATGGGGGAGGGTCCTGTCCTAACCGGCAATAAAGACCAGCTCGCGAGAAAGGTGCCCCTGAGCCAAGATTCCTCGCTGTGGGATCAGGGAGCAGGCAGGGGCCTGGAGACCACCTCTGCACTCGCTTAAGGATCAGAAGGAGCCGGATGGCTGTGGACGTGCTGGAGGCAGCCCCCAGACCCCATGCTCGAAGGGGTAGGACAGGTGTGAGACTCCGGGGCAGGGAGCAGCCGGGAACCGCTTCCAGTCTCAGCCGCTCAGCCAGTTCCGTCTCCAGCGACGCCAGCTTGGGCTCAGGACGCGGGCTCCAGAGAACAGCTATTTCCAGACTGGACATTTTTCAGCACTAAATTTAGCCAGCTCGACTTTCTTCAATGCTCTCTCCCCATTAACCCTGCGAGAGGGAATCTACATGCCATTAGGGAGTGGGAACAGCGCGTCCCCAGGCAGGGGGTGGGAGAGCAGAGCTGCCTGAGCAGGAATGGCAGGGACACGCAGAGACGTGGGTGGCGGGTCCAGGTTTGCGACCGCAGAGGCAAGCCCAATCGGTCGGTGCTGGTGGTGGTGGGAATGAGCTCACCTTGGCCGATGTGCCTGTCCACCACCAACTCCCTGTGCTGCTGGCCTGCGTGCTTGCCTTGGGGTGTCTGGGGCTAGACACCTGCTGTGCCCACACACACCTGGAACCACCTATAAGTCATGTGACCCATGCAATTCCTCTGACCGTCCCAACTCTGTGAGTAGGACATGACTTTCCCAAACTCTGCAGGTACCAAGAGTACATGGCCCCTTCCCTGGCTTCTGATGTGGCTCCTCCTACTGCTCAGATGCTCATAAAACTCATTCCCATGCACACCGGGCAGCACCTGCCTCTCCTGACCACCTCAGCACAGGTCCAGGCCCATGGCCAGAAGCAAAGGGACCCCCACAGGTGACGGACCCTGTAGTCCACCACTGTGACCGAATGGACATCAGGTGCCCACAGGCTGGAGGAGACCAGGAAATGCAGACCCTCTGTGCTGCCTCAAGCCTCCAGAGCAAGACCGAGGAAAGAGACTGTGGAAAAGCACCACAGACACCTCAGATACTTAGACACTCCCTGGCCCAGACCTGGGAGCAGAGGGTGGCCTGCACACCAGACTCGGCTTTTAGTCATCACGCCTGTGGCTGCTGGTTCACCCAAGCCAGGAAACTCTGCTCCTGGGGACATGCTCGAGAAATGTGTGGACTTTCAAAAGCACAGAAGCACCCTCAGACAACGACCCAACACTAAACAGCAACATTAATGCCGAGCAACGGGTTCTGAGAAACAGCACACACAGGTGTATCATGCACAACTATGAGTCGGTCAAATATTCCAAAACATACTCAATTCTCAGGGATCCCATTTTGGCTTAGAAAGAAGACTAAAAAGAAGGCCATGACACAGGGGCCAGAGAGATAGCACAGCGGGTAGGGCGCTTGCCTTGCACGCGATCAACCCGGGTTTGATCCCGGCATCCCATATGGTTCTCCGAACACCGCCAGGAGTGATTCTTGAGTGCCAGGAAGAACCTGAGCATTGCCAGGTGTGACCCAAAAAAGCAAAAAAAAAAAAAAAAAAAGGCCATGAAACAGAGCATAACTATGCCAGGCCTGTGTCTCTGCTCACTTGTGTGTCTAAGTCTGAACACTAGGCAGATTTAACAGCCAGAATACAGAAGCACTGCACGGAAACCAGACTCACTGTCAACCACTCACTAGCTAAGGGAGAGGACAGGTGAGCTCAGGTGAGAAGAGTTTGAAAGGGAATCAGGGAAGCACGGCAGCCATGGAAACGCTCTCTTGGACACAGCTCTGGCCAATGCAAGCTGCAGCGCTGAACAGACAGAGCCAGGCTGCAGGACAAGAGAGCCGTGAGCTGCTGGACCCTGTGGCAGGTGGTCCCAGGCACACCCACCATCTGCCTTTGGATGAAACTTCGCCAGCACACACTAGGCAGCACTTCCTCTGAAAGAACATCATCAAAGAGAGGCGACAAGGCACTTCTCGCCTCCAAAGCACAGCTCAGCACTTACCTGGAACGTCTGCTCAGCTACCAGCCCCTGACATCCACACCTCCCAGGCTACGTGCCCCATTCCTCGGACTAGAGCTGGTGGCCTAGGAGAGGCTGGGTGCTGAGTGGAACAGGCCAAGGTGGAGATAGATGGGACCGTGACCTTCTCTGGGCCCAGCACAGGCACCTCTCAGAGCTGGCACAGCTGCGCCCGGCCTGCCTGGGATGTTCTCAGCTTTCCTTGGGCACTGGGCCTGGTGTGGAACCACTGAGGTCTTCCCTCCTAGCTCAGGCGGAGTGTGCCTGGGATGAAAGCAGACACCAGGTGGCCCCACCAGACCTGAGGGCAAGTTCTACCTGCCATCAGTGGGAGGGTTCTGACTCTGGGCCGATAAGCTCAGGAAGCTCCAGAGGGTGGCAGGCTCTGGGTGGTGCATTCACTTCCCATCTGCCTTTTCTGAGCCCCTCCGAAAACTTTACTGAGTGGAAGCACAAAGCAGTCCTTCAAAACCCCACCGCCAAGCATCGGAGAGACGGCACAGGGGCCAGAGCACATGGCCTGCCTGCGGCCAAAGCCAGGCAGACCCCAGCATCTTGGGCACTGCCTCAGAAGTCTCAGCACTTCCAAGGTGGTCAGAGTCACCCCAGCACCTCAGAGCAGGAGCAACCCCACACCCTCGGGCGCTCACACCTAACTTCCAACCCTGTTGGCCAAGAATTGTTATGTGTAGGTTCAGGGCCCCTTGGCCCCACTTGGGAGCAACCCCTGCCCCAAGACAGCATTGACACCCTGTTGACAAGGGGTACGGCAAACATCCGCTCAACTAAGAAGGGCCCCACTGGCAGCCAGGAGGTGGGCTTCGATGACAGAGCAAGGCCTGGTCTCGTCTGCAGACAAAGCAAACAGGTTCACAGAATCGCCCTCACCTCCTGGCCCTGGGTCTGTCCATGAGTGAGGCATGAGGCAGAACAGGGCACCACCAAAGAGGGGCAGAAACAGGGCTATACACCACAGATGCCCCATGGGTCAAATCAGGCCTGTTCTCATCCTGTCAGCTGGGATGACAGCTACATGGGCAATGTGGTTACATGGATGACAATTCCATGGGGTGTCACTATTATGTGAAATGACAGTTACATAGGATGACATGGTTGTTACATGGATAACGTCATGTGGGGTGACAATTATGTGGGATGACGGTTACAAGGATGGCACTATTATGTGGGAAAACATGTTATGTGGGGCAATATTGTTACAGCAACAGTGCAGTCATGTAGGATGATAGTTATATGCAAAACCCTTACATGGTTACAACCTGGTTACATGGGATGACAGTTACATGGGTGATACTATGTGGGACATTACATGGGAGAATCCAGTTACATGGAATAACATGGTTACATGGGACAATGCAGTTCCACAGAATGACATGGTTATATGGGATGACAAATTCTACAGGATAGTCACGTGAATATCACAATCAGCTGAGACAGCAGACTCAGCTAGGAGAAACTCAGGCACTATGGAAACAAATATTGTGGCAGCAAAGCCACGTCAGAAGACCCTGATTCTGTATGGCACTCAGGGAAAGCACCTGCCTGGAAAAACATTGAAACACACTTTTCACGCAAGGCCACAAAGCTCTAGGAGTGGCTGTGGCTGTCCGGGGAGGCAGCAACATGTTCTCCCTGAGAGCCACTTTCACTGGGAGGGTCAACCCTGCCCTGGACCAACCCTGGGTAGTGCAAGGGGCACACTCAGCACTGTGAAGGCCTCAGGAAAGAAAGGGTCCTCCACACAAAAGCTGACAAATTGCACCGTGTTATGCAGCCTTACCACCTGGGATGAACACACTACAACATGGGAAGAGGGAGGGAAAGAGAACCAAGCTGCATACCAATCCCACACCACAGACAAGAAGAACCCAGATCCATGAGGAGCACTCTGGACCACAGGGAGCACCCAGATCCACATGGAGCACTCAGATCCACGGGAAGCACTCTGGCTCATGGGGAGCACTCAGAAACTCAGGCACTATTCTGTATGGCACTCAGGGAAAGCACCTGCCTGGAAAAACATTGAAAACACACTTTTCACGCAAGGCCACAAAGCTCAAATTCGAATATGCAATACCCTTACATGGTTACATGTAAGGGAATGTTATGTGAAATGACATTCGAAAACTCAGGGGTTATTCCTGGCTCTTTGCTCAGGAATTACTCCTGGCGGTACTCTGGCACATGGGGAGCACTCAGAAACCCAGGCACTATTCTGTATGGCACTCAGGGAAAGCACCTGCCTTCGAAGCGGAGCATTCGAATGTGGAGCATTCTAATCCACAAATCCACAGCTACCCATCAGAATGAGCAGAGGGCAGTCAGTGGCCCAGAGCATTTCAGGAGCCTAAGCACAGCAGACAACTCACTCATCCTCACAGAACTGTGATCCTCGCCCACTCCCCTTGAGTGCAAGGACTGTTGGGGTTTCGCAGACCACATGTCTGTAGGACCTCTTTTCCTTTGCTTCTAATGATGGTGATATTGTTACATGTCTTTTTGTCCACATAGTAACATCACACACTAAACTGACCACCAAAGGCTGGAAATGTAACAGTTAACAATTCATGAAAATGTATATATTGTCTATAGAATAGATTCTATACTAAGAATCTGTATAAGAAAACACAGTCAAAAGTGCTGAGAAATTGGTTCAGAAACTGTCAAAATATTGCCAAGAATGTCAGAAAGTAGGAAATTGTCCTTAAAAAGCCAAAGTTTTGGGGCCAGAGCGATAGCACAGCGGGTAGGGTGTTTGCCTTGCACGAGGCTGATAGGGGTTCAATTCCCAGCATCCCATATGGTCCCCTGAGTACCACCAGGAGTAATTCCTGAGCAAAGAGCCAGGAATAACCCCTGAGCGTCACCGGGTGTGACCCAAAACGCAAAAAAAAAAAAAAAAAGCGCCAAAGTTTTCATGTTAGAGGAAAACAGAAGGCCCATAACCCTCAGGAGTTAGTATGTAATCTCAGCAGGAGACTTTCCATGCAGCAGCAGGAGATGGCTGAATATGAACTCATCGCTCATTCAAATAATGTCCACTACAAACCAGGGAAAAACCGGGGACTGCTGAGCACTCTGTTCTCTGGACCTGCGGCCCCAAAACAGAGTGGACACTGGACACCCATCCTGGGGCCCCTGAGACAAACACGCGGGTACTGGACACCCATCCTGAGCCCTGAGACAAACCTCCTTGCAGTGGACACCCATCCTGGGCCCTGAGACAAACCTCCAGGCAGTGGACACCCATCCTGAGCCCTGAGAAAACCTCTGGGCAGTGGACACCCATCCTGAGCCCTGAGAAAACCTCTGGGCAGTGGACAACCATCCTGGGCCCTGAGACAAACCTCCAGGCAGTGGACACCCATCCTGAGCCCTGAGAAAACCTCTGGGCAGTGGACAACCATCCTGGGCCCTGAGACAAACCTCCGGGCAGTGGACACCCATCCTGAGCCCTGAGACAAACCTCCTTGCAGTGGACACCCATCCTGGGCCCTGAGACAAACCTCCGGGCAGTGGACACCCATCCTGAGCCCTGAGACAAACCTCCGGGCAGTGGACACCCATCCTGAGCCCTGAGACAAACCTCCAGGCAGTGGACACCCATCCTGAGCCCTGAGAAAACCTCTGGGCAGTGGACAACCATCCTGGGCCCTGAGACAAACCTCCGGGCAGTGGACACCCATCCTGAGCCCTGAGACAAACCTCCGGGCAGTGGATGTTCCTCACAACATGCCAAAGGCTAAGTCACAGGACAGGCCGATAATGTCACCAACTTGCAGGGCACAGCCAGAGGAAGCAACCATGCAGGAGGCCCAAACGGATGGGTGTGAGGGTGCCAGAGAGAGCAGCGAGCTCAGCCCAGCTCTGCATGAGGAGACCGAAGCTTCAATTTCTGGGACCACGTGATCCCCCAAGCATGAAGGACGTGATCCCCAGCAAGAAATCAGGAGTAAGCCTTCCATGCATGGTCTCAAAAATAGAGAGGAAGGGGGGGAGCAGCAGACAGTACAAAGGCACTTTCCATTCATATGGTTGGCCCTAATTCAATCTATCTCCAGCACTGCAGGGTTCTCCAAGCACTGTTAGGCGCTGTCCCCGAGTAGAGCCAGGAGTTAGCCCCTGAGCACCACCAAGTGTGGTTCCAAACGAAACCAACAAACAAAACAATAAATAAGAGGGAAACAGAAAAGGATGAAAGGGAAAGACCTAGGCGTGGTGGCAGGCCCTGTGACTGAGTCACCACAGGCAACAGGCAGGAATGGAGTGGAGAGCTTGGTTTTATCTCTGAGGAGGGCTGGTGCTTGGGAGAACAGAATTGAAAACTCCAAGTTCCAGGCTGCATGAGGCCCTCACAACCCTTCATCATGTGTCCACATCACCATGCACTACCTTCTCATGAACATACACCTCATATCCCACTGTTCATGTCTACACATCTCAGGACAGGTCCACTGTTTATGAACACATGTCACCTCAGGTCCACTGTTTATGAACACATGTCACCTCAGGTCCCACTGTTCATACAGACACGTCACCTCAGGTCCCACTGCTCATGCACACCACGTCACCTCAGGTCCCACTGTTCATGCACACACATCACCTCAGGTCCCACTGTTCATACAGACACGTCACCTCAGGTCCCACTGCTCATGCACACACGTCACCTCAGGTCCCACTGTTCAAGCACACCACGTCACCTCAGGTCCCACTGTTCATGCACACACGTCACCTCAGGTCCCACTGCTCATACACACAGTCACCTCAGGTCCCACTACTCACGCACACACGTCACCTCAGGTCCCACTGCTCATGCACACACGTCACCTCAGGTCCTACTGTTCATGCACACATGTCACCTCAGGCCCCACTGTTCATGCACACACGTCACCTCAGGTCCCACTGCTCACGCACACATGTCACCTCAGGTCCCACTGCTCATGCACACATGTCACCTCAGGTCCCACTGCTCATGCACACACGTCACCTCAGGTCCCACTACTCATGCACACACGTCACCTCAGGTCCCACTGCTCATGCATACACGTCACCTCAGGTCCTACTGTTCATGCACACACATCACCTCAGGTCCCACTGCTCATGCACACATGTCACCTCCGTCCCACCGTTCATACACACCGCCACCTCAGGTCCCACTGCTCATGCACACATGTCACCTCAGGTCCCACTGTTCATGCACACACTTCACCTCAGGTCCCAGTGCTCATGCACACACATCACCTCAGGTCCCACTGCTCATGCACGCACATCACTTCAGGTTCCACTGTTCACGCACACACATCGCCTCAGGCCCCACTGTTCATGCACACACGTCACCTCAGGTCCCACTCTTCATGCACACATGTCACCTCAGGTCCCACTGTTCATGCACATACTTCACCTCAGGTTCCACTGCTCATGCACACACATCACCTCAGATTCCACTGTTCATGCACACACATCACCTCAGGTCCCACTGTTCATGCACACACTTCACCTCAGGTTCCACTGCTCATGCACACACAGTCACCTCAGGTCCCACTGCTCATGCACACACGTCACCTCAGGTCCCACTGATCACGCACACATGTCACCTCAGATCCTACTTTTCATGCACACAGTCACCTCGGGTCCCACTGCTCATGCACACATGTCACCTCAGGTCCCACTGTTCATGCACACACATCACCTCAGGTCCCACTGCTCATGCACACATGTCACCTCAGGTCCCACTGTTCATGCACACACTTCACCTCAGGTCCCAGTGCTCATGCACACACATCACCTCAGGTCCCACTGCTCATGCACACATGTCACCTCAGGTCCTACTGTTCATGCACACACATCACCTCAGGTCCCACTGCTCATGCACACATGTCACCTCAGGTCCTACTGTTCATGCACACACATCACCTCAGGTCCCACTGCTCATGCACACATGTCACCTCAGTCCCACCATTCATACACACACGTCACCTCAGGTCCCACTGCTCATGCACACACGTCACCTCAGGTCCCACTGTTCATGCACACACTTCACCTCAGGTCCCAGTGCTCATGCACACACATCACCTCAGGTCCCACTGCTCATGCACGCACATCACCTCAGGTTCCACTGTTCACGCACACACGCCTCAGGTCCCACTGTTCATGCACACACGTCACCTCAGGTCCCACTCTTCATGCACACATGTCACCTCAGGTCCCACTGTTCATGCACACACTTCACCTCAGGTTCCACTGCTCATGCACACACATCACCTCAGATTCCACTGTTCATGCACACACATCACCTCAGGTCCCACTGTTCATGCACACACTTCACCTCAGGTTCCACTGCTCATGCACACACAGTCACCTCAGGTCCCACTATTCATACACACACATCACCTCAGGTCCCACTGTTCATGCATACACATCACCTCAGGTCCCACTGTGTGACTGTCCTCCTGAGCCTTAGCCTCCAGCTACACTTAGCTTATGTGAAGAGCTGCTCCCTGCCTTTAGGGAATCTCCGGAGCAGATGCAATGGGAGCTCAGGCAGAATTGGATTGATTTCATAGTTTTACATGGCATAATATTTTTATCATGAATCTCACTTGCCCCAGTTTAATATTCTGTTCCCATAGGTCCCTGCGTGGGTACATACATGTGGCTATCCCAAGAGCACTTGGCCAAGTTGGATCAACCATAATGTAATCAATTCTCCTAATTCAGAGACATGCCAGTGAGCCTCCAGGCAAACTGACTTGTCTCTGACTCTAAAGGTAATGCCAAAGTGAATTATTCTGATGGATTCTGGACTTTAGTGAGATCCAGAGTCTGGGATCTGCTAGCTATATATTCGTGGTAAAAGGTTTTAATGCCATTTCCTATAAGTTACATTCTGAACTGCTTTCTGGTTCAGAGATGTAGCCCCTCCTCTGCTAGGGAGATTTTGCCTCAGGGAATCAGCTCTGGCTTTTGTGAAGCTTGAGACATAAAGCCCCACCTGAAGATCTACATTTCAAAAGGGTCAATTGCCTGGCTCCATCTCTAGATAGCCCAGTCTATCATGGGCTGGGCTGGAAGATTTTGGTGGGCTTCTGTCTATAAAGTTACCTAGGAGAAAGAAGAAGGGCTTTTTGCTATTTTTGGCTTCTCTTTGATCTCTTCTCCTCTTCTCTGTTCTCCTCCGGATGGGCCTTAACACGTGGCGAGCCATCTTGGCCAACACGTGGCGGGGCCCAGCCGGGAACCCAAAGACTAGGGATTTTCCTATTGCTGATTTGTATGCCAGAACCTGAAAGTAAAGCTTCTTGAAACTGTGCTGGGTTCTCGTGTCTTTCTCCATCACCGCCCACCAATGACTTGAGACAGAAGGGGATCCTAGACCCTGCTCCCGGATTTTGTCGGGGCACCCAACAGCATACGGGGACACCATTGCGCATACACATGTCACCTCAGGTCCCACTGCTCATACACGGCATTACCACAGGCCTCACTGTTTATGCACACACGTCACCTCAGGTCCCACAGTACATACACGCCATTACCACAGGCCTCACTGTTTATGCACACACATCACCTCAGGTCCCACAGTACATACACACCATTACCAGGGGCCGCACTGTTTATGCACACACGTCACCTCAGGTCCCACTGCTCATACATGCCATTACCACAGGCCGCACTGTTTATGCACACACGTCACCTCAGGTCCCACAGTACATACACACCATTACCAGGGGCCGCACTGTTTATGCACACATGTCACCTCAGGTCCCACTGCTCATACACGCCATTACCACGGGCCGCACTGTTTATGCACACCCGTCACCTCAGGTCCCACTGTTCATACACGCCATTACCACGGGCCGCACTTTTATGCACACATGTCACCTCAGGCCCCACTATTCATATACGCCATTACCACGGGCCACACTGTTTATGCACACATGTCACCTCAGGTCCCACTGTTCATACACGCCATTACCACGGGCCGTACTTTTATGCACACATGTCACCTCAGGTCCCACTGCTCATACACGCCATTACCACGGGCCGCACTGTTTATGCACACGTCACCTCAGGTCCCACAGTACATTCACACCATTACCAGGGGCTGCACTGTTTATGCACACACGTCACCTCAGGTCCCACTGCTCCTACACGCCATTACCAGGGGCCGCACTGTTTATGCACACATGTCACCTCAGGTCCCACTGTTCATACACGCCATTACCACGGGCCGCACTTTTATGCACACATGTCACCTCAGGCCCCACTATTCATATACGCCATTACCACAGGCCACACTGTTTATGCACACATGTCACCTCAGGTCCCACTATTCATACATGCCATTACCCCAGTCTGCACTGTTTATGCACACACATGTCACCTCAGGTCCCACTGTTCATACACACCATTACCACGGGCCGCATTTTTTATGCACACACGTCACCTCAGGTCCCACTGCTCATACACGCCATTACCAGGGGCCGCACTGTTTATTCACACATGTTACCTCAGGTCCCACTATTCATATACGCCATTACCACGGGCCACACTGTTTATGCACACATGTCACCTCAGGTCCCACTGCTCATACACACCATTACCAGGGGCCGCACTGTTTATGCACACACGTCACCTCAGGTCCCACTGCTCATACACACCATTACCACGGGCCGCACTGTTTATGCACACACATCACCTCAGGTCCCACTGCTCATACACGCCATTAACACGGGCCGCACTGTTTATGCACACACGTCACCTCAGGTCCCACAGTACATACACGCCATTACCAGGGCCGCACTGTTTATGCACACACGTCACCTCAGGTCCCAGTGCTCATACATGCCATTACCACAGGCCGCACTGTTTATGCACACATGTCACCTCAGGTCCCACTGCTCATACACACCATTACCATGGGCCACACTGTTTGTGCACACACATGTCACCTCAGGTTCCACTTTTCATACACGCCATTACTACGGGCCGCACTGATTTTGCACACATGTCACCACTGGTTTTACGGTGCCTTAAAATATCTATTCATGAGTTCTGGGTCATTCCGTTTTTTCCTGTCTTATGCAAAGCATATAGTCTATCAATTTAAAGAGCTGATCTAGCATACTTAGAACATTTTTTTAAATGTCCATACAGTTTGGTCATAGCAATAGGACTGGCAGGTAGGACGCTTGCCTAGGTTTGATCCCTCATATCCCATATGGTCCGCCAAACTCCACCAGGTGTGATCCCGAACACAGATCCAAGAGCAAGCCCTAAGCACCATTGGGTGTGTGGGTGGGTGGATGGGTGGATGGGTGGATAGACGGATGGACGGATGGATGGATGGATGGATGGACGGATGGGCAAATCAATGTCTATACATTTCAGAGACAGACTGACTGAAAATGCTTAGTAATTTTTAGCAATGATTTATTTTTATTTCTCTGTTCATAGAGCTTTAGAAAAGTCTTAGCAAAACCATGGCCCAAAGAGAAACCAATCTCCCTCCCACCAAGCAGAAAAATCAAAGTCCAAACTTTTAGAGAAACTTAAGCCCTGACATCCCCTTTGCATGTTAGAGAGAAAATGGAGTCCAGAAAATTTTCCTGGTCTGCAGCCCTGGCAGGGTGATGGAAGCTGCTGCAGAGTCCCACTGTGGCCCCCCCATCAGAGTCTGGCCGGCTCTGTCCCTACAAAGACTGGAGGGGACCCCTCAACCCCAGGTCGCGGCCTTTCTCGGCTGTCCTACCAAAGCAGTATCTCTCAAGAGGCCTCAGAGATGCTCGGTCACATGGAATGCCATCTTCTTCACTGATGCAAGCCTAGAGAGGCAGGTGTGAGGATATTCTCAGACAAAGTTCACAGAGCACGTGGGTCACCTGCCCCAGAAGGCAGCAGCTAGTCCTGAGGCCCGTGAGCACCAATGGTACTTCACAGATCACGTGGTCACCTGCCCCAGAGGCAGCAGCTAGTCTTGAGGCCCGTGAGCACCAATGGCACTTCACAGATCACGTGGATCACCTGCCCCAGAGGCAGCAGCTAGTCCTGAGGCCCGTGAGCACCAATGGCACTTCACAGATCCACGTGGGTCACCTGCCCCAGAAGGCAGCAGCTAGTCCTGAGGCCCGTGAGCACCAATGGCACTTCACAGATCACGTGGATCACCTGCCCCAGAAGGCAGCAGCTAGTCCTGAGGCCCGTGAGCACCAATGGTACTTCACAGATCACGTGGTCACCTGCCCCAGAGGCAGCAGCTAGTCTTGAGGCCCGTGAGCACCAATGGCACTTCACAGATCACGTGGATCACCTGCCCCAGAGGCAGCAGCTAGTCCTGAGGCCCGTGAGCACCAATGGCACTTCACAGAGCACGTGGGTCACCTGCCCCAGGAGGCAGCAACTAGTCTTGAGGCCCGTGAGCACCAATGGCACTTCACAGAGCACGTGGGTCACCTGCCCCAGAGGTAGCAGCTAGTCTTGAGGCCTGTGAGCACCAATGGCACTTCACAGAGCACGTGGGTCACCTGCCCCAGAAGGCAGCAGCTAGTCCTGAGGCCCGTGAGCACCAATGGCACTTCACAGAGCACGTGGGTCACCTGCCCCAGGAGGCAGCAACTAGTCTTGAGGCCCGTGAGCACCAATGGCACTTCACAGATCACGTGGGTCACCTGCCCCAGAGGCAGCAGCTAGTCCTGAGGCCCGTGAGCACCAATAGCACATCACAGAGCACGTGGGTCACCTGCCCCAGAGGCAGCAGCTAGTCCTGAGGCCCGTGAGCACCAATAGCACATCACAGAGCACGTGGGTCACCTGCCCCAGAGGCAGCAGCTAGTCCTGAGGCCCGTGAGCACCAATGGCACTTCACAGAGCACGTGGGTCACCTGCCCCAGAGGCAGCAGCTAGTCCTGAGGCCCGTGAGCACCAATGGCACTTCACAGAGCACGTGGGTCACCTGCCCCAGAAGGCAGCAGCTAGTCCTGAGGCCCGTGAGCACCAATGGCCCTTCACAGAGCACGTGGGTCACCTGCCCCAGAGGCAGCAGCTAGTCCTGAGGCCCGTGAGCACCAATGGCACTTCACAGAGCACGTGGGTCACCTGCCCCCAGAAGGCAGCAGCTAGTCCTGAGGCCCGTGAGCACCAATGGCACTTCACAGAGCACGTGGGTCACCTGCCCCAGAGGCAGCAGCTAGTCCTGAGGCCCGTGAGCACCAATGGCACTTCACAGAGCACGTGGGTCACCTGCCCCAGAGGCAGCAGCTAGTCCTGAGGCCCGTGAGCACCAATGGCACTTCACAGAGCACGTGGGTCACCTGCCCCAGAGGCAGCAGCTAGTCCTGAGGCCCGTGAGCACCAATGGCACTTCACAGAGCACGTGGGTCACCTGCCCCAGAGGTAGCAGCTAGTCTTGAGGCCTGTGAGCACCAATGGCACTTCACAGATCACGTGGGTCACCTGCCCCAGAGGCAGCAGCTAGTCCTGAGGCCCGTGAGCACCAATGGCACTTCACAGATCACGTGGGTCACCTGCCCCAGAGGCAGCAGCTAGTCCTGAGGCCCGTGAGCACCAATGGCACTTCTGCAGCCCCCTCACGAGGAGCAACGCACTCACTCCTGAGCCACTTTCTCTTCCAAGCAGCCTGAGAAGTGCCCTTCCAGGAAATGCCAGAACAGCAGAGACCCTGAGGGGCCCCCATTACAGAGGCTCGAGTCCAGGAGCTGTAAGGAGCAAAGCCTTTTCTTACAGAGCAGGAGACGGCATGCACAAAGAAAGGCATCAAAAGGAAAGCAGAGGTTTCGCAGGGAACTGCAGTGCCCCTGCCTCGTCAGGAGTGTTACTCCACCAGTCAGAAACCACAGCACAGCCCCATGGCCCATGGTCTCAGCCCACAGCCTCAGCCCACAGGACAGACAACAGGTCACAGACCAGATCTATAGTCTGGCCTCAGAACTATAGACCCCAGATGTATAGTCTATACCCACTAGCTATAGACCCCAGATCCCCAGTCACAGGTCATGACCCCACAGGATATGGGTTACAGCCCCAGGTGACAGAACACAGTTCACAGACCAAGGTCACAGGCCAGATCACGACCCGCTGGGTCACAGTTACAGATCACAGACCATAGTTCACAACCCCCAGGTCACAGGTCACAGGCCACAGCCCTCACAGGGCCCACAATTCATAGACCACAAGTCTCAGTTCACAATCCCAGGTCACAGTTCACAGTCCACAGGTTTACAGACCAGAAACCACAGGACATAGCCCCAGGCCCCAGGCTCATAGAACAGACCACACAGAACCCAGGCTCAGAGACCACAGGCCACAGACCCCAGGACCATGATCCACAGACCACAAGTCACAGACCACAGACCCCAGGCTTATGAATCATAGAACACAGGTCACAGAAAACAGCCCCCAGACTCATATACACAGACCACAGGCCACAGACCACAGACCATACCCCCCAGACTCACAGACCATAAACCAAAGGCCACAGACTACGGCCTGTAGGCCACAGATCATGACACCCAGGTTACCGATAAAAGCCCAACCACTAAAGAGTATTCTAGAGTAGATAAAGAGGGATAAACATGAGACTACTGAGCTCACCTGTACGCACATGTACCAGCCCAACACAAAACACTTAGGATGGTGAAAGAGGTTCCCAAACAGTGCTCAGGAGGCCATGGCCCCCAGTGACTCTGGCTAACCAGGAACTGAAGTCCCACTCAGGGCCTAAGGATGTGCTGCTGCTCTGGCCCTGGGGTGTTAGGCTATGGTGGGGGGGCCTCCAAGGCTGCAACTAGCAATGCTCAAGGAATAGCATAACAGGGGATGGAGCCAGAGTCAGCCCCATGTGAGGCACATACATCGCTATATCTAACCCAAAACTACTTCTGATGTCTGGGAGAGGAGAGAGAGAGAGAGAGAGAGAGAGAGAGAGAGAGAGAGAGAGAGAGAGAGAGAGAGAGAGAGAGGACAGAGACAGAGACAGAGACAGAGACAGACAGAGAGAAGAGGAAAGTGCCCTGCCATAGAGGCATCCTGGGACATTGGTGGTGGGAAATGGGCCCTGGTGGAGGGAGGGGTGCTGCTCACTATGACCGAAACCCAATCATGAGCAGCTTTGTAACTGTGTATCTCACGGTGGTATCACGATCACGATCACGATCTTCCGTTAATCATCTATTTGCTAGAGCGGGCACCAGTAATATCTCAATATGTCCTGTCACATGCTGTAGAGCCAAGGGCATCGGCTTGGTACAGGAACATAAAGAGCCTCAAACCATTATATTAGGTCATGAGAATGATCTAATATAATTGTTACTGGCATTTGGCATATCAAATACAACACTAGCAGCTTGCTAGGCTTGCCGTATGGGAGGCATACTCTATAACAAAATTTAAATAAAGTTGTCTTAGACTGTACAGAATGCTTTGCCTGCAAGTTCCCAAATGCAGTCTTTTTTTATTTATTTTAATTGCTTTATAGGATTCAAACACACCAGTTCTGGGGCTCACTGAGCCACACCCAGCACCACAAAGTTATCCGGGGAAAGGGGCTGTGTGGAGCCAAGGTCTGTGTGCAGGGTGTGCAGGGCCTTTCATGTGCAAAGCACAAGCCCAGCTGTGTCCAGCCCTGGGACAGGTGACAACCGTCATGGCTCTCACCTGCCCTGAGTAAGACTGACTCACTCTCTGTGTTCAACCTAGCAAGTGAGTGCATCACTCACCAAGTTGGGCAGCTGAAAAATGGTGAGGGTTTCCTTCAATGTCTTCAATTTCATCATACAGCATATCACAAAAGAGGCCATATTGACAAATGTGAAAAGCCCATTAACAAATTTAAAACAAAATGCTAAAATGTTTTGCTTCAGAACTGACCCAGATCTGGGTATCAGGATTCAATGTGTCTTAAATGCTGCACAGCACGATTTTGCTTTTTCATCTATGAGTTGTAATTTATAAATTATTTTTAATTTCACCTGTTTGGATTATTTGACCCAGTACTCATGTGCTCACAAAACTGATCTGCAAGATATAACGTAATCCGCAGCTTTGCAGGTGAGAAGGCATTCAATGGTCTTGGTCTTTGTGGAGAGTAAGTGAAGAGGTGCCCGCAGGTGGGCAGACCGGTGGGGTGGATGTTGGATGGCAGCGTACGGTGCTGCTCTGGGGCCTGTGAGAGGTGAGGGGGGTGACACTGAGAAAGCCCGATCTACCGAGGGCCACACTCCGCAGTTACCATGAGAGTCAAAGCTCTGAATCACCAGCTGCCCGCACAAGGCAATTTGGAAAATTCTGATTAATGCTTTTTTCAACATCAGAGTAGCAAGCTGACCTGCCAAAAACACCGTTCTTTTTAATTTCCCAGATTCCGCCTGGGCTCTTATGACCTGCCACCAAGACAGTAAAGAGGCGATAGAAACCGGTGCTGTGGCATGCTTCCTGCCAAGCTGGGAAGTGTAAGGAAGAGGAGTTCCAACAGGGCTCTGAGGCCCGCACGAGAAGGGACAGAGAGACAGGAGGGGAGGCTGGGACTCTGTGAAGGCAGATGTCAAGTCCGTGGCCCGAGCTTCCAAGGGATCCCAGAGTACCGGGCACGGATGTCCGCTGTCTGGGTTGGCCATCCCAAGGGAGGACGACAGAAGGGCTTCCTGAAATCCTAAAAGTGCCTCCGCCCTTGCCGACAGCCTCGATTCCCAGAGGCTCCGGCCCACTGCGTTTATTTTCTGTTTTTTGGTTCACGGCCGGCGATGCTCAGGACTTACTCCTGGCAGGCCTGGGGACCCTACGGGATGCGCAGCATCGAAACCGGATCCGCGGTGTGCTAGGCAAAGCGCCCTACCCGTTTGCTCTTCTTAAAGCCACTCCCAAGGCTGCCTCTCGGGAGGCAGAAATTCAGAACCCCCAGCCAGAAGCACATCCTTCGCTGGGGCGGCCGCACTGGGGTCCCGGAGCCCAGTTCGCCGGGGGTGCCGCGAAGCCAGCACGGTCCTGCGCATCCGCCTGCCCGAGGCGCGGGGCCGTCGCCCCCTCCCCACCTGGGCCAACTCTCATCAAACCAATCTGCGGCCCCCCAAGTCCCGCTCGCTCCGAGCCCAGGGCGCAGCGGGCCAGCCGGAGAGGGTGGCCGCGCCCCTCCGAGCCGGCCCCACCTGGCCGCGTCTGCGGCCCCCGCCGCCTCGCAAGCGGGGCTGAAGCGATCTCAGCCTCGCTATTTCTCCCGCGATCCGCGAGGGGCCCGCGCGCAGCCACAGCCGCGGCCGGGGGAGTCTTGGTTACGGAATCCAGCGCCGGGAGCGCCGCGCTTAGCAACCACCTAAAAAGCGCGGCGCGCGGCTCACACTCGCGAGGCGGGCGGCGGCCACCCCTCCCGGCGCTCGCCTGGGCCCCCGCCCGCCCTTGCCGCGAGTGCCCCTCGCCGCGCGCCCCGGCCCCGCGACCCCCGCCCCCTGCCCCTCCTGGGGTCGGGTCTGCGCCGGCACCCGGGCTCCGGGTGGGGAAGGGCGCCGCGCACCCCGCTGCCCCCAGCCCCAGCCGGCCGCACCCCCTCCCCGGGCCTCGCCGCCACCTGCCTCGCCCGCGCGGGCGGACTGTCACGCCTCCGCGACGTCCAGGGTCCGAGACTCCCCGACGCGGCCGCGACGCGGGTCGGACGAGGCGCTCAGAGTCGGACGCGCGGCGGGCGAGGCCGCTCCAGACAGCCCGGATCCGCGCCCGGCTCCCGGGCATCCCGCGCCCCCGCGGGTCGCTGAGGCCCGGCTGGGGACCCCCGCCCGCCCTCGGCCCAGACGCCCCCCCGCGCCGGCTCGCACCTTCCTCGGCGCGGGCATGTCGGCGCGAGTTCAGGAGGTGCACGGCCCCGTGGGCGCACGCTCAGGCGCCGCGCCCGGAGGCTCGCAGCTCGCAGAGTCCGGCCGCCGCCGCCTCGCGCTCCGGCCGCGCTCGAGCTCCGCGCACTGTCGGGCCTCGCGGCCGGCGCCTGCGCACCTCGGCGCCCCGGGGAGGCACCGGCGCGCACTGGGGGGCGGCCGGCGCGCGCTCCATCGGAGAGGGGCCGGCGCCCGCGCGCTGGGTGAGCTGCGGCCGCTGCGTGGCGACCCCGGCCGGCGCCCGCGCGCTCGGAGTCAGCAGGCGCCGCCCTCGCCGCGCACCGCTCGGCCGCCAACTGTTGCGCTGGGAGCGACGGGTCGCGCGGGGACAGCTCCAGGCGACCGGGAGCGGGTCTCCCAGGGGGTCCGCGGCCTCCACCGCGGCGCGCACGAGCTGCGGCTCAGAGCGCTGCAAAGTTAGGGAGAGAATGTGGCGCGCCGCGCGACACCTGGAGGGCGCGGCCCCGGGGCGGAGCGAGGACCAGCCGCGCCTCGCGCGCGGAGCTCCCGCACTCGCCGAGGCCTCCGCGCGCGGGGGCGGCTGCGGGGTCAGTGTGCGCCGCGCTCGGGCGCGACTTCTGCTGGGAGACGCCCCTTCCACCGCGCGGCTCGCCTCGGGGAACCCGGGTCCTGGAGTGAGGGGCCGTCGTGGCGAGCCCCCGGGGACACGGGGAGGGAGGCTGGTCGCCGCCCACCCGGGTCTTGGTGTTTTCTGGACGGCAGGGTCGGAAGCCCCAGGACCCGATACCGAAGTAGCGAACCGCCTGCAGTCACACACTTAAAGGGCCTCTCGGAGGTGGGGTGGACCCAGGTGCTCCGCACTTCCACTGCGGTCAGGGTAACTCAGCGACCGGCGCAGTGTTTCAGAGCAGAGGACGCTAGAGCTGCGAGGAAAGGGCGAAGCGCCGGGGTGAAAGCCCGAGGGAAACCGACAGGGATGCAGATAGAGTGAGAGAACTGGGGAGCAAAGGAATCTTTTCCTGGAAATTCAACATCTTCCAGTAGACTGCATAAGATTTCTAGCTATAAAAGATTATTCATATTCACCAAGAGCAGTTTTTTTTTTCTTTTTGGGTCACACCCGGCAATGCTCAGGGGTTTCTCCTGGCTCTGCACTCAGGAATCACTCCTGGCGGTGCTTGGGGGACCATATGGGAAGCCAGGGGATCGAACCTGGGCCGGCCACGTGCAAGGCAAACGCCCTACCCACTGGTCTATCACTCTGGCCCCAGTTTATTTTCAAAGTAAGTTCTAGCTAGAAGGAAGATGGGTATAAGATGCAGAGACCTGTCCCCGACTGAATTCCAGGTCCCAGATTCCCTCCACTGTCTAAGCTGATGAACTGTGTGCCAGGTCTCAAAGGCCTGGATTCTAGAGCAGCTTTAAAAACCTATTCCCTCCACTTTACTCCTTTCCACATGTGTTTCTGTCCTTTCATCTAAGTCATTCCTTCACTCGTGTCAGCAAAATGAACTAAAGGTGGTTTGTCTGTCTGTCGCGTGGTCTCAGTATGTGAGCAACTCAGTGAAAGATCCACCAGTTCCTCAAAGCTTTCTGTCTAGAGAGGGAGTCATTTCCAGAAACAAGTCACATCACTTCACTTGTATCACTTGTTTTCCCGTTGTTCATCAATTTGCTTGAGCGGGCACCAGTAACATCGCCATACATCCCTTCAAGAGCAAGTATAGCCCAAGGGCATCTGCTCACTCCAGGGACAGCTTCAAACCATTCCTTCAGGTCATCACAATGAGGTCTATAATTGTTACTGGTTTTTGGCATATCAAATGCAACATGGGTAGCTTGCCAGGCTCTGCCGTGTAGGTGGTAAACTCTCAGTAGTAGGCTCTCATCTTGAGCATTTACTGATGAACCTCAAGGGGGAGAGATCAGCTTTTTCCTTGGGTAGAGCTCTGAGGAGCTGTGGAGATGTTGAGAATGACTGACCTCATGGTGTGGGGGTTCCTCTGGTTTCTTGCTAGGCTCACTGAGATGACGTGGCAAGGCTAGACCTAGAACCCTGTGGGCCTTGATGTTCTCACGCAGGAAGTGGCTGTTGGAGAGATGCTGGAGGCCAAAGTTCTGGGCAATCCGCTGGCACACCATGCCCTTTGCTGGAGCCGGGAGGCCTGAGGATGACGCAGTGCAGGATTTTTGGATGCCATGAATAGCTTTAAAGCCAGCGCTATGGCTATTCATGGCATCCAAAATCCGTACATATATATATATTTATATGCAGGATTATATATATATACATACATACATATATAATCAAAAAATCTAATGGCCTTATCTAGAAACAGGGAGGAGAGAAACAGATACTTCTCAAGACGGCCAGCAGGCATATGATAAAACAGGGGAGAAGGTTCATTTGGAGGCTGAAAAGCAGTACAGCAGGTAGGGTGCTTGCTGTACATGTGGCTAACCTATGTTCAATCCTCAGCATCCCACATCGTCTCCTTGAGCAATACCAGGTGTGGCCCGCCCCACCACCACCACCTCCCTGGCCCGCAATATAAATGAAAATAAATAGGCTGGTCTGAAGAGTAAAAATCCTCTGGAGTACTTTATTTTTTCTTCTCTTGTTTTTTGTTATTTTGTTTTCTGGGACCACACCTGGCAGGGATCCTTAGAGGGACGTGATTAATTTGGGGGAGGGGTGCTGGAGGGAAACCCAAGGGAGAAGCAGGGCGGGGTGGGGTGGGAAGGGTAGGAACATGGTAAAGATGCTGGTCCTGTGGCCCCAGGCAGGCAGACTGCACGACAGTCCTCAGCGATGGTGTAAAGCTGCACGTTTCCATCCGAATTCATCCCCTGAGAGAAAGTAACAGCCTCACCCACCGCAGTCAAGACCTTCTGATGGAGCAGCTCCTGAGGCTCTTACAGCCTTGTGCTTCCCCTGCGGGTGAGCTTCCTTGCAGCTGAGGACAGAGCACTGCAGGGCAGAGCAAGGGAGCCAGAGGTGCACACCTGCCAGGGCCCTGGAGAAGGACCAGGGTTCGGGTGAGACCCATGCGGGCAGCAGAGTTTATGGGCTGGTCTGGAGACCAGCTGCAGGTCTGGAGAACCCCAGGGCCCGGAGGACTTGGTGCATTTTCTTGCTGGGTGGTTGGGAGGCCTGGGACACTGAGAACAAGAGAGGGGCGGGCATCCCTGCAAGTCCTGCGGCCTTCGTGGGGCAGTTGTGCCCTGTATGAGACAATGAAGAGGGAAAACTCTCCACACACATATTCATGCCATTTCTGGGTAAATTATTTTATTGCTCCCTCCCCAATTCTGCCTTTCATTTCCTACTCTTACCAGACTGAATCAGGCAGGGAAAGGACACACACCTGTGTGTCCTGATGGGGGAGAGATGTCCCTGTGAGGTACCTGGAGATGCTCTATCAAGCTGAAGAAGCTCCTTTCCTCCTCCTTTTTTTAATCATACATGAGTTTTAGGTAGTCCCAAAAAGGTTTTAATGTTCATGTGTTTTCTGTCTTCTTTTTTTTTTTTTTTTTGGGTCACACCCGGCAATGCTCAGGGGTTACTCCTGGCTCTGCACTCCAGGAATCACTCCTGGCGGTGCTCGGGGGACCATATGGGACGCCGGGGATCGAACCCAGGCCGGCATAGGCCGTCCGCATGCAAGGCAAACGCCCAGGCCGCTGGGCTATTGCTCCGACCCCCTCTTCTGTCTTCTTTCACTTGTGAATGTAACGGATGATTTCTGAAAGTGAACTAGATGTTTACCAGATCATATTGGCTGCTACAAGAGAAGATGGAGGAATAAGGGGAAGGAGAAAACAGTAGTGGAAGTGTTACGGGCAGCACACACAGGGCTGGGCTGTTGAGAGAGGGCAGGCGTGTGCAATAGCTCCTGGTTCTGCCTCTGCCTCGAGGCTGAGAAGTGCTCCTGGGAGACCAGAGTGTAACATAAACTCTGGCCCATCTGCACTAGGACACTGAAGACCAGGGCCCTCTTCGGAGCAGTTACAGCAGAGGGTGGACCACAGAAAGGAGATGGACTTTGTCATCAATTCCCCAGAATGTGAGTGAAAGTTCATAGCACTGCGATGGAAGGAGATCCCCACTTTATGTGAAATTTCCCAAAAGAGGAAAACCCAGGTGCCTAGAAAAAGAGGTTATATTCGCATGTGACAGTGTGGTGGGTCAGGGGAAAGTAAGGGGGGGGGGTTCGAATGAACAAACCTCCCATTATGAAGCAAACAAAAACTCGGAGGTATGTGCTGTGGAAATGATATAGAATCTGTAGCTAACACTGCTTTATGGTATAGTTGAGTCACTGAGATCAATTCTTAAAGAATTCTCATTCACTGTATCACTGTCTTCCCGTTCATCATCGATTTGGTCGACGCGGCGCCAGTAACATCTCCATATGTCCTGTCTCATGCTAGTAGAGCCCAAGGGCACCTGCTTGCTCCAGGAACATAAAGAGCCTCAAACCGTTCCATCGGGTCATGGGAATGAGGTCTATAATTGTTACTGGTATCTGGCATATCAAATACGACACGGGCAGCTTGCCAGGCTCTGCCGTGTGGGTAGCATACCCTTGTAGTCATCTCAAAATCCAGCATTTATTGATGAACTGCGCGGCCACTTGTGAGGAGAAAAACTTTGTTTTGGTATCTCAGTGATGAAAGTTAAGTAAACTTGTGATAATTTCACAAAATGTATAAAGTAAGTTATGTTATTTTACTATTCATCCTAAATGCACAGTGTCAGTTATAGCACAGTAAAATTGGGAGGTGGGAAGGAAAATGAAACAGATTTCAAAGAAAATATGGTTTCTGGCACAATTTTCTTGCCAGGTCCAAAAGTGCAGAGTAGGCTTGAACTCAGTGGAATGTCGAAGGTGAGCAGAACCAGTTCATGAGAAGCCAAACCAAGCACACCTGTCCATCAGCTACTCTCTCATGCAGGGCTTTTAGCTGGTTATTTAGGCCAGTTTACAGTTCACTACAGAGATCAACAGGAGCTGCCTCAGTTCTCACAGATCTCCAGGCGCTTCCTGGCCCCAGTCGCCTGTATTACAACGTACGCATGGTGACCCTCCACCAATACGCCATCAGCTTGATCACTTGATCACTTGAATCCCGTTATTCATCGATTTGCTCGAGGGGGCGCCAGTAACATTTCCATTGGACCCTATCACGTGCCAATGTAGCCCAATGGCATCTGGTTGATTCAGGAATATCAAGAGCCTCAAACCGTTCCTTCAGAGTTTTGACAAGGAAGTCTGACCATCTTGTAGGTGGGCAGCCACGTGATCTTTTGACATCCCGTGGGATCCAGTCGGTAACAACTCTAGTCCATCAGCATCACCCAGTTTTCAGTCAGCTGGAGGACTCCTCGTGGCCTTCATGCTGTGGGTCTGGAGAAATACATGACTTGTTTGGGTCTCCCAAAGAGGAATCCAAAGAGCTAAGCTTGGAATATCCCGCCTCACTCAAGTGAAAGAAGGAATCCAGAGCTCCAATCTCGGTCGATGATCAAGTCAGGGACACTGTCTCATTTGCCAAGGTAACGGAAATCAGATGGGCTGGACATGTAAGGTGACTTGGAGGTGACCGCTGGACTAGAGCCATTACCAACTGGATCTCACAGGATGTCAAAAGATCACGTGACCGTCCACCTACAGGATGATCAGACTTCTTCATCAAGACCCTGTACGAACGGTTTGAGGCTCTTCGTATTCCTGGAACAAGCAGATGCCATTGGGCTACACTGGCATGTGTTAGGGACAAACGGAAACATTACTGGACCCCGCTTGAGCAAATTGGTGAATAGCGGGATGTCAAGTGATCAAGTTCCATTAACAGCGCCAGGTTCACTGTCATCAACAGCCCCCTGGTAACACAGCTCTATTTCCCGTCTCCATAGCTGACATGTTCTAGAGGTTGGACTAGATGCCCTCTGCTTGGAACCACAGTGCGTTTTTCAGATAAGGTTCTCTCATTCAGCAATACGTGCTTCTGATGTCTTTTTTATGCCTGAAGAGCTCATTTCTTCTCAGAGCTAAATACCATCTCATGGACTAAATGGGCCACAGTTTATCCATTCACCAATGGAGGATCATTCCTTTGTTTGTTCCCAGATTTGGGCAAATATTAATACAGTTGCTGTTAATATGTGTGCAAGATTTTGTGTAGAGATGTCTGCAGCATGCTCGGGCTGAAATAGCTTGGAGTGCAATTGCTAGTTAGCATGGTGAGAACAGGCTCAGTTTGCTGAGAAAACAGCATTCTTCCTTTCCATGCCTGGCGTGCTGGTGCCTCATTCCGTTTGCCTTTCCCAGGCCTTCCAGGGGAGGAGTGTCTTCCCACAGTTACTGCCATCTGTATTATCTTCCTTGGCCTGTGTGTGCTAAAGCCTTGACCTATTTTCTCCGTTATTCTTCTTGTACTCATCTTTTCCATCTCAAGTTGTTCCTCAGAGCACAAATTTGACGTGTATGGCACTGTGCCCTTCCACTGACTGCGTTTTCTTTGGTTACATATGTGTGGATTCTATATACCGTGTATGTGCTAACATGTTGCGTGCTGTGTTTGGCATTTTGCTGTTCTCGTATGCTGTATTATGTTATTTTAAGTGATGCTGGGTGTCCTCTGTTAAGAACCCCCAGCAGGTGTTTCGTTTCCCTAGTCCACGTTTACCATCTTCAGTTTTGATTCTAAAGCCCGCTGCTGAACTCATGAGCTTTGCCATCTTCCAACAGCAGGGGCCTACAGCTACTGAAAGCTGTGCTGAGCGCGGGCGAGCCCTGTGCGTCCATCTCTCACCTCAGCCCACCCTGTCGCGAGGCCCCCTGCTTCCCAGCCTCTCCAGAGTGGAGCGCGGGTCATTCACGGATCCTGGATGTCATCCCCGACCGTCCAGTGACCAGACGCGCTTCAACGTTGCCTCCCTGCAGAGCAGAGTCCTTTGGGCCCTTCCGCACAACGAGCGGCCCGTCCCCAGCCACGTCCCCAGCCCACGTTCACCCCCAGTGAGCATCGGAGAGGCCTGTCCAGCGGCCCCAGAAAAGGAGGGCCGAGGAGGCCTGCAGCGCTCTTCTCTCGGCCGAGCCCGCACCTGGCAAGTAGACACTTGATTTCCAAACGCCTCTTCCCACCGCCCCATCCCCGCGGCCCTGCCCCGGCCACCCAGCCGGGCGCCGCCAGCGCCGTGAAGCCGGAGGGCAGCACGGACGAGCCCCGGGGACACGCCCGAGCATGGGCTCCGGCGCCACGGCCGGCGGAAGGGCAGTGGGCTGAGCCCCTCGCCCGCGCTGACCCTGGGGACCCCGCAGCCCTCCACAAGCCGCCCGGAGCTCGGCCGCGCGCAGCCCTCGCATTGAGCATGCGCGGAGCGCACAGAGACACGCCCCCACAGGAAGGTCTCTGATTGGTAGGATGCAGCAGGGCCCCTGGCTCGGATTGGTCGTACCTGAGTTGTGGGCGGGCCTACAGATCGGAACCCGGAAGCGCCGGCCTGCTGGACGGCTGGGGCCGCGGGTCGGAGGTCGCGGGTCACGGAGGCGCTATGGCGGGTCTGCGACAGAACGGTAGGATCCGGGTTGGAGCCTGAGGTCCGCAGCGGCCCCAGCCACGGGGGCTGGTCTGACCGGGTGCAATGGTGGCTGCCCGGGGCCTCGGCGCCGGAACCCGCCCCTCCACCAGCCCACCCCATTCGGGTCCGTCTCGGCCCCTGTAGTGGGACCTCCCGGAGGACAGAAGCCCGGGCTGAGCCGGGCCGGGGGAGGGTCCCCGCGGGGCATCAGCCTGGGTGTGGGCCGGGGAGGGTGGTCCCCGCGGGGCAACAGCCTGGGTGTGGGCCGGGGAGGGTCCCCGCGGGGCAACAGCCTGGGTGTGGGCCGGGGAGGGTCCCCGCGGGGCAACAGCCTGGGTGTGGGCCGGGGGAGGGTCCCGCGGGGCATCAGCCTGGGTGTGGGCCGGGGGAGGGTCCCCGCGGGGCAACAGCCTGGGTGTGGGCCGGGGGAGGGTCCCGCGGGGCAACAGCCTGGGTGTGGGCCAGGGGAGGGTCCCCGCGGGGCATCAGCCTGGGTGTGGGCGGGGAGGGTCCCCGCGGGGCATCAGCCTGGGTGTGGGCCGGGGGAGGGTCCCCGCGGGGCATCAGCCTGGGTGTGGGCCGGGGGAGGGTGGTCCCCGTGGGGCAACAGCCTGGGTGTGGGCCGGGGGAGGGTCCCCGTGGGGCAACAGTCTGGGTGTGGGCCGGGGGAGGGTCCCACAGGGCAACAGCCTGGGTGAGCCGGGCGGGTCGTGGGGGAATCCCCATGGGGCAACAGCCTGGGTGAGCCTGGGGGGGTCGCGGAGGGGTGGAGGGAACTAGCCTGGGTAAGTTAGGCCAGGGGCCCCGCCCCCCAAGGGACAGGCCTGGGTAAACTGAGCTGCGGTTGCCCAGAGGCTGAGTCCAAGTTGAGAAGGAGCGGGGGGGGGGTGGCCGGGCTGGCACCCACCGTGCAAGGCATTTCCTGTGTGATGAACCCTGCCCTACCCAGCTAGTTTGTGGGTTGATGACAAACGCTTTGAAATCCTCGTCTGTAGAACCAGAAATGAGGCAGCACCAGCCCTAGAAAGCTCCCAATGTACACATTTGGTAGAGAAAAGCATCCTTTCACCTTCGTTTTATTTACTTACTACTTTGTTTTGGGCCGCACCCACAATACTCCAAACTCGCTTTTGGCTCTGTGCTAGGGATCACTTCTGGCAGGGCTCAGGGAACCACACATTGGTGCCAGGGATTGAACCAGGGTCAGCTGCTACAAGGCAGGCGCCCTCCTTGCTGGACTGTCTCTAGCCCTCGCTGTTACTTAAATGAAGAGTATCGTGCGTGACGGGTGAGCATGAACTCTGGAGAAAGAGGCTTTCCTGTGTTCTTGGGGTGACGTCTTGTGATGCTTGGTCTTTCCTACCGTATTTGTCACTTTTCAACCTTTTGTCCTGTTCAGAAAGGAATATTGGAGAAGAACAAGTCGCTATTTCCAGTTTTGCATCTGAGCCGGGCTGAGTGGGTTGCACACCCAGTTTCTCAGATGCGGACCTCGATAAGGCACATGCAGTCTCCCCATCCTCCTCCTCCTCTGGGCTCCTCCTCCCTGATGCAGATGACTCCTCCCTGGGTCCTCCCTGATGCAGGTGGCCCTCTCCCCGTCCTCCTCCTCCTCTGGCTGGTCCTCTCTGAAGTCTTCACAGTTTCTGGCCTAATACCTTGGCAATAAAAAATTCTGAAATTCTTTATTTCAGAATTCCAGGGAATTCTGAAACGCTGCCACTGCCATTAGTGCCTTTGTGAAAATGGAGTAGCCTTTCTTCCTCCGGACTCTCCAACTGCCACATCATAACTGATGAGGCGAGCTCAGAATTGCACAAACCTGTACCAGCAGTTAGATTTGAAACTTCTGTCTCCTGTCTGGTGTGTGCACACGTATGCACATGTGTGTCATGACTGAGATATGGACTTGTCAGTACACACACATGCACACCTGCTCTGTGTGGGTGACCAGGGCTCGTCTGCATAAACATGCACAGGTGCACTGTGACAGACCAGGGCTTATCTGCACACACATGCACACACACGTGCTCACGTGCTCTGTGACAGAGACCAGGGCTGTTCTGCACACACACATGCACACACGTGCTCACGTGCTCTGTGACAGAGACCAGGGCTTATCTGCACACACATGCACACACGTGCTCACGTGCACTGTGACAGAGACCAGGGATGTTCTGCACACACACATGCACACACGTGCTCACGTGCTCTGTGACAGAGACCAGGGCTTATCTGCACACACACATGCACACACGTGCTCTGTGACAGAGACCAGGGCTGTTCTGCACACACACATGCACACACGTGCTCTGTGACAGAGACCAGGGCTCTTCTGCACACACACATGCACTCACGTGCTCTGTGACAGAGACCAGGGCTCTTATGCACACACAATGCGCACACGTGCTCTTTTTGAGTGACCAGGGCTTGTCTGTACAAACACGCACATCTGCACTATGACAGACCAGGGCTTGCCTGCACACACACATGCACACACATGTACTATGACAGAGAGTAGGGCTCTTCTGCACACATGCACACACGTGCTCTGTGACAGCAGGGTTCTTCTGCACACATGCACACACACGTGCTCTATTGTCGGGGAACGCCGCGGGGTCCCCAACAGTGTCAGGACAGAGGTTGTCTTCTACCTCCGAGGGGCCGGGAGAAAGATGAAAACTCACGAGTCGGTGCAGTTCCAAAAATGGCTTTTAATAGTACAAAAGCTCTTCCACAGCAATCCAATATAATGAACAAACTCTAGCTCTGGTCCGAACTTAGACCATACAAAGAGCCTAAGTCTCCCACCAAAGAGAGAGGATCTCACCCGAGCTGAGTCCTACCCAGAAGAAGGAGCAAAGGCCAAAGAGCAAAAGGCCAAAGCCAAAAGCCAAAAGCCGCAGGAGCCAAAAGCTGAAGGCTGAGGGAACCAAAAGGCAAAGGTGAAGGGGCCTCAAGTCAGCCCCTTATATACACCAAAGTAATCCAATCGGGAGGTTGTCATGCCAACAAAGAACCCTAGAGTGTAGTGCCACACCCTATTGCAGGTATAAACAAAGGTTACACCAAGGACTAATCCCGAGATTATCTCTTATGTAAAACACTGGAGAGAGGGGGCTGATATAAAGTAATACATCTTAACTTCATGAGCTTCATGTAATCTAGATGGTACCCACAAGGTCCTTATTATTATCTGCACCGGTGTGATTCTGAGTATCTTGTTCTCATGTACTGAAAGGGTCATACTCGCCTGCTTAGAGCAAACTAGTATGATCCTTCCTATAGTCTTCCTTTAGTCTCAGCGTAGCCAGGGTGGTAGTCTCCTGGTAAATTCTAACTGTCCCAGGTTGGGTGCAGTGGGTATAAAGAGGAGCTGTGCCCAATCTAGAAAACATAGAAGTCTTAGTAGATGTATAAGTCAGAAGTTATTCAATCAGGGTGACTTCTGTAACTGCCACACCCTCTAGCAGTGTTTACATAGAAGAGAGATCTCATTAGAATGAACCTTGGCTTAAATAAGATTAATCTGGGAGTGAGCAAAACAACAAAACTCCCAGATTAGCTAAACATGTCCTCCAACACTCTATGACAGAGCAGGGCTCTTCTGCACACATGCACACGTGCTCTGTGACAGCAGCAGGGCTCTTCTGCACACATGCACACACGTGCTCTGTGACAGCAGGGCTCTTCTGCACACATGCACACATGTGCTCTGTGATAGAGCAGGGCTCTTCTGCACACATGCACACACGTGCTCTATGACAGAGCAGGTCTTCTGCACACATGCACACACGTGCTCTGTGACAGCAGAGTTCTGCACACATGTGCTCTGTGACAGCAGGGCTCTTCTGCACACATGCACACACGTGCTCTATGACAGAGCAGGTCTTCTGCACACATGCACACACGTGCTCTGTGACAGCAGGGCTCTACTGTACACATGCACACACTATGACAGCAGGGCTCTTCTGCATACATGCACACACGTGCTCTATGACAGAGCAGGGCTCTTCTGCACACATGCACACACATGTGCTCTGTGACAGAGACCAGGGTTCTTCTGCACGCACATACACACATGTGCACCGTGACAGAGAGCAGGGCTCATTCGCACAGAGCTTCACACTACCACCACATTCTGCACCTAACCCTGATTCTCTATTTTCAGGAATTACTGGCAATTTTCCAGAGTTCCCAAATCAAGAGGATAATGTTTAAGTTCACTGGACTGAGCCATTGCTTGATATGTAGGAAGCGCAAGTTTATTCCCAAGCACAGAGCTGGAAGTAACTCAAAAAGGAATAGTTTCTGTTTATTTGAGCTGTGTCTTTGTATTACCATAGCAAGTTCAAACCACAGTCTTCTGAACATTGTACCAAGATAACTCAATTCTCCTGGCAAAGAAACCTGGTCTCTTTGTTTGATATTTCATTAGACTAATTTCCCATGGAATATTTTCCTCAATGCTGACCTTATCTTGTTCCCTCATTTCCCAGTTCTGTTTTCCTGGTTCATATGGTAATTATATTTGTTTTTCTGCAATTCAGTTTTTCCCAGTTGGCATTAAGCAGACTTCCCTGCTTTTTATTTTCTTATTGCTTTTTGACAGACACCCCAGCCACAGGTTAGAATTTGTGATGAGAATCATACTCAGAAGGTATGTGAGGAGGAAGAGAGGAGGGGGAAGGAAAGGGAGTGGGTCACTGCTAGGAAGGTAGGTGTCTCTGTGGGTCACTGCTAGGAAGGTAGATGTCTCTGTGGGTCACTGCTACGAAGGTAGGTGTCTCTGTGGGTCACTGCTAGGTAGATGTCTCTGTGGGTCACTACTAGGTAAGTAGATGTCTCTGTGGGTCACTGCTAGGAAGGTAGGTGTCTCTGTGGGTCACTGCTAGGAAGGTAGGTGTCTCTGTGGGTCACTGCTAGGAAGGTAGGTGTCTCTGTGGGTCACTGCTAGGTAGGTAGGTGTCTCTGGGTCACAGCTAGGTAGGTAGGTGTCTCTGTGGGTCACTGCTAGGAAGGTAGGTGTCTCTGGGTCACAGCTAGGTAGGTAGGTGTCTCTGTGGGTCACTGCTAGGTAGGTAGGGTGTCTCTGTGGGTCGCTGCTAGGAAGGTAGGTGTCTCTGGGTCACAGCTAGGTAGGTAGGTGTCTCTGTGGGTCACTGCTAGGTAGGTAGGTGTCTCTGTGGGTCGCTGCTAGGAAGGTAGATGTCTCTGTGGGTCACTGCTAGGAAGGTAGATGTCTCTGTGGGTCACTGCTAGGTAGGTAGGTGTCTCTGTGGGTCACTGCTAGGAAGGTAGGTGTGTCTGTGGGTCACTGCTAGGAAGGTAGGTGTCTCTGTGGGTCACTGCTAGGAAGGTAGGTGTTTCTGTGGGTCACTGCTAGGTAGGTAGGTGTCTCTGTGGGTCACTGTTAGGAAGGTAGATGTCTCTGTGGTTCACTGCTAGGTAGGTAGGTGTCTCTGTGGGTCACTGCTAGGAAGGTAGGTGTCTCTGTGGGTCACTGCTAGGTAGATAGGTGTCTCTGTGGGTCACTGCTAGGTAGGTAGGTGTCTCTGTGGGTCACTGCTAGGAAGGTAGGTGTCTCTGTGGGTCACTGCTAGGTAGGTAGGTGTCTCTGTGGGTCACTGCTAGGTAGGTAGGTGTCTCTGTGGGTCACTGCTAGGAAGGTAGGTGTCTCTGGGTCACAGCTAGGTAGGTAGGTGTCTCTGTGGGTCACTGCTAGGTAGGTAGGTGTCTCTGTGGGTCGCTGCTAGGAAGGTAGGTGTCTCTGGGTCACAGCTAGGTAGGTAGGTGTCTCTGTGGGTCACTGCTAGGTAGGTAGGTGTCTCTGTGGGTCGCTGCTAGGAAGGTAGATGTCTCCTGTGGGTCACTGCTAGGAAGGTAGATGTCTCTGTGGGTCACTGCTAGGTAGGTAGGTGTCTCTGTGGGTCACTGCTAGGAAGGTAGGTGTGTCTGTGGGTCACTGCTAGGTAGGTAGGTGTCTCTGTGGGTCACTGCTAGGAAGGTAGGTGTCTCTGTGGGTCACTGCTAGGAAGGTAGGTGTCTCTGTGGGTCACTGCTAGGTAGGTAGGTGTCTCTGTGGGTCACTGTTAGGAAGGTAGATGTCTCTGTGGTTCACTGCTAGGTAGGTAGGTGTCTCTGTGGGTCACTGCTAGGAAGGTAGGTGTCTCTGTGGGTCACTGCTAGGTAGATAGGTGTCTCTGTGGGTCACTGCTAGGTAGGTAGGTGTCTCTGTGGGTCACTGCTAGGTAGGTAGGTGTCTCTGTGGGTCACTGCTAGGAAGGTAGGTGTCTCTGTGGGTCACTGCTAGGTAGGTAGGTGTCTCTGTGGGTCACTGCTAGGAAGGTAGGTGTCTCTGTGGGTCACTGCTAGGTAGGTAGGTGTCTCTGTGGGTCACTGCTAGGTAGGTAGGTATCTCTGTGGGTCACTGCTAGGAAGGTAAGTGTCTCTGTGGGTCACTGCTAGGAAGGTAGGTGTCTCTGTGGGTCACTGCTAGGAAGGTAGGTGTCTCTGTGGGTCACTGCTAGGAAGGTAGGTGTCTCTGTGGGTCACTGCTAGGAAGGTAGATGTCTCTGTAGGTCACTGCTAGGTAGGTAGGTGTCTCTGTGGGTCACTGCTAGGAAGGTAGGTGTCTCTGTGGGTCACTGCTAGGTAGGTAGGTGTCTCTGTGGGTCACTGCTAGGTAGATAGGTGTCTCTGTGGGTCACTGCTAGGAAGGTAGGTGTCTCTGTGGGTCACTGCTAGGAAGGTAGGTGTCTCTGTGGGTCACTGCTAGGAAGGTAGGTGTCTCTGTGGGTCACTGCTAGGTAGGTAGATGTCTCTGTGGGTCACTGCTAGGAAGGTAGGTATCTCTGTGGGTCACTGCTAGGAAGGTAAGTGTCTCTGTGGGTCACTGCTAGGTAGGTAGGTGTCTCTGTGGGTCACTGCTAGGTAGGTAGGTGTCTCTGTGGGTCACTTCTAGGTAGGTAGGTGTCTCTGGGTCACTGCTAGGTAGGTAGGTGTCTCTGTGGGTCACTGCTAGGAAGGTAGGTGTCTCTGTGGGTCACTGCTAGGTAGGTAGATGTGGGACATCCCTCGACCGCCCACAGTGAAGAACGACCACAACAGGATTCTTCTTAGAACACGCTTTACTGGAGCTCTTTTAGTTTCAACTTTGTGAAGGCGAAAGGACCCAGACCCGTTGTGCAAGCTGCTTTTGTACAGTGCTATTTGGCATGTCCGCTTTCCCATTGGCTGGAGCAAATTGGCGTGTCCGCTTCCCATTGGCTGGCGCAAATGGTGTGATTTGACGTGTCCACTTCCCATTGGCCAGCACAGGTCATACGAGCTCATACGAGCTGCAGTGCGATCTGACGAAACATGCTCTGATTGGAGAAAACCCAATCACTCCACTCCAGGGACTCTGCGCATGCGCGGGGCACAGGACCCTGTGCATGCGCGGGAAGGCAAAAGTGGCTGTGGGGGAGTCAGTGGCGCCCAACAGGTAGGTGTCTCTGTGGGTCACTGCTAGGTAGGTAGGTTTCTCTGTGGGTCACTGCTAGGTAGATAGGTGTCTCTGTGGGTCACTGCTAGGTAGGTAGGTGTCTCTGTGGGTCACTGCTAGGTAGATAGGTGTCTCTGTGGGTCACTGCTAGGTAGATAGGTGTCTCTGTGGGTCACTGCTAGGTAGGTAGGTGTCTCTGTGGGTCACTGCTAGGTAGGTAGATGTCTCTGTGGGTCACTGCTAGGAAGGTAGGTGTCTCTGGGTCACTGCTAGGTAGGTAGGTGTCTCCTGTGGGTCACTGCTAGGAAGGTGAGGTGTCTCTGTTGGGTCACTGCTAGGAAGGTAGGTGTCTCTGTGGGTCACTGCTAGGTAGGTAGATGTCTCTGTGGGTCACTGCTAGGAAGGTAGGTGTCTCTGTGGGTCACTGCTAGGTAGGTAGGTGTCTCTGGGTCACTGCTAGGTAGGTAGATGTCTCTGTGGGTCACTACTAGGTAAGTAGATGTCTCTGTGGGTCACTGCTAGGAAGGTAGGTGTCTCTGTGGGTCACTGCTAGGTAGGTAGGTGTCTCTGTGGGTCACTGCTAGGTAGGTAGGTATCTCTGCTCTGACAGAGCCATTGTTCTTGGTCCATGCTATCACTCGGAGCCTGTGGCTGTGAGGTCTCAAGTGCCTTCTGGGCCACAGCACCTGCTTTTCATTTATTTTTCAGTACTTTGAAAAAAAGTAGGCAATAAAGAGACAACTGCAAAACCCAATTTTTTAGACCTAGATTTGGGATAGGTTAGCATACATATACACACAGGTTCAAAAGGAGTATTTCAACACAACAAAAGTGATAAAATAGAGTTTGCATGCAGAGGAAACAAAAGACGATGCTCAGAGACTGAGATGGTCTTTCCCAGTAATTCCTCCAGCAAGGTTCCCTGCAGGCCCTGTGGTTTATAGTGACCACAGGTGCCAGGAGCATCTGCATGCTCGTCTCTGGTAGAGAGCAAAAACCAGCATGCCCCAGTGTTGCGAGCTAGGGTGAGGGTGGCAGGCTCATGCGGTGGTCAGGCACACCTCTGCGAGACTGTGAGGGAGAGCCAGCGTGGAGATTTGCAGTTTCCTTCCTCCCACCTGCCTCTGGCAGGCACATTTCTTCTCTCACTCTCTTGCCCTTTGGGCATTGTGGTTTGCAGTATAGCTACTGAAAGGTTATCATACTTCCAACCATCAAGGTTACCTGCTTTCAACACCGGTTCTTGTCCGCAGTGACCAGTGGCATCTGGCCCCTCCCTCTACTCTAACTGCCCTTTGCCCCCCACACTTGTGGCAGGAGTTCAGCCCCGACCTGTCCTCCTGACAGTGTTTTTTTTTTGCTTTTTGGGTCATACCCGGCAATGCTCAGGGGTTACTCCTGGCTCTTCACGCAGGAATAAGTCCTGGCGGTGCTCGGGGACCATATGGGATGCCAGGGATCGAACCGGGCTGGCATGGGTCGGCCACATGCAAGGCAAACGTCCTACCCCGCTGGGCTATTGCTCCAGCCCCACAAAGTGCTTTTAAAAAGTCTTCTTCAGTCCTGAGTGCAGAGCCAGGAGTAACCCCTGAGCATCGCCAAATGTGACCCAAAAAAGCCAAAATAAATAAATAAATAAATAAATTCAATAAAAAATAAAAGTCTTCACCGGGATCCTCAGCGGCGTGGCCATGTTCAAGTGCAGCCCTGCAAGGCTGAGTTGAGGTTTCTCTGGAGACGGTGTCAGGGCTCCTGAGCGGGCAGTACTGTGGCTCCTGCGGACAGTCCTTGGGAGTGGTGAGGGCAGTCCTGAGGCTCTGATGTGTCGTCGCAGTCCAAGTCCCATGGCTTCCTGTGTTAGTATCAAGAAATGTTGGTTTTACATGAAACCTATGACAAATAAGGCGACCACAAGTCAGTTTTTTTCATTATGTTTTTCTAACCCATTGCCTACAGTGTTTGTTGACAAAGTTCTGAAGAGACTTTTATGCGGAATGCTCCGTGTGGCCAGGGGAAGAGGACCCTCGAGACTCCTGCCTCTGTGGGGCCTCCAGAGAAAGCCGCTTCTGAGAACAACGTGGCCTGCCGGAGCGTTGCCCCTCAGGCAGCCGAGGGTGCTGCAGGTAAGAGGGCCGCGAGGCCTCAGGTCTTCCCACACCGGAGTAACTCCTGGACCGTGGGCAGCATCATGCATCCCTCACCGTTCTGCACGGGAGCATCCCTACGTACTGACTAGCAGAGTCTGGGGCTCCCGGCCCCTCCTGGTGGTGCTTGGCTGGAAGCACAGGCTGATGGTTCAGTCCCCAGCTCAGTAGGTACTAACTCGGGGCCACCAGGGCCACAGCCAGCAGTGCTTGGGGGCACATATGGTATGAGGGTGGAATCAGGGTCTTGTGCATGGAGCGGTCTGCCAGCCCACAGCCCAGAGGACCCAGAGACCCTTAGCAGAGGCACACTGCATGCTGGAATACTTCCATAGAAGCGTGTGCTTCTGCACAGAGCGCCTGTGTTGAGCCTCATTCAGGTTTCGGGGTCTCAGGGCTGCCTTTCGTTGCTGAGTGACATTGGTGCATCTTCCCTGCAGTTGTCCGTCCTTCCCCACGGATGGGCGTCGGGCCTCTTCCATACCGGCGCACTTAGAACATATGTCATGAGTGCCCAGGTCCAGCAGTGTGTGTGTGGACGTGCCTCTTCACTGCCCTGCACCTAGTAGGGGAGTGCTGGGCGTCGGACCGAGTCTCTGCTTGCTGAGGCCACGCCAGCCTCCCTGCCCCCTGCGCTGGGTGCAGCTCTGGTCCCCACCACCTGGCCATCCCAGAGTGTGTGGAGCTGGACTCCTCTGTGGTCCAGTCCCATGTGTTAACTGTTCATGTGTTTTCTTTAAAGAAATAACTAAACTTGCTTATCTTTAAATTGGAGCTTTGTCTTTTTGTTGTTGAGTTGTAAGATACTTGTTATTACCTGGATTGTAGATACTTCTCAGAGAACAATTTGGATATTATTTCCTTTACTACAGATAGTCTTTTAACTTTTTTTTTTCTTTTTGGGTCACACCCAGCAATGCTCAGGGTTCACTCCTGGCTCTGCACTCAGGAATTACTCCTGGTAGCTCAGGGAACCTTATGCATGCGGGGTTGAACACGGGGCGGCCATGTGCGAGGCAAACGCCCTACCCACTGGACTATCGCTCTCGCCCAGTCTTTTAACTTTCTTAATAGAATTCCTTATTTTTGATAAGATTGGTCGTCTCTTGTTTTGTTGGAGGGTTACATTTAAGAAAGAGCCAGATGAGTGTCAGTGAGTGTTAGGTTGTCTTCAGAAAGGTTTTGTGACTTTAGCTCTTCAGTTTGAATTGTCGACCTTTTGAGTTGATGTGTGTCCCTCGGTGGGCCAGGGCAGATTCATTCCTTTGTGAGGGCGCATTAGCAGTCCTGATGCCATGTCTGGAAGACGTCCCCTTTCACATTGCATGGACACACACAGCAGCCCATGGACACAGATGGATGGACCTCCAGCCTTAGCCATTGATTGTATGTATGACCTGAAATTGGGCCAGGATCATGCTGAATCAATTGTCCTAGTTTTATAACAAGTTATCAAATCAGCAAATGTGAGTCTGCAGCTTTGAGTTTTCAAGATTATTTTAACTATTTAGGGTCCTTTGCAATTCATATAAATTTTAGGATCAGTTTATGTATATCTACAAACCAAGCAATTGAGACAAATTACACTGAATCAAAACATCAGGGGAATTTTTTGCCATCTTGACAATATTAGGTTGTCCAACCTATGAATTTAGAGACTCTTTCCATTTATTTGTGTCATCTTTCATTTTTCAATGTTTTTCATTTCTAAAATAAAAATTTTGCACTTAAAAAAGTTTAATATACTTGATTCTTTTTGAGAATTAGATACTTGTTTTCTTTGTGTGTGTGTGTGTGTGTGTGTGTGTGTGTGTGTGTGTGTGTGTGTGTGGTGTGTTGGGGATGTGTGTTGGGCCACACCCAGAGGTGCTTAGGAGTTACTTCTTGATTCTTCACTCAGGATTTGCTTCTGGCAGGCTCAGGGGGATCACTCAGGGTACTGGGGGGTACTGGGGATTGAACCCAGGTCAGACTCGTGCAAGGCAAGCACCCTCTCTTCTGTACTGTCGCTCCGGCTCCTTCTTTGGGACTTTTATTGCTAATGTATGGAAATACAGATAAATCATTTGTCTTGGATTGCTTATTGGTTTCTTAAATAGGAAATACAGGTTTTCAGAGATGTAATACAGAAATGTAGTGGTCCAGAAATACATTTCCAGAGTATTCATATTGTTTCTGCTGTATTAACTCTACAAGTTTGTTTTTCTGGTACTGGAATTCAACCAACCAAGGCCAAAAGCCTGTGTAGCGGCCTGGGAAGCTGACATCACGTGGTCTGTGCATGAATGTATCATGTAACACATGCCCACTTGGCTGTTCTGGGAGTATCAGGTGTGGGGGTGTCACTGAATCTTTTCTTCCACTTTGATGTAAATGGTAAACTTATCCATGGGATTAAAACCTGGAAAGGTGTTTAGACTGAGTGACTGCCGTGTGCCTTGTACAAAGGATGTCCAGGTTCAATTCCGCACTGCATACAGTTCCCAGGGCACTGCCAGGGGCAAATCCCCAACCACACAACCCCATTCTTCTGCCGCAGAGCAGAAGTGTTTTCCTATTCCTGCCCTCTGAGGTGCTGGGTAACCGTGCTCTGGGTGGCAGGTTCTGAGCTGTTGGTGTGCAGAAGGGAACCTGAGTCTGGGGCATGTTGGCACAGAGTCCCAACACGTAGCACCAGTGGCAGGAATGTGGGGGACATGGCTGTTTTTGACCCTGTCCAGAGACAGCACAAGCAGGTACAGAGGTGGGAAGGGAGCTGGAAACCCGGAGAGTTGCAGCTGTCAGTCTGAGCGTGTCTGTCAGTCTGGGCGGGAGGCCAGCCTGCCACCCCTCTCCAGAGGGAGGACAGCTGACTACTGTGAAATTGAGTTCCCAGCCCCTGGCAGCTCCACCCACCCTGGGACCACCCTCTCCTCTGAGACTGTCAGGTGGCCCATGTGGAAGTGCTGGCTGGAAGTACAGGAGCACTTGGGTTGCAGTATAGATGTGGCCGACTGTCACAGAGAAACTTCCTGAACTCGTTTCTGTGGCAGCTCAGGTGAGGGACTACGAGGCTCTGTGCTCACTCCCCTCGGTGCTTACTCTGGCGTTTCCTTTCTCCCGTGGGCCTGAGCAGTCTGCTTCAGTGCTCAGGGATTGGGCGGGGGCTGTGCTCCAGCGCTTGCCCCCATCTCTTTCTGTGGTTGACTCTGGGGGTGGTTCTTTTTATAAGATGCCAGATTGGAAAACCCAAAGTGGTTTATTCAGTTGGTTGGATCACTGTAGCAACCATCACCAGGAAAGAGAAGGAAGCTGGCACCAAGGATGGATGAGGGTGGTTCCCGTAGGCAGGCAGAGAGAGGGCTGCTGTTTCTTTGACCCCCCCTCAGGCCGACTGCCTGAGTCTGGGCCATGTTGGCACAGAGTCCCAACACGTAGCACCAGTGGTAGGAATGTGGGGGACATGACTGCCTTTGACCCTGTCCAGGTTTAGGAGCTGGCACTTAGCTGCCTGACTGCTGGCAACCGAGCCCCGTAGTCAACTCCACTCTCTTCCCAATGCCCAGAGCTGTTTCCAGGCCGACGTAGTCCCCAGAGGAGAGAAGGCTGAGCCCGTACACAACCTTCCTTTCTCAGGATATGTCCTCAGCACCTGTGCCAGTGGACTCTGGGGTGAGAGTGAGCTATGGAATGGGCAGTGGGCTGTGAGATGGGCTCTGGGGCATGAGATGGGCCATAGGGTATGAGGTGGGCTGTAGGGCAGAGGTGGGCTATAGGGTGGGAGGTGGGCTGTAGGGGCGGGAGCTGGGCTGTAGGGCAGAGGTGGGCTGTAGCGTGGGAGGTGGGGTGTAGGGTGGGAGATGGGCTGTAGGGCGGGAGCTGGACTGTAGGGAGGAGGTGGGCTGTAGAGGCGGGAGCTGGGCTGTAGGGTGGGAGGTGGGCTGTAGGGCGGAGGAGGTGGGCTGTAGAGGCGAGAGGTGGGCATATAGGGCGGGAGGTGGACTGTAGGGCAGAGGTGGGCTGTAGCGCGGGAGGTGGGGTGTAGAGGCGGGAGCTGGGCTATAGGGCGGGAGGTGGGCTGTAGGGCGGGAGATGGGCTTAGGGCGGGAGGTGGGGTGTAGGGGCGGAGGTGGGCTGTAGGGCGGGAGCTGGGCTGTAGGGCGGGAGCTGGGCTGTAGGGCGGGAGCTGGACTGTAGGGCGGGAGCTGGGCTGTAGGGCGGGAGCTGGGCTGTAGGGGCGGGAGCCTTGCTGTAGGGCGGGAGCTGGGCTGTAGGACGGGAGCTGGGCTGTAGGGCGGGAGCTGGGCTGTAGGACGGAGCTGGGCCTCTAGGGCAGAGGTGGGGTGGGCTGTAAGGCGGAGCTGGGATGTAGGGCAGGAGATGGGCTGTAGAGGCGGGAGCTGGGTTTAGGGCAGGAGGTGGGCTGTAGAACGGGAGCTGGGCTGTAGATGGGAGCTGGGCTGTAGGCGGGAGCTGGGCTGTAGGGCAGGACGGTGGGCTGTAGAGCGGGAGCTGGGCTGTATGACGGGAGGTGGGCTGTAGGACGGGAGGTGGGCTGTAGAGCGGGAGCTGGGCTGTAGGACGGGAGGTGGGCTGTAGAGCGGGAACTGGGCTGTAGGGAGCTGGGCTGTAGGGTGGGAGCTGGGCTGTAGGATTGGAGGTGGGCTGTAGGGCAGGAGGTGGGCTGTAGGGCAGGAGGTGGGCTGTAGTGTGGGAGCTGGGCTGTAGGACAGGAGGTGGGCTGTAGGATGGGAGGTGGGCTGTAGAACGGGAGCTGGGCTGTAGAACGGAGCTGGGCTTTAGGGTGGGAGCTGGGCTGTAGAGCGGGAGCTGGGCTGTAGGACAGGAGTTGGGCTGTAGGGTGGGAGCTGGGCTGTAGGACGGGAGTTGGGCTGTAGGGCGGGAGCTGGGCTGTAGGACGGGAGTTGGGCTGTATGGCGGGAGCTGGGCTGTAGGACGGGAGGTGGGCTGTAGGGGCGGGAGCTGGGCTTTAGGGTGGAAGCTGGGCTGTAGGACGGGAGCTGGGCTTTAGGGTGGAAGCTGGGCTGTAGGACAGGAGCTGGGCTGTAGGGCAGGAGGTGGGCTGTAGAGCGGGAGCATGGGCTGTAGGACGGGAGGTGGGCTGTAGGGCGGGAGCTGGGCTGTAGGACGGAGCTGGGCTGTAGGACAGGAGCTGGGCTGTAGGGCAGGTGGGCTGTAAGCGGAGCTGGGCTGTAGGACGGAGGTGGGCTGTAGGCGGAGGTGGGGTGTAGGACGGGAGGTGGGCTGTAGAACGGAGCTGGGCTTTAGGGTGGGAGCTGGGCTGTAGAACGGGAGCTGGGCTGTATGGCAGGAGGTGGGCTGTAGAGCGGGAGCTGGGCTGTAGGACGGGAGGTGGGCTGTAGGGCAGGAGGTGGGCTGTAGGGCGGGAGTTGGGCTGTAGGCGGGGAGCTGGGCTGTAGGACGGGAGCTGGGCTGTAGGACAGGAGCTGGGCTTTAGGGTGGGAGCTGGGCTGTAGGACGGGAGCTGGGCTGTAGGACAGAGCTGGGCTTTAGGGTGGGAGCTGGGCTGTAGGACGGGAGCTGGGCTGTAGGGCAGGACGTGGGCTGTAGAGCGGGAGCTGGGCTGTAGGACGGGAGGTGGGCTGTAGGGCGGGAGCTGGGCTGTAGGACCAGGAGTTGGGCTGAGGCGGGAGCTGGGCTGTAGAGGTGGGAGCTGTGCTGTAGGGCGGGGCTGGCTGTAGAGTAGGAGGTGGGCCATAGGGCGGGAGCTGGGCTGTAGGGCAGGAGGTGGACTATAGGGCATGAAGTATAGGGCGCAGGGCAGGCTATAGGATATGAGGTGGAGCTTGGGGTATGAACTGGGCCATGGGGCGTAAGCTGGGCCATGGCTCACAGGGTGGGATGTGGGACATGAGCTGGGCTACGGAGCGTGAACTAGGCTAAGGAGCATGAAGTGGACTACGACGTAGGGTGGACTATGGAGTATGGGGTGGACAGTACAACATAAGGTACAGGTGATATCACGGGCACGTTGTAGGCTGTAGGTTTCCCGCCAGAAAGGCCCCTGGTCTGTCATAGCAAATCCACCCTTAGGACTTGTTTGATTCCCGTCGCACTTCCAGGCCCTTTGCCAGGTATAACGACTGGGTTAGAGAGTTACAACAGCAGAGTAGGTTGAGGATGTAAAGTGTGCTCCTGATGGGGATAAAAATAGGGCACAGTGAGCTCGTGGTGGTGGGGAAGGAGAATGGGTGCAGGGAGGTCGGGCATAGGCGTATAGGAAGGTCAGGGATAGAGAGTGAGTATAGGAAGGGCGGGGGTAGAGAGTAGTATAGGGAGGTTGGGGATAGTGGGAAGGTCAGGGATAGAGAGTGATATAGGAAGGTTGGGGGTAGAGAGTGAATATAGGAGGTCAGGATATAGAGTGAATAGAAGGAGGTCAGGGATAGAGAGTGAGTAAGGAGGTCGGGATAGAGTGAGTATAGGGAGGTCAGGGATAGAGAGTGAGTATAGGTAGGTCGGGGATGGAGAATGAGTATAGGGAGGGGATAGAGAGTGAGTATAGGAAGGTCAGGCATAGAGACTAGTACAGGAAGGTCGGGGTAGAGTGAGTATAGTTAGGTCAGGATAGAGAGAGTGAGTATAAGGAGGTCGGGGATAGAGAGTGAGTATAAGGAGGTCGGGGATAGAGAGTGAGTATAGGGAGGTCAGGGATAGAGAGTGAGTATAGGTAGGTCGGGGATGGATAATGAGTATAGAGATGGGGATAGAGTGAGTATAGGAAGGTCAAAGATAGAGTGTGAGTATAGGAAGGTCGGGGTAGAGAAGTGAGTATAGGGAGGTCAGGATAGAGAGTGAGTATAGGAGGTCGGGGATAGAGTGAGTATAGGAAGGTCAGGGATAGAGAGTGAGTATAGGGAGGTCGGGGATAGAGAGTGAGTATAGGAAGGTCAGGGATAGAGGTGAGTATAGGGAGGTCAGGAGGAGTGAGTATAGGAAGATCAGGGATAGAGTGAGTATAGGGAGGTCGGGGATAGAGTGAGTATAGGGAGGTGGGGATAGAGAGTGAGAATAGGTAGGACAGGGATAGAGAGTGAGTATAGGGAGGTCAGGATAGAGAGTGAGTAAAGGGAGGTTGAGGGTAGAGAGTGAGTTTAGGGAGTACGGGGATAGAGAGTGAGTATAGGAGGTCAGGATAGAGAGTGAGTATAGGGAGGTCGGGGTAGAGAGTGAGTATAGGGAGGGATAGAGAGTGAGTATAGGAAGGGTCGGGGTAGAGAGTGAGTATAGGGAGGTCGGAGAGAGAGTGAGTATAGGAAGGTCAGGGATAGAGTGAGTATAGAGAGTCAGGGATAGAGAGTGAGTATAGGGATGTCGGGGATAGAGAGTGAGTATAGGAAGGTCAGGGATAGAGAGTGAGTATAGGATGTCGGGGATAGAGAGTGAGTATAGGGAGGTCAGGGATAGAGAGTGAGTATAGGGAGGTCAGGATAGAGAGTGAGTAAAGGGAGGTTGAGGGTAGAGAGTGAGTTTAGGATGCGGGGATAGAGAGTGAGTATAGGGGAGTGAGTATGGGAGAGGTCGGGGGTAGAGAGTGAGTATAGGGAGGGGATAGAGAGTGAGTATAGGAAGGTCGGGGATAGAGAGTGAGTATAGGGAGGTCGGGGATAGAGAGTGAGTATAGGGAGATCAGGATAGACAGTGAGTATAGGGGCCGGGGATAGAGAGTGAGTATAGGGAGGTTGGGGATAGAAGAATAGGGAGGTCAGGATAGTGTGTGAGTATGGGAGGTCGGGATAGAGAGTATAGGAGGTCAGGATAGAGAGTGAGAATAGGGAGGTCGGGGTAGAGAGTGAGTATAGGGAGGTCAGAAAGGAGTGAGTATAGGGAGGTCGGGGATAGAGAGTATAGGAGTCGGGGGTAGAGAGGTGAGAAATAGGTCGGGGTAGGAGTGAGTATAGGGAGATCAGAAAGGAGTGAGTATAGGGAGGTCGGTGATAGAGAGTGAGTATAGGGAAGGGGATAGGGGGTGACTATAGGGAGGTCGGGGATAGAGAGTGAGTATAGGGAGGTTGGGATAGAGAATGAGTATAGGAAGATCAGGGATAGAGAGTTAGTATAGGGAGGTCGGGGGTAGAGAGTAAGTATAGGAAGGTCGGGGATAGAGAGTGTATAGGAAGGTCGAGGGGTAGAGAGTGAGTATAGGGAGGTCAGGGGATAGAAAGTGAGTATGGGGAAGGGGATAGAGGGTGACTATAGGGAGGTTGGGGATAGAGAGTGAGTATAGGGAGGTTGCGGGATAGAGAATGAGTATAGGAAGATTAGGGATAGAGAGTGAGTATAGACAGGTCGGGGGTAGAGAGTAAGTATAGAGGAGGTCGAGGAGAGAGTGTGTATAGGAAGGTCGGGGGTAGAGAGTGAGTATAGGGAGGTTGGGGATAGAGAGTGTGTATAGGAAGGTTGGGGATAGAGAGTGTGTATAGGAAGGTCGGGGGTAGAGAGTGAGAATAGGAAGGTCGGGGGTAGAGAGTGAGTATAGGGAGGGGATAGAGAGTGAGTATAGGGAGGGGATAGGGAGGGGATAGAGAGTGACTATAGGAAGGTCCGGGGCAGAGAGTGACTATAGAAAGGTCGGGGATAGAGAGTGAGTATAGGGAGGTCAGAGTAGAGTGAGTATAGGAAGGTTGGGGATAGAGAGTGAGTATAGGAAATTCTGGGATAGAGAGTATAGGGAGATCAGGATAGAGAGTAAGTATAAGGAAGTTGGGGATAGAGAGTATAGGGAGGTCAGGATAGAGAGTGAGAATAGGGAGGTCGGGGATAGAGAGTGAGTATAGAGGTCAGGGATAGAGAGTGAGTATAGGAAGGTCGGGGATAGAGAGTGAGTATAGAGGTCGGGATAGAGAGTGAGTATAGGGATGGAGATAGAGGGTGAGTATAGGGAGGCCGGGGATAGAGAGTGAGTATAGGAAGGTCGGGGATAGAGAGTGAGTATAGGGAGGTCGGGGATAGAGAGTGAGTATAGGAAGGTCAGGGATAGAGAGTGAGAATAGGGAGGTCGGGGATAGAGAGTGAGTATAGAGAGGTCAGGGATAGAGAGTGAGTATAGAGAGGTCAGGGATAGAGAGTGAGTATAGGGAAGGTCGGGATAGAGAGTGAGTATAGGGATGGAGATAGAGGGTGAGTATAGGGAGGTCGGGGATAGAGAGTGAGTATAGGGATGGAGATAGAGGGTGAGTATAGGGAGGTCGGGGGTAGAGAGGAGTATAGGGAGGTCGGGGATAGAGTGAGTATAGGGAGCGGATAGGGGTCATTATAGGGAGGTCGGAGATACAGAGTGAGTGTAGGGAGGTTGCAGATAGAGAGTGAGTATAGGAAGGTCAAGGATAGAGAGTTAGTATAGGGAGGTCTGGGTAGAGAGTGAGTATAGGGAGGTCGGGGATAGAGAGTGTGTATAGATAGGGAGGTCGAGGGTAGAGTGAGTATAGGAAGGTCAGGATAGAGAGTTAGCATAGGGAGGTCGGGGATAGAGAGTATAGGGAGATCGGGATGAGAGTGAGTATAGGGATGTCGGGGGATAGAGAAGGAGTATAGGGAGATCCAGGATAGAGAGTGAGTATAGGGAGCGGGATAGAGGGTGAGTATAGGGAGGTCAGGGATAGAGAGTGAGTATAGGAAGGTCAGGGATAGAGAGTTAGTATAGTAAGGTCAGG